>WBNM01036492.1:12526-24532 GCA_013399055.1 Ramphastos sulfuratus | reverse complement strand
CCACACACAGCTCTGCACCATGCACATCACAGCAGCAAAGTTAACCACATTGATACTGACATGGACTGCACAACAGGGACAGAAAGCTGCAGTCACTGCCATGCACACAGCTCTGCACCATGCACATCACAGCAGCAAAGTTAACCACATTGATACTGACATGGACTGCACAACGGGGACCCAGCACTGTAATAAAACATACCTACTGCAGAGCTCTGCAGGAGTTTGGGGTTCATCTCACAGGTCAGCCTGGCTGGGCTCTCCCCTTCTCTTCCCTGCCTTGCTCGCTTCAGCCCCTCCGAGCAGTGCACTCTCACCTCACGGCTCAGGGGGGCGCTGGTGGGAGGGAGCTCAGCCACTGAGGCCTTTGGGACCAGCTTGGGGGGGGTGTGGTGGTTTGGGCAGTTTGGGAGGGTTGGAGGATTCTGGAAGGCCAGATTGGGCCAAGTGGATTTTATACTTACTCTGCCTGATTGCCTTCTGTATATCTGCTCTTGTAAAGAGAATTCCCTCCCTAAACTTCCAACCAGTGTGCAGCATCCTTGCCCTGGTGATGTAACTCCCAGAGGAAGATGAAATGAGGAAGGCGAATGTTGATGTCAAGATAATGTCTACAGTGTAGGGATCTTGTGACAAACACCTGCTGGGCTTGAGACAAAGCCAGCTGGAACCAGCTCGTTGCTAACCACGAAAGAAGAACAACCTAATGTGCATGAAAGAACTTCAGGCTTATCAGGAGGGCAGACTAAGGAGGACTCCTGACTTCATCCCATGACCACCAAAAGAAGGCAACAAAGGACCCCCGAGGCAATGAGGAGCATGTGTGTGGGAAAACCTCTCCTGTTCTCAGAACTCATTGGCTTAAACAAACCTTTTCCTAGGACAGTTAGGGGTATGTGTTAGGTTAGGAAACGTAACCCAGCAGTGGAGCTGTAGCGGTGAGCAGCGTTGGCGCAGCGGTGACTCCCCGGTGCACCCAGCGCTGTTTGCTTGCCTTTAGTGTTCAACCATTACATTTGTTTGATTATTTATAATTTTGGCTGTCGTTTGTATCACTGGGAAGGGGCAGGAGTCACTGCTGCCCCCCAGAGCTGGTGTGCTGTGGCCCCAGGCTGGAACATGGCAATAGCCCTTCCCCATCGCTACCAGCCCTTCCCCACCAGTACCAGTCCTTCCCCATCGCTACCAGCCCTTCCCCACCAGTACCAGTCCTTCCCCATCGCTACCAGCCCTTCCCCACCAGTACCAGCCCTTCCCCACTGCTACCAGCCCTTCCCCACCACTACCAGCCCTTCACCACCGCTAGCAGCCCTTCCCCATCGCTACCAGCCCTTCCCCATCGGTAGCAGCGAGCCCGGTGCGCAGCAAGGAGCAGCCGAGGGGCACATACTTGGCTCTAGGCAGGTGTCCTCATAGTCCCAGCAGCAGTCTCCTCGCTCCTGGCAGGCGCTGTCACAGTGGCACCCTGGCACCTCTGCCCCGGGCAGCTCGTGGCATTTGTGTCTGCAGCTGGCTGTGAGTAGACAGCAGCGAGGCTGAGCGCTGGGACAGCCCAGGTAGCCCAGGGAATGGGTCCTGGGCACGGGCTGGGGGCAGAAGAGTGCTGAGCCATCTCCTGAATCTCCTTCCAGAGGAATTCTCCCCCGCAGTCCCCAGCACGGGGTGCAGGAAGGCAAAGCTACAGCCGAGGAAGTCCTGTGGATGCTGAGGATCCTGGTGACTGTTCGAGCCATGCCCACCCAGAGCCTGTGGGAGGGCTGCTGCTGAGGCAGCTCCTCCCAGGACCCCACAAGGTGTCCCACCCTCCCAGCATGAGGAGGGAGAAACCGGCATCTCCCGTGGGCTGTGGATGCAAATGAAGAGTGATCCCCACTTTGGACATTCCCTAATGTGCCTGCCAAGGAGCTGCATGGCACACTCCAGAGCTGGGCACTCAGAATCGTGGGCACTCCCTGGGGACAGCTGGCCAGGGCCTGGCTGCCACAGCCCCTCCTACTGCTAAGCCAGGCACCGTGGCAGCCTCACAGCAGGCAGTGGGCACCTCCCTAGACACAGAGACAGGACAAGGCCATGGCTGTTGGCCTGTGGGTGGGCCTGGCTCAGTGGGACCCATGGCCACACAGGGCATGGCTGTGGGGCCCTGGATGCCAGAGCTGCTGCAGCATCACTGGGGCTGGAATGGGGTCCGGAGCCACGGGCAGGGTGGGAAGCAGTCCTCAGGAGAGGGGCAGGGCCCATGAGTCTTGTGATTGCACTTGGGACTCTGATCCTACCTCTGTGTTTAATCTTTACAAAGTCCCTTCAAAATCTGCAGGTTTGGTTGCTCTGCTCAAAAGAAAGAGTTTAAATGAGAGTCCTCATGGAGCTGGAGACACCACAGCTGTGACCCCTTCCTGCAGGGCAGAGGGGAAGCTCTGGCTTTGCTCAGCCCACCTGAGGAGAACCCCAAACCTGCCAACACAGCTCCACTCCAGCCTGCACAAGGACAGGGCAGCTCACACTGTCTGAAGCACTCTGAGCACCTACATTTCCAGCTTCTTGTCCACTCCCACAGCCACAGATAGATCAGATTAGCAGGTGAATTTCTCCTGGAGCTGCAAAAAGGTTCCTTGCTCTTGCAGGGGGCACTGCCTACACCACTTGGGCTGTGGCATCCACTGTGCAGAGACCATGCAGAGCTAAAGGCTTTTTTGCAGCTCCAGCTTGTTGCAATGGAGAAAGTGCTCAGGTTTTGGATGGGACTTGAAGTGCTGCATCAGCTCAGGGCAGGTTTTCAAGCAGGTTTTCAAGCACAGACTGTGAGTGTGCAGTTTTTATCCAGTCCAGCTAGAGAAATGCATGGACTTCATTTTCACAGAACATTTACACCATGCTACAGAAGAGCTCTGCTGAAGACCTTTACCAGATCTTGCTCCAGTGGTTATTAGGCTGAAAGTCCCACAAACATACCTTGCTCCTGGGCTCCACGGGTCAGCCCCAGTCCTAGACCTAGCCCCAGAGAGACAACCACCAAAGCACACAGCAGAACCTGTCAGACAGAGAGAGAACTCAAGTTCCCAGTCGTGATGAACTCTTACACACAATCACACAATGGAAGGGACCTCTGCAGCCCACCCAGTCCAACCCTCCTGCCACCAGGGTCACACAGGAACACATCCAGGTGGCATTTGGAAGTCTCCAGAGACAGAGAATCCACCACTTTTGTGGGCAGCCTGTGCCAGTGCTCTGTCACCTTCACATTAAAGAAGTTCCTCCTCATCTTTAAGTGGAACTGCTGATGTTCAAGTTTGTGCTGGTTACCTCTTGTGCTGTCACTGGGTGCTGCTAAAAAGAGACTGGTCCCATCCTCCTGACACCCACCCTTGAAGTATTTGAAGACATTTACACCAGTTAGAAATCAGCTGTGTGGTTTTGATTTCTCTGGGGGTCATATCTCTCAAACTAATGATTTCCCTGTATTGTCCACTCTAAAATAGGAGCCACTCTGAGGCGGGCAGCTGGAAAGCCACAAGAATGATAATCTTGTGAACCCCTCACAAGCCAACACCTTCTCGTGTCTCCTACCATTTCCAGGAACCACCAGGCACTAGCAAATCCTGAGATTCAAAGTGCAGCAGAAATAAGAGAGGCCTACTCCCATGCTCAGCATTTCTGTAGTCAGAGTTGCAGCACTGTTTGGGTTGGAGAAGCTCTCTAAGATCAGAGTCCAATGACCAACCCAGCGCCACCAAGGCCATCAAACCATGGCCCCAAGTGCCATGGCCACAGGTTTCTGGAACACCTCCAGGGATGGGGACTCCACCAGCTCCCTGGGCAGCCTGTGCCAGTCCCTGACCACTCTTGCAGGAAATCTTTTCTTTCCTCCTTTCCAACCTAACCCTCTCCTAGCTCAATTTCAGGCCACTTCCAGCGTCTCAGCTGAGACCACCCACAGGCAGCAGAAGGAGGTGAGAACCCCTGTCTGTGTGGGTAGGATACAACCCAGAGCACTTCACCAGCCTGCCCCTTGCTGCCCAGCTCTCCTCACAAGTCCCCTATCACCTTTGCTACTTCTTGTCCTGCCTTGCAGGCAGAGGGTGGGCAGCAGTGTGGCAGCAGAGAGGGCTGCAAGTTCTCAGGTGGGAGTGTGCAGCTCAGCCATGGAGCAGCTCCACAGCAGGACAATCTCAGTGCACATTATCCCTCCCCACAGGGCAGGAAGGTTCGGGCACACACGGCAGTGGTGCACTCCCCTTGGCACATGTCTCTTCTTCTGGACAGATCCAGCCCCAGGGGCTCCTCCCAGAGCCCACCCTTTCTCCTCCTGCTGCTGTGCTCAGGCATTCCCTGTTTCTCCTTTGCTGCCCATCTTCCCCAGCCTCATGTCACTGGCTTTTGCTCTAAGCAGCACTGAACACCAGCAATGCCAACATGATTTCCTTCACCCTCTCTCCCACCTTTAATTCTTTTTTTCCTAATGCTCCCTCCCTGATTTTTTTGTGCAGGAAAAACACCTCCAAAGTGAGGAATGGAAATGGAGTGGATGAAAGGACTGAGTAAGAGAAGCAGATAGGATAAGTGTGTTTGGAAAGATTGCCCAAAGTGGCAGAAATGCTGAAGTCCCTCAAAGAGAGATGCCAGGTGTGAAGGCAGCAGTTCCATCCTATATCCAGGCAGCAAAGGCTGAGCATGAGGGCACATGTGGGCTAGGGAAGGCTGAGCAGCAAGGGTAGCAGGGCTAGGGCAGCCCAACAGGTCTGGATTCACTGAGGACCAATCACTCTTCACCTTCACACCCACCATGGGTTTACCTCCCATTTGTAATTGTAGTAAATACAGAATCATCAAATGTATCAGGTTGGAAGGGGCCCTCAAAGGGCATCTTGTTCAACACCCCTGCAGTCAGCAGAGACACCTCCAACTACAGCAGGTTGCTCAGGGCCACATCAGATTTGACCTTGAATGTCTCCAGGGGTGGGGTGATGCTAAGCTGGGGGTGTGCAGAAGAGGAGGCTCAGAGCAGACCTCATTGCTCTCTGCAGCTACCTGAAGGGAGGTTGTGGTCAGGTGGGGTTGGGATCTGCTCCCAGGCACCCAGCAACAGAATGAGGGGACACAGCCTCAACCTGTGCCAGGGGAGGTCTAGGCTGGATGTTAGGAGGAAGTTCTTGCCAGAGAGTGATTGGCATTGGAATGGGCTGTCCAGGGAGGTGGTGGAGTGCCCATCCCTGGAGGTGTTCAAGAAAAGCCTGGATGGGGCACCTAGGGCCATGGTCTGGTTGACTGGATGGGGTCCGTGCCAGGTACTGGAGCAGCAAACACTGTCACTGCTGCAGGCAATGAGAAAGAAAAGCACAGCCCAAAGTTCACTGCAGCTGAGATGCTGCAGTCACACATCCTGAAGGTGAGACCCCCTGGGTAGCAGCTGTTCAGAGACTGATTCACAGCATGGCTTGGGTTGGAAGGGGCATTAAAGCTCATCCAGTGCCAACCCCTGCCATGGGCAGGGACACCTCCCACCAGCACAGCTTGCTCAGGGCCTCATCCAGCCTGGCCTGGAACACCTCCAGGCAGGGGCAGCCACAGCCTCCCTGGGCAACCTGTGCCAGTGTCTCACCACCCTTCACTCTCAAGAATTTCTTCCTCATCTCCACTCTCACTCTCCCCTCTCTCAGCTCAAATCTGTTGTCCCTCATCCTGTCCCTCCCCAGCTCTCTTGGAGCCCCTTCAGCTACTGGAAGGCTGCTCTGAGCTCTCCCTGGAGCCTTCTCTTCTCCAGGCAGACTTTCCACAGCCAACTTCTCTAGGTTTAAACTCAGGACTCCAGTGACTTAGTCATAAAAAGTTGTTCCTAATGCATCCCTTCTGGAGGACTCAGCAGTCACTGTGACTGCTCTTTGGGAACACACAATTGTCTGCCTGAGCTTTCAGGAGCTGCACAGAACTGCTTTCATGCACAAGGTTTATCAAAAACAAAGATAAAGGGTGGAGAATAGGAACAGTTCATGCCTCCAGTATCTGGGTTATTTTTTTTCCTATAGACAGGCATTTTAAAACTGCACCTGAGAAAATTAAATTAATTGAACAGTACTTAAATTTCTCACTTTACTCACAGGCTCACAGGATGCTAGGGGCTGGAAGGGACCTCTGGAGGTCTTCCAGTCCAACCTCTGCTAGAGCAGGACCAGACAATCCAGCATAGGCACACAGGAACACATCCAGACAGGGCTGGAAAGGCTCCAGAGAAGAACACTCCACAACCTCTCTGGGCAGCCTGTGCCAGGGCTCTGGACCCTTACACTCAAGAAGTTCTTCCTCATGTTGAGGTGGAACTTCCTGTGCTGCAGTTTCCATCCCTTGTCTCTTGTCCTATGCCAGGGCACAAGTGAGCAGAGCCTGTCCCTGTCCCTCCCTTCCTGCCCCCCAGCTCTCAGCTATTTACAGCCATTGCTCAGATCCCCTCTCAGCCTTCTCCTCTGCAGACTCAGCAGCCCCAGGGCTCTCAGCCTCTCCTCACCAGGCAGTGCTGCAGTCCCTGCAGCATCCTTGTAGCCCTCCCCTGGACTCTCTCCAGCAGATTCCTGTCCCTCTTCAACTGGGGAGCCCAGACCTGGATGCAATACTCCAGGTGAGGTCTCACCAGAGCAGAGGGGGATGAGAACCTCCCTTGACCTGCTGGCCACACTCTTCTGAATGCCCCCCAGGACCCCATTGGCTTCTTGGGCACCAGGGCTCATTGCTGTCCATGCAGAACTTGCTGCCCACCAGCACTGCCAGCTCCTTCTCCACAAGCTGCTCTCCAGCAGATCACCTCCCAGCCTGTCCTGGTGCAGTTTATTTTCCTTCCCAGGTGCAGGACTCTGCACTTATCCTACTTCTTGAAAGTCTAATTTACTTTCCTTCATACCTGGGCTTTTCTCCCACATTATTTCTGAAAATTAATTGATTTTTAGTGAAGACTTAGTGGGAAAACTGCCTGCTCATCTTCTCTGGTTTTTATCTTCTCAATTTCCAGTATTTCTCTCACATTTTATGCAACCCTTGCACAAGGCAACATTGAACAGGAAGCTGTGCTATGTGAAATTGTTCTGGTGACAGAGCTGAAGAGCACAACCTGACTCTTTTTCATAAGGCTGCTCTCAGCACTCACTTTTGAGTCTCTCTAAATCCAGCATTTGCCATTTCCCCCTAAATTCCACTCTGCAGATGCAAAAGCTTATGCAGATACAGACCCATGAGTGTTTGCTTCTTTCATGGCCACAAACAGCATCACAGGATGTGAGGGGTTGGAAGGGACTTGGAGTCCAACCCTGTCCTGCCAGGCCAACAGGCCTATTAGATGTCCTGGCCTGCCTCACCCTGCTGCTGATGGAGGAGGCAAAGGCAGGAGGAAAACAAAGGCTTGGGCCACTGTGTCCCCTCCCAAAGTGACAAACAGATACCCACAGGGGTTTGTGCACTTGTGAGTGTCCTGCCCAAGTAAGGGTAAGCAAGCCCTGGGCTCACCTAATCTGGGCAGCTTGGCAAATGCCATCTGATTGGTGAACCTCTGTGCCCAAANTCTGCAACAGATCTGCCTGCACCTCTGCAAGCCTCCGTGCCAAGAGGAACCAGGATCAGGCCAGATATTGTCTGCCTCTTTCCCAGCACCCTGCTAGAGCCTGGGAAGATCCAGAAGCCTCTCAATGGCTATTCTGACACCGAGCAGCTCCAACACAGTGGCAAAAGAGCCAGGGACTATCTCTGAATTCTATTGCACCACTGTGAGTAGCACAGACATGCCCTAGGGCTCCAGGCTGCCTATTTATAAGTGGGGCAAAGCCAATTTTTGGCTAAACTTTCCCAATTTTCTGATTCTCCTAGATTAATGAATTGCCCATAAGCATCCTTGTGAGGCTTTTCCCAACCAAAATAGAACCCAAATGTAATTGGTTTGTATAGAGTCTGTGGGTGGGGCTTTTGGCAAATAAAATAAATACATATTTTATAATTCCTGCCTCCTTAATTGCCCCAAATAAACCAACCCCCCCCCTGCCAGAGCAGGGACAGAAGCTTAACCATTTTAAAAAGCACAACATACCTTGCAGATGATTATTTAGAAGGCAGCCACATGACTCTGAAAGCCCTGGGGAAGGGGCAAGAGCTGACAGAGTATTTGAGGTGTGGGAACTCTTCTCCCACGCTTTGCTTCCTGAGTGGTGTTCACCAGTGCCTTGCTGAAATGCTTTGGTTTGTTTATCACAAATCCAAAGATAAAAAGGCAATCAGAAAAGGCACTGAAGCTGCCTTGGCCTCCAACACATCTGCTTGACCCAGACACACCAAATGAAGTATGCAAGCAATGCCTTTGCTGGGCAAAAGAACTGTGAGGCTGTCAGAGCTAAACCAACAGTGCAGTTCATTGCCAGCAGGAAGGGAAAAGGCAAATTCACTTGCTGAGTACCAGGAGAACTTTGGAACTCTGCAGCAGAATTAGTGCATTCATGCAGGAAAACTTTAAGCCTCACTGCCCAAACTACCCTGAATGATTAGACCAATGCCAGGAAAGCTCTGAAGGTTCTTCAGCTTTGAGACCTGCTAAACTGAGCGGCCCTGAAGAGCAGCAGCTACTTACAGCACAGGTGACTTGGTATTTCAGGAGCTTTTTTTTCTTCACATACTCTGTTGCATTTGAAGATCTCTCATCCAAATCTCTGCTTTGATCCCTGATGATAGCATCTTCAAGCTCCATTTTGACCAGCTCTGCCTCTCAGCTGCTGTGTTCCTCAGCCTCCCCAGCAGGCTTAGCTGTGGCTGAGATGCTAGTCCTGCTTCAAGCCTGCAAGCACTTTGTTCTTAGGGTATTTATGAGGTCCTGGCTTGCACAGCAGTGATAAGCTTGGAGGAAGCCAAAGCAAGCAGGAAAACTCAGAAAGGTCAAAGGCTGCAAGGCATTATCTGTGTACAGAGCACGTGGCACGTTCCAAGATAAGAGCAGTGTTAGGTAAACTCTTTACTGGAGATTAGGAGCAATTGGTTGCCAAGCCATAAAGTGCAAATACCACAGAAACTCAAGCACTTAACTGCTTGGTTAAAAGCTTGTCAGCCAGGGTACCTCTTATCTTCAAAGAAAGTGTTAAACATATTTAACCTGAAGGCACACAAGTCCCTGAGGTCTGATGAGATCTCACCCACAGGTCCTGAGGGAACTGGAGGGTGAAGTTGCCAAGCCACTCCCCGTGGTATTGGAAAGGTCATGGCACTCTGGTGAGTGGCTTGGAGCTGGGAGAGGGGAGATTGAAGATTAGGAAGGAATTCTTCACAGTGAGTGTGGTGAGACACTGGCACAGGTTGCCCAGGGACTTCATGGCTGCCAAAACCTACTCAGACTGGGTCGTGTTTGCAGGGCTTCTTGTAAGGCTGGTCCCCTGCTCAGGTGGTTTCTGCCCTAGTACTTCTATAGCACACAACTCAACAGCTGACAACAATGCAGAGCTCTAGAGACCCCTTACAGCCTCCCTGATCCCTTGGAGCAAAGCCATAAGGTTGAATATTGCAGTCAGCTCCTCCCCTTGTCCATGCCCTGGTAGGGACTTATCCACCGGCTGCAGCCTCTTTCCTTAGCAGGGAAAGAGGACCTGGAGCTGTTGGTTAACAGTCAAATGATTTGAGCCACAATGTGTCCAGGTGGCCAAAAAGGCCAGCAGCAGCCTGCCTGGGTCAGAATAGTGTGACCAGCAGGACCAGGGGAGAGACTGGGCCCCTGTACTCTGCACTGGGGAGGCTGCACCTCAAGTGTCATGTTTTGGGCCCCTCACTAGAGGAAAGACGTTGAGGGGCTGGAGCATGTCCAGAGAAGAACAATAAAGCTGGTGAAGGGTGTGGAGAACAGGGCTGGTGGAGAGCAGTTGAGGCAACAGGAGTTGCTCAGTCCTCAGCCCAGGAGAGGAGGCTGAGGGGAGGCTTTCTGGCTCTCTGCAGCAAGGCAGGGCTCAGTCTCTTCCCAGGTGACAAGTGATAGGACACAACAGGACATGGGTGTTACAAAATGATTCAAAATTAATAAGCTATATTAATTTTGCTGTCCAGGCAGAGATTGTTAATAACTATGTAAAGTGTTCATTAACATTAAATCTGGCCACAAAACTTAGTTACAAGGTTTGGAAATTTATACAGACAGGGAACAGGCAAAACTGGAACACTCTAAAGGTACCCAGCATGAGCAAACATTTTTACTGGCAGAGAAGGTTTGTGTGGTCACTCACACTGCTTGCAGTTTGTTATCCTGCTTAGCCACTGGGTGGTCACAGGAAGCTCCTCTCTGCTCATGGCAGAAGGCAATCAATGATTACAAGAGGCTTGAAGTGTTTACTCACAAAATACTATGGGACAGTGCCCAGAGCAGGTGGTGGGGCTGCTGCTGGTCTGAAAGCTGTTAGAGGCTTTGGAGTTTCCTCCTGGGTGCTGGAGAAAGGAGGCAGACATGTCTGAGCTGCTCCTGGCTCTCCTGGCAGCAGGCTCTCAGGTGCAGGCAGGATGCAATGCCAGGTGCAGCCTGGGCACAGTGTCAGGCTGGCTGTGCAGGCATCAGAGCCTGCTCCTGCTCCTGGGGTCCCACCCAGCTCAGGATCAATGAGGCAGTGAGCAGGCAGGGACACAATGGCAGAGAGCACCTTTGTGCTGCCTGCTCATCCTTTCTATCCATTCAGCCTGAGACCAATGTGCCTTTGGCCATGGATTAGCCACTCAGGATGGCACTTTGCCCAGTCTGACCATACCAGCTGCAGCCAGGGCTTTGGTCCCCTTCCCTGTGGCCACCCCCAGCACAGAGGGAGGGGGAGCAGGGGAGCACACCTGGGCAAGCCAGGACGTGTACATGCCCACCCTGGGCCTGTTTAGGCCTACCATGACAATGGGGGAACGACCTCACATTGTAACAGGTGAGGTTAAATTGGGTATCAGGAAAGGTTTGAGTGTGGCCCAGGCTGCCCAGGGAAATGGCAGTGTCACAACCCCTGAAGGTACTTAAAAGATGTTTAGATACAATTTCATGGTGGACTTGGCAGTATGATTTATGGCTGCAACAAATGATCTTAAAGGTCTTTTCCAGCCTAAATGACTTTATGGATTTTATGATCCAGGGGTGCAGCTATCCACAGCCAGAGGTGGTGTGAGGTGTACCTGCTCACAGATCACAGTCCCTTCAGCTGAAGTGCAGCAGGCTTCAGAGGAACAGCAGCAATGCCCTGGCACATGCCCAGAGCCCTTATCAAAATGTCCCCAGGCAGAGCAAAGAGAGGTGATAACACCACAGCAAAGAGCAGCCAGTGACAACCTCTGGAGTCTAACACAGAGCAAAGCAAGCAGGTCCCATGGCAAGCACAGGAGCCTGCCAATTCATAGCTACATCTGGCCCAGCACATTCTGATCCCATCTGTTGTCATCTCATGATCATGGAATAGTTTTGGCTGGAAAAGACCTTTAAGGTCATCAAGTCCAACCACTAACCCAACACTGCCTGGTCACCACTAAATCATGGTTCTGAGCTCCACATCTACAGCACTTCTCATCATTTCCAACAGACTTCCTGCTACTGATCCAACCAATCTAGAATCCCTTTGGGCCCAAAGTGGGTGCCAAAAAGCATTCCTGTGGGTTAACCTTGGTGGGCAGCTCAGCCCCACACAGCCCTTTGCTCACTCACCCAGAGGAGGAGGGCAGGAAGGACTGGGAGGTTAAAGGGAGAAAATTCATGGGGTGAGAAACAGCTTTCTAGGGAAAACAAAGCTGTGTGCAGAAGCAAAGCAGAATCAGGAACTCATCAGCACTTGGTCTGGCAGGTGTGCAGCCACCTCCAGAAAGAATCATAGAATGGGAAGGTTGGAAGGGACCTCAAAGCTCAGCCAGTTCCAACCCCCTGCCTTAGGCAGGGACACCTCCCACTAGCACAGGTCACTCAAGGCCTCCTCCAGCCTGGCCTTGAACACCTCCAGGGAGGGAGCAGCCACAACCTCCCTGGGCAAGTAGTGTTTATAAGTATCCCAAGAG
>WBNM01036492.1:0-12268 GCA_013399055.1 Ramphastos sulfuratus | reverse complement strand
TGCCCATGACCGAAGGTCACAGTGCTGCAGGGAGCGTCCGGAGGAGCCCTGAGGCCACTCTGGTTGATGTGCAAAGCCAAGCCAGGAGGGCAGAGGTCAGCTGGTGAAGAAGCTGTGATCAAATGGACTGAGGGGTGGGGGCTGGGGGGGCTAGAAAATGTAAAAGAACTCTCATGAATATATATCAAGCTAATACAATGTCCTGTACAAGCACTCTTACCTGCTGTTAGTGTGTGCCTCGAGCAACTTTGCTATTTGCTGTGCTCCCAGTGCTGTTTTGCCTTTATAATAAACCTTTTATACTTTAATTTTGGAGTTTCTCACACTCACTGTAAAGAATTTCTTCCTCATCTCCACTCTCACTCTCCCCTCTCCCAGCTGAAAGCCATTGTCCCTCATCCTCTCACTCCCAGCCCTTGTCAGAAGGCCCTCCCCAGCTCTCCTGCAGCCCTTTCAGGTACTAGAAGGTTGCTCTGAGGTCTCCCTGGAGCCTCTCCAGGCTGCACACCCTGTCCCCTAGGGAAGTTCTGCAGCCCTCTGATCATCTTCATGGCCTCCTCTGGACCCTCTCCAGCAGCTCCAGGTCCTCCTTGTGCTGGGTTCCCCAGAGCTGGAGGCAGGGCTGCAGGTGAGGTCTGAGCAGAGCAGAGCAGAGCAGGGGAGAGCAGAGCAGAGCAGGGGCGAGCAGAATCCCCTCCCTGTGCTGCTTTGGATGCAGCCCAGGACCCCTCAGCTGTTGCTGCACTCGGGGGAAGAATCTTTTCCAACATTACCGAACTCAAACTCAGGCCTGTGGCCTGGCAGCTCTGCAAACACTGCATCGAGGAGCCACTGCCCTTTAAAACTCTCCTGGTTTGGCTTTTTCACGTTTAATGCAACCCCCCCTGCACAGGTGCAATGTGTCCTGTTCCCAGGTAAGTGCACTTCATTCCATACAGCTGATTCTAAATTTACGACTCTCTGTGGGAATAAACAATTCTCTAACTTTACAGTAATTATAGCAAACAGTCCCAGGATAACATAAGCGATCCTCACTGTGAGGGCACTGTGAAATCATTCCAGGGACAGACTCTGCAGAGCAGCCCAACCACTACCTTCACACCAAACGCCAGCTTAGGGCTTTCAGCGCCTGCTGCTTTCCCCTCTTCACCCTCGGTTCCGCCTTTTTCCCCGGCCAGGAAACCACAGGCTGCCGTTCCCGGTCTGAGGCAGGGGCAGGACTGGGGGCAAGGGCAGGAAGCCGCCCGGAACGCTGGTGCCGTAGCACGCTGGTGCCGCCCGGAACATCCGGGCCGAGCCTCCGCTTCCGGGGGGCGGATCAGAGCCACAGCTTCCGGCGCGGGAGGGGCCCAGCGCCGCCATCGGCAGCCGACGGAGGGCTGAGCGGGGCCTGGCCCGGCCCGGCCCGGCGAATAGGGCGATCCCCATGGTGCCGATGGAGACGCAGCTGCAGAGCATCTTCGAGGAGGTGGTGGTGAGTCCGTGGTTGGAGCGGGACGGAGCGCCCGGGGCAGGCCGAGCCGGGGCTTGGCCGCGGCCCTCTGGGCCGCCGGGGTGGCTGTGTGAACACATACAGAAACCCCAACCAAACATACAGACACGTGAGGAAGAGATTTAGCTTTTCCTGGGGCACCTGGTGCGTGCGTGGGGAGCTCTGTCCTCGGCGGGGTTCGTGCTCCTGGCCCCGCGGGGCCGTGGGCAGCTGCTGCCGGAGGTGCGCGGAGGGGAGCGGCAGTGTCGGCAGCGCAGAGCAGCTCTCAGCGGAGCTTTTGTAAGGCAGGTGGCAAAAAACCCGAATGGCAGCGAGCTGAGATTGCCCTAGAGTGAGAAGCTTAAGNTGGAGCACAGAATCACCCAACGTGATCACCTTGTGGGGAGTTCTGGGGAGGTTGTGATCACAACCTCCCTGGAGGTGTTCAAGGCCAGGTTGGATGAGGCCTTAAGTGACCTGTTCTAGTGGGAAGTGCCCCTGCCTATGGCCTGTGATGTTTGAGGTCCCTTCCAACCTTACCATTCTATGATCCTGTCTTTGGATCCCAGCAAGAAGAAATCAGCACCTCCCTCCCCACTTCTCCTCCATAGGAAGCTGTAGGGAGCAATGAGATCACCCCTCAGCTTCCTTGCCAACAAACTAGACAAGCCCAAAGAGCTCAGCCGCTCCTCACATTACCTTCCAGACCTTTCAGCAGCTTTGTTACTCTGCTGGACACCTTCAAAGGCCTCTCCACATCTTTCTCAAATTAGGGGGCCCAGAATGGCAAATGGTACTTGTGATGTGGCCACAGCAGTACAATCAGCTCTTTTTACCTGGCGGGTTGTGTTGTGTTGATGTATCCCAGGATGTGCTTTGCCCTTTCAGCTGCCAGGGTGCATGGCTCTTTCCACTGAGTGTCCCCTCAATCCCTTCATCCAGGTTATTGATGAAGATACTGAGCAAAACTGGACCCAGAATTGATCCCTTTGGAACACCATGAGTGGACTCTGCACTGCTGATCACAGCTCCCTGTTGTCGTTGAGCCAGTTACCAATCCCCCTTGTGGCCCAGTGGTCTGACCCTCTTTTCTTGAGTTCACCTGCAAGGATGCCTCTGGAGAAAGCTCTGAGTAGCAGTGGCAGGCAGCTGTAGGCTCTAGGACTGAACAGGATCACCAGAAGGATGATGTTGTTCTCTGCTCTTCTTCTACAATATAAAAATGAAACTGGATGTGAGGAACAAATTCTGCACCATGGGGGAGGTGGAACACTGCAGCAGGGTGCCCAGGGAGGTAGTTGAGGCCCCGTCCCTGGAGGTATTAAAAGGTCAAGGCTCTGAGCAGCTTCATCTAGTGGAGGATGTCCCTGCTGACTGCAGAGGGGCTGGCCAAGATCACCTTTGGAGGTGCCTTCCACCCCAAACCATTCTGTGATTCCCTGACCTTTCTCTGATGCACTTCCACACCAGTGCAGCTTACAGAGTTGTGCTTCATTCTAGTGGTGGGGTGCTCCCAGCAGACCTTCCCACAATAACTCACTTGCCTTTTTGTCTTGCAGAAAACAGAAGTGATTGAGGAAGCTTTTCCTGGGTGAGTGTAATGTCAGGGTATTTGAGCAAGACTCTCTGTAAATGTGGTTTTCTGCTGGTGGTCTTTCCCTGGGGACTGCTAATAACTCATGTTCTTGTCTCCATCAGTATGTTTATGGATACCCCTGAAGATGAGAGAACCAAACTGATCAGCTGCCTGAGTGCTTTCAGACAGTTCTGGAGCAGTCTTTCCCAGGTTAGCACTCCATTTGTTGCTTGTGTGTGCTTTGTATTCTTGGTTTATATACTGGGGTACCTTGCTTAGCAGACAGACAAGGAAGCTCTAAGGTCTGTATCCAGTCACTCAAAATGTGGTTTCAGATGGGGCACAGCAGAAAAATCTAAGGAGGCTTTGCAAGAGAAGAGAAGAGAAGATCTTTGAGATGATGTATTTCAGCAGAGGTTTGTTTGCAGTGCAAGTGAAGATAAGCAAATGGGTTTGTAACAGAAAGAAAACAAAAGGTGGTGGTTACAGCATCCTGATAGAGGTCAATAAGTAGGCAAAAAAAGATATTTATATTAAAAAATGGCCTTCCAAAAGTTAGATCTAGGCACTGTTCTGTAATTGAATCTTTATTTTCACTGTATTTGATTGTAAGTGTGAAGAGGAAAGAATGCAGAGTCACAGAGTGGGTTGGAAGGGACCTTAAAGGTCATCCAGTTCCAACCCCTGCCATGGGCAGGGACACCTCCCACCAGCACAGCTTGCTCAGGGCCTCATCCAACCTGGCCTTCAACATCTCCAGGGAGGGAGCATCCACAGCCTCCTTGAGCAGCCTGTGCCAGTGTCTCCCCACCCTCACTCTAAAGAATTTCTTCCTCCTCTCCAGTCTCAATCTCCCCTCCTTGACCTCAAAGCCATTGTCCCTGGTCCTAAAACATAAAGGGGGAAAAAAAACCCAAAATATAGAACAGTTCTGGTTTATGCTGTGCTAACTTAACATGGGAAAACCAAAGCTGGCTCTAGGAGAGTTGAGTTTAGAAGTCAGTGTTTGAGCTGGGAGCTCAGCCCTTCACAGCCTTCTGCTTGTGTTACTTTGGTTCCTTCATGGTAGGACAGTCTTGATTTGTACAGCTTGTTTCACTTCCTTCTCTCCACTGCTCTTCCAGGACTCCCATGAACAGTGTGTGCAGTGGATTGTAAGATTCATTCACAGCCAGCATAGCCCTAAAAGGATCTCCTTCCTTTATGACTGCTTGGCAATGGCAGTAGAAACTGGCCTCTTGCCCCCCAGGTAAGCTGTGTGGGGGTGAGCTAATGAAGGGGATGTGTAGAGGCTGTGCTGTTGGAGAGGGTTTCTGAGGACACTGTAAAATTCTTGCTGAAGAACATGTGGTTGTTACCTGTGGTTCTTTCTTGCACTGCCAGGATGGTTTGTGAATCTCTGATCAACTCTGATACGCTGGAGTGGGAGAGGACCCAGCTGTGGGCATTGACCTTCAGACTGGTGCGGAAGATCATTGGCGGTGTGGACTACAAGGTACCTGCCACCCATGCCCTTCCTCAGGCTAAGCACCTTGCTGTAAGGCTCCTGAACATCTCTCCTGTGACAACAGACTGAGGGACCTGGGGCTGCTTAGCTTGGAGAAGAGAGAAGGCTGAGAAGGGAGCTTATCAATGTCTGTCAGTATCTGGGGAGTGGGGGACAAGAAGAAGGGGCCAGGCTCTTGTCTGTGGTACTGTGGCAATGGCCACAAACTGGAACCCAGGAAGTTCTGCCTCAGCATGAGAAGAAACCTCTTTGGTGTGAGGGTGGCAGAGCCCTGAAGCAGGCTGCCCAGAGAGGTTGTGGAGTCTTTCAAGACCCATCTGGATTTGTTCCTGTGTGCACTGCTCTGGACCAGATGATGTCTGGAGGTCCCTTGCAACCCCTAACATTCTGTGATTGTTTTGGTTTTCTGGCTTTGTTTTTATGGTTTTCTGTCAGAACCATCCAGTGTCTCAATCTGCTCTGATTATGAAAGAAAAAAGACTTCAGTGGGACCACTTGTAGTGGTTTTTCATATCTGAGCTTTGCTCAGCTTTTTCATAGCTCTGCAGGACAATGGAAGTCTTTGTCATTCCTCTCTGCCATCCCTCTTTCAGTGACAAGTTAAACAACCCTCACGCAGCTGCAAAAGTAGTGCACATAGAAAAGTAGTACTGCCAAGCTTTAAGTTCTGCCACCTGCTCTGGCTCCTTTTGCTACGTAGCCTGAAAGCTGAGCTGAGCAGGGTGCCAGGAGCAGGAAGCCATACATCTCCTGGAGAATCCTCTGAGCAGCCAGTGAGTGTGTTTGGGTGAAAAACAAAACCACAGCATCGTACATTGGTCTGCCTGCACAAGCCATTGTAGGTTGGATGTCCTGATGCATCCCAATTACTGCCTCTTCTAGGGTAGCTGAAGTGTTATCTTAAGGAGTTCAGTGTCATAGAATAATAGAATCACAAAATTGTTTGGGTTGGAAAAGGCCTCTGAGCTCATCCAGTCCAACCAGCAGCCCAGCCCCACCATGGCCACTGACCCATGTCCCACAGCGCCATGGCCACACCTTTCTGCAACACCTCCAGGGATGGGCACTCCACCACCTCCCTGGGCAGCCTGTGCCAGTCCCTCACCACTCTTACAGCAAAGACATTTTTCCTCATCTCCAACCTAACCCTCCCCTGGCACAATTCCAGGCCATTTCCTCTCCTCCTATCACTTGATCCTAGGGAGCAGAGCCCAACCCCCACCTCATGGCAGCCTCCTCTCAGGGAGCTGCAGAGAGCAATGAGCTCTGCCCTCAGCCTTCTCCACACTGCACACCCCCAGCTCCCTCAGCTGCTCCTGCCCATCCCTGTTCTCCAGGCCCTTCCCCAGCTTTGTTGCCCTTCTCTGGCCCTTCTCCAGCCCCTCAGTGTCCTTGTAGTGGGGAACTGAACCCAGGCCTCAAAGTGTGGCCTCACCAGCGCCGAGTACATGGACACGATCACTGCCCTGCCGCTGCTGGCCACACCATTGCTGATGCATACCAAGTGGCATTGGTGTTCACTGTCCCAGCAGCAGTCTGCCTGCTGACAGGTAGCAAGCAGCAGCTCCTCCTTGCCTGCCCCCCGGGGGTGTGCTGCAGGCTGGCTGGGCTCAGCAGCTCCCAGCTGTGTCTGCTTTGTTGCAGGGTGTGCGTGACCTGCTCAAAGTGATCCTGGAGAAAATCTTGACCATCCCCAACACTGTCAGCTCAGCTGTTGTGCAGCAGCTCTTGGCAGCTAGAGAGGTAACTGCATTTTATGTCTTGTCACTAGAGAAGAAGGCAGGCCTCATTCTTTGGTTAGTGTGGATTTTGAGTAGCTGGGGTGGCTGACTTTGGGAGTTGTTGCAGTTCAGCAGCAAATACTCTTTGTGCTCTAATTCTTCCCTGTGATTGCATTTTATACAGGTGACAAAGAGCTTGTTGGGAGGATGTTGTAGATAGTCCCTAAGAGGAGAGTCAGGCTCAGGGTTTGACTTGCCACAGGTGAAATGTATGGGATGCAAGACAGAGATTGATGTCTTAGAGGATAAAACCAGGGGTTGCTTTCCATGCTTTGTAGGCACATACAGAGCTGTAGTTTTACTTAGCCTTAAACAGTCTAATTTATACTTGGGCAATTAAAAATAAGGTTTAAACTAAGACAGGACTCTCAGAATACAGCTTCAGTACTACTCTTGGTGATCCTGCTCTGGCAGAAGGGTTGGACCAGATGATCTGTCAAGGTCCTTTCCAGCCCCTGATGTTCTGTGATTCAGAAAAAGGTTTTGGTTCTTATGTCTGTTTCCAAGTGCTGCCTCGGACTAGTAGACAGACTGCACCTCTGTTAACCTTATCCAAAGCCTCTTATGCTGCTGTATGTTTCATTTCTAGGTGGTAGCCTACATTTTGGAAAGGAATGCATGTTTGTTACCTGCCTACTTTGCAGTTACAGAAATCAGAAAGCTCTATCCTGAAGGAAAGCTTCCCCACTGGGTAATGATTGATCAGTCATACAGCTGGAGTTTTCTTCCACACCAAACAAAATGGCTTTGATTTTTGTGAAATGGAGCTCTCTAAATGAGGATGTAAAAGACTTCTGTTCAACAGGACTCTGTGTTTAGGCAGCTAAATTAAAATCCAGGCTTGTTTGCAGCAGCATCTTCCTGTGCCCTTGCATGAAATTGGTGACAGAGTTTTGACCTGCTGCTGCCTGATGTTCCAAGCTGTTGAAGCACTGAGTAGGTTTTGTTGCAGACATGGGGAAATGCAGATTCCATGGCTTCAGGAGAGGAACAGTCACTGAGTGGCTCAGTAGTGGTTTCTCCTTGTTTAACCTCAGTTATGCAAAAACACCTGAGGCCCTGGTGCAGTGCAGGTGGTCCTTGCTCCTAGAGAGACTGTTGTGTTAATCCAGTGGTTTTGTCTTGTGTTCTGTTGGGTGTCAGGGAAAGGATGAAGTCCTGATTCCCTGGAATCCATGGCAGAACTGTCACTGACCTCTTCTGATCTCAGATTTAGAAGCAAAGAGGGAATGGTTATGAGTCTAGTGCAGAGGCATCCCTGCTCATGGCAAAGGGGTTGGGAGTAGAGATCCTTCCAACCTGAGCCATTCAGTGACTCTGAATAGAAATCTTAAAGCTTGTCTCAGATCATCTCTCAGGAGATGGTGTGCCCTGAAGTACCAGAGCATGCCTAGGAGAGCAGGTACAGAAACTCAAGTGCTAACTCAGAAGGATGCCTCCTGCCACTCCTTTCTAAGGTCTCATTTTCCCTTTTTCTGTTTTTTCTGTCCCACTGGAATGTGTAGGAAGCTAATTCTTTTAAGAGATCCCTCTTTAACTTATTCCAACCTACTAAAGTATTTTAAAGTCTTAAGTATTCCTGATCAGTGTCTGGAATTGAAACTCTTCTTCTTCTCTTCTCCCCCAGTTGCTAGGTAATTTAGTGTCGGATTTTGTGGATACCTTCAGACCTACAGCCAGAATAAATTCCATTTGTGGTAAGAGAATGACTTCATGAATGCCTTCCAAATAATTTCTTGTGAACTGTTCTGCTTCCTGTATTCACCTAAAGAAAATGATTCAGAGTTTATGCTTCATTGCTTTGTCACTTCGTTCTCAGGCTTTGCTTCTCTTCGGTTTTTACTTTGAGGAGGAAAATTTATATAGATGTGATCTAAATATTTTTTTTTTTACCACAAGCTGATACTTAATTAGATGGACAAATAGTTTCTAACTACAGGAGATGTTAAGAAAATCATCTCTCCTGTGCTTGAGGATTTTGAGTTGGTATCTTAGCCTTGGAGTGTCTTCTGACTTCAGTTTCCAGTGGAGCTTTTATAGCTGCTCTACCTTGGCCCTGTTGCAGGCTTCTGTGTGAGCACTTCCTGGCTCTCCTCTTCTGTGCCAAGAAAAAAACTCCCCTTGGGTTATTGCCAGAAATATAAAACTTTAAATTTAGCTGCTGTCATTGTGGTGCCTTGCATTTTTCTCCCAAAATATCCAAATACCTTCTGCTTGCTTTGAGAATTAAGTAGCTTAATGGCAGCTTCATTAGATCTGAGGAAGGTTTCTTGCAGCTTCTTCAGTGCAGAGCTGAAGAAGGTCAGTTCCATCTGTAGTGCCCCAGGTGTGGTTCAGAAGCCTGTGGGTACTCTTCTGCTGAAAGGTGACAGCTTTTGAGCTGGGCTTGCAAAGTCTTGTATATGTAAGTCACCTGCATGTGTATGGTTGAAGAGAAGAAGGAAATTCTTCCTTCTTGGCTTGTCTAATAGCAGGACTATGGCCAGCCTGAGCAGCAGGAGCCATGGATTTGACCTGACAGTGAGATTTAGCTCCAAGTTAAGGCACCTACATTTAGGTGATGATGCACAGGCCCAGCTCAGATGCATCTGCCTAACCAACAGAATAAATCCCAGGTGTCCAAGCTAGGCTCCAGCTGTAGCTGGAGTGCAGCTGCTTCTATTTGTCAGCTTTACTGAACAGAATCCTGCCCACAGGGAGTCTTGCAGGGTGAGTGAAGGGACACTGAAAGACTAAGTTATGTGCTGAGATTAGTAGGTGTTTGTACCAAAAATTAAATCCCTAGGTCAAGCAATGACAATGGAACAGTCTTCTGCTAACCTAAAAGAGCACTTCTAGATGATTATTGGCAAATACTTCTTATTTTTGGGGTACCAAATCTGAGGAAATGGGAACTTAGTCCTTAGAGGTATGAGAGTTTGAGCTCTTCAGCCTGGAGAAGAGAACGCTCTAGGGAGGCCATAGAGCAGCCTTCCAGTAGCTGAAGGGGTTTCAGGAGAGCCAGAGAGGGTGAGTGAGAGGATGAGGGACAATGGCTTTGAGCTGGGAGAGAGGAGAGTGAGAGTGGAGATGAGGAAGAAATTCTTTAGAGTGGGGGTGGAGAGACACTGGAACAGATTGTGCAGAGAAGTTGTGGACTCTCCATCCCTGGAAGTGTTTGAGGCCAGGTTGAATGAGGCCTTGAGCAACCTGCTCTAGTAGGAGGTAGGGACCTGTGGCAGGGGGGTTGGAACTGGATGTCCTTAAAGATCCCTTCCAACCCAAACCATTGTCGGATTCAATACTTGAAAATGAGTTGGAAAAAAAAATCCAAAGCAGCCTGAAGCAATCCTGTTATAAAGAGCTTTAACCACTAACAGTGTAAGGAGGGTGCAGGAGTGGCTGAGGCCATGCTGGAGCTGCAGGCCAGGCTCACTGGTGTAGGTTTTATGTTTCCTTGCACATAGGTCGCTGTAGCCTGCTCCCTGTGGTAAATAACTCCGGGGCCATGTGTAACTCCTGGAAGCTGGACCCCAGCACCCTGCGCTTCCCTTTGAAAGGCCTCTTGCCATATGACAAGGTATGTCTGCTCAAGCTGCTTCAGCATCTTCACTACACACAGAGCTTTGGCACTGTGGGGGTGGGGGGAGCCTCCTCAGACCCCAGCTGCAGTCCTGTGTGCAGTTCTGGAGCCCCCAGCACAGGAAGGACATGGAACTGCTGGAGCCAGTCCAGAGGAGGCCACCAAGATGCTGAGAGGGCTGCAGCAGCTGTGCTGTGAGGACAGGCTGAGAGAGTTGGGGCTCTGCAGTCTGGAGAGGAGAAGGCTTCCAGGAGAGCTTGGAGTGGCCTTGCAGGATCTGAAGGGGGCTCCAGGAAGGCTGGGGAGGGACTATTGACAAGGTCTGGGAATGGCAGGACAAGGGGAATGGGTTTGAAGTGTCAGAGGGGAGATTGAAAGTGGATGTTAGGAGGAAGTTGTTTGCAGTGAGGGTGGTGAGACACTGGCACAGGTTGCCCAGGGAGGTTGTGGAGCACAGAATCACCCAATGTGATCTTTGATCTTTGATCAGGTTGGGTGATTCTGTGCTCCACGACCTCCCTGGAGGTGTTCAAGGCCAGGTTGGAGGAGGTGGTGGAGGTGTCCCTGCCCATGGCAGGGAATTGGATGTGCTTTAAGGTTCCTTCCAACCCAACCCATTCTCTGAAGATGCCCAGGGTGCTGAAGAACAGGAGCTGTTTCATGTGCTTTGTGGGGGTGTGAGAGAGGTTTAATGAGAGCAGAATATTGATTGGATAATTAGCTTAGCAGTGGAGAGATGGAAGAGAATGGGAAGGTAATTCCTTCTTTTCTGTGCTCTCTGTTATCCCATAGGAATGACAATTTTAAAGTTCCAAATAAAATCAAAGTTGGCTTGTTTAGCTTTCACCCTGTGTGAAATTGTGGTGTGCTGGAAGAGTTTAAAAACTGTAAAGGAGCAGGACAGAAATCCACCTTGTTCAGCATCCCATTCCTCATATCCCAGCCTATCAAGATAGTCTCTCTAATGAGATGCACATTGTGGCCTACAGCTCATGGCTGTTTCCTCAGGCAGATCTGGGTTCTATATATTTATAAACTTTCCTCTTCCAAATATTTGTTCAGTCTTGAGCCTCTAAGATCCCTTTGGCAAGAAGTTCCACAGTTCATGTGGCACTGGGCAGTCAGCTCTTCCTGTTTGTTTTGAAGCTGGCTTTAGATGTTGTGCCTTAAAGTGGTTCAGCTGTTGACAGATGCAGGGAGCAGTTGTTCCAGACCTGCTTTGTTGATACTGCTGTGATTTTTATGCAGCTTGGTCTTGTGCCTTAGTTGTCTAACCTGGCTTCCAAAGGCCTGCAGTGACAGGATGAGAGCAGTGGCTTCAAGCTAGAGCAGAGCAGATTGAGGTTGGATGTTAGGAGCAACTTTTGCACCATGAGGGTGTTGGAACACTGCAACAGGTTGCCCTGGAAGGTGGTTGAGGCTCCATCCCTGAAGGGACTCAAGGTGAGGCTCAACAGGGCTCAGGGCAACCTGATCTAGTGGAGGATGTCCCTGCTGACTGCAGGGGGGTTGGAATAGATGACCCTTGGAGGTCCCTTCCTACCCAGACCATTCTATGACTCTCATCCTTTTATTGGATGAGGTCTGTTACCCTACTTGGTCCCCATAAAATCTGTGATTATTTCCTCCTTTCTCTTGGGTAGCAGAGAGGAGAAAGTTTTGCCAGATGATAGGTATCAATCAAATCAAATATTCCTTCCTGTGTTGACCCTGGGCAAAGGGGAACCTCATGAGGTTCAACAAGAGTAAGTGGAGTCCTGCAGCTGGGGAGGAACAGCCCCCTGCAGCAGTACAGGTTAGGGGTTGACCTGCTGGAAAGCAACTCCATGGAGTCTTGGTGGAAAAGAAGTTATCCAAGGTCCAGCAATGTGTCCTGGTGACCTCCTGGGGTACATTAAACAGAGCGTGGCCAGCAAGTCAAGAGAGGTTCTCCTCCCTCTCTACTCTGCACTGTTGAGACCATATTTGGAGTATTGTATCTCAGTTCTGAGCTTTCCACTTCAAGAGGGACAGGAATAAATTGGAGAGAGACCAGGGGAGGCTACAAGGCTGCTGAAGGGCCTGGCACATCTGTGTGAGGAGGAGAGGCTGAGAGCCCTGGGGCTGGGGAGCCTGCAGAGAAGGCTGAGAGGGGATCTGAGCAATGGTTACAAATAGCTGAGGAGTGGGGGGCAAGAAGCAGGGGCCAGGNGGGGGGGGGGGCAAGAAGCAGGGGCCAGGCTCTCTGCAGTGGTGTCCTGGGGTAGGACAAGGAGCAATGGACACAAACTGGAACCCAGGAAGTTGCACCTCAAGATGAGGAGAAACTTGTTTGGTGTGAGGGTACCTGGGTACTTAGGGGATTCTGTGAAGGGGCACTGGGGGCAAGCTG
>WBNM01036490.1:14567-32437 GCA_013399055.1 Ramphastos sulfuratus | reverse complement strand
ATCTCATCCCATTGGCCTCTTCCATCTGGCTCATTCCATGTCTGAGTGCTGAGTACAGGTGCAGTACAGTAGGACCCTTGTCCTACTGGTTGTTCTAACCTTCATCCTTTAGAGATGTAGAGTCTCAAAATCATGGAATTGTTCGTGTTGGAAAAGGCTTCTAAGGTCATCAAGCCCAACTGTCAACCCAGCACCACTGTGGCCTTTGAATCATGGCCCAGAGTACCATATCCACAGGTTTCTTAAAAGCCTCCAGGGATGGGGACTCCACCACCTCCCTGGGCAGCCTGTTCCAGTGCCTGACCACTCT
Organism: Ramphastos sulfuratus; assembly: GCA_013399055.1. Classification (NCBI taxonomy): domain Eukaryota; kingdom Metazoa; phylum Chordata; class Aves; order Piciformes; family Ramphastidae; genus Ramphastos; species Ramphastos sulfuratus. The sequence goes on along the minus strand of WBNM01036490.1, from coordinate 32,127 downwards.
CACAGGAAAGAAAGTGTTCCTAAACTCCAACCTCAACCTCCCCTAGGACAATTTCAGGATGTTTCCTCTCCTTTGACTGGAGAGGCTGAGTGGCCTGGAGCATCTCTGTGAGGAGGAAAGGGCTGAGAGCCCTGAGGCTGTTGAGCCTGGAGGAGAGCATCCTGAGAGGGGATCTGAGCAATGCTCAGCAAGAGCTAAAGGACCTGTGGGGGGCAAGAGGCTGGGGGCAGACTGGGCAGTGGTGCCCAGTGACAGGACAAGGGGCAATGGGTGCAAACTGGAACCCAGGAGGTTCCATCTGAAGAGGAGGAGAAACTTGTTTGGTGTGATGGTGCTGGAGGCCTGGAGCAGGCTGCCCAGAGAGGTTGTGGAGTCTCCTTCTCTGGAGAGATTCCAAACCCAGCTGCTCACTGTGACCCTTGGTAAGTTGCACTGGGTTCTTTAACAGGGGGCTTGGACTGAATGCTCTCCAAAGGTCCTGTCCAACACCCAACATTCTGTGACCCCTCTCTATTTACAGCTGTGGAGAAGAATAATTTTGAGAAGAAAATACCTTAATACAGAGTTTATTTTAGCACACCCTCCTAATGGAAACATTCAGGGTCAAATCTGATGAAGCTCTAAGCAACCTGATCTAGTTGGAAATGTCCCAGCTCACTGCAGAGTGTTGAACAAGATGACCTTTGAGGGTCCCTCCCAACCTGATGCATTCTGAGTCATGAATACCTTTTATAGCCACTCTTATCCCAGATGTGCTCATAGCCTTTATGATAATGACAGGTGCTTGATGGTATAAAAGGTGCTTGGTGCTGTATGAGGTGCTCAGGATGATGCACACAGCTCCAAAGGTGATGCACAGACCCTAACTATGGCTGCGTCATAGAATGGTTTAGGTTGGAAGGGTCCTCAAAGCTCATCCAGTTCCAACTCCCTGCCATAGGCAGGGACACCTTATCCAGCCTGGCCTTAAACACTTGCAGGGAGGTTGTGGAGCACAGAACCACAGAATGTGATCAAAGATCACATTCTGTGCTCTACAACCTCCCTGGGCAACCTGTGCCAGTGTCTTTGGAGCCCTTTTCTGATCTTAGTTCCCTGCCTCTCTTGAACTGGGGAGCCCAGAACTGCACCCAGTCCTACAGATGTGGCCACACTAGGGCTGAGCAGAGCAGGAGCACCTGGAGGTATTTTGACCCAGAACCTTGAAAATTTCAAACACTCAGAAAGGTGGTGAGAAGAGGAGGAAAGGTTGTTAAGAAGATATAAAAAATGAAAAGGGATAAAAGAGAAATTGATAGATTGATAGAATGGTTTGGGTTTGAAGGAGCTTTACTGAAAGATCATCTAGCTCCAACCCCCCTGCCATGATGTTCATATGCACCANCTCACAGCCCAGCAAGTAACATAAAGACATCACTCTGGCAACACAGGTTTGCTCATGCCCTTCACCCATCAATCCTGTTCTTAGCCACAGACTCCATCACCCTTTTGCCAGCTGTCACAGAATCATAGAATGGTTTAGGTTGGAAGGGTCCTCAAAGCTCATCCAGTTCCAACTCCCTGCCATAGGCAGGGACACCTTATCCAGCCTGGCCTTAAACACTTGCAGGGAGGTTGTGGAGCACAGAACCACAGAATGTGATCAAAGATCACATTCTGTGCTCTACAACCTCCCTGGGCAACCTGTGCCAGTGTCTTTGGAGCCCTTTTCTGATCTTAGTTCCCTGCCTCTCTTGAACTGGGGAGCCCAGAACTGCACCCAGTCCTACAGATGTGGCCACACTAGGGCTGAGCAGAGCAGGAGCACCTGGAGGTATTTTGACCCAGAACCTTGAAAATTTCAAACACTCAGAAAGGTGGTGAGAAGAGGAGGAAAGGTTGTTAAGAAGATATAAAAAATGAAAAGGGATAAAAGAGAAATTGATAGATTGATAGAATGGTTTGGGTTTGAAGGAGCTTTACTGAAAGATCATCTAGCTCCAACCCCCCTGCCATGATGTTCATATGCACCAATCTTGTCCTGATCCATCAAGCTTGCAGCTCTAAGTGTGCCATGCCCTGCATCCAGGCTTCTCATCTCCAAGCCCTTTGAGTGCAGACACTGCTGTCAATTGCCCAACGATGATGCAGGCTCAATTAGATCAGGCTAGAGCAGATACAGCAGCTCTGAAGTCCCAAACAACACCACTCCAAGGGGGGAAAACAAAAATCAGCGAGGCAAAATCTGCAGCTTTAAAAGAAAGCAAAAGAAACGTAAGAGAAGTGAGCAGAGGAGCACTGCTGGGAAAGATTTGTTTGCCTTGTTTACAGGCAGCAAAAATAAAGGAGAAGACCTCATGCTGAATGCAAATTATACTCTTCCCCCTTATACTTCATGTGGCCATAATGGGCATCTCAGGGAGCCTAGAGAAAGGAGCCATCATTAGATGCTTGTTGCAATACAGCCACTCGAACAACAACAGTCACCTCCAGAGAAATAATGAGGGCCCATGAAGAGCTGCATTATCCTAAGTCCCTCCAAACTGAAGAGCTGTCTGGTGGGAATCAGAATCATAGAATGGTAAGGTTGGAAGGGACCTCAAGGATCAGCCAGTTCCAACCCCCTGCCATAGGCAGGGACACCTCCCACTAGCACAGGTCACTCAAGGCCTCATCCAACCTGGCCTTGAACACCTCCAGGGAGGGAGCAGCCACAACCTCCCTGGGCAACCTGTGCCAGTGTCTCACCACCCTCACTGCAAACAACTTCCTCCTAACATCCACTTTCAATCTCCCCTCTGCCACTTCAAACCCATTGCCCCTTGTCCTGGCATTGCAAGACCTTGTCAATAGTCCCTCCCCAGCCTTCCTGTAGCCCCCTTCAGATCCTGGAAGGCTACTCTAAGGTCTCCTGGAAGCCTTCTCTTCTCCAGGCTGCAGAGCCCCAACTCTCTCAGCCTGTCCTCACAGCAGAGCTGCTGCAGCCCTCTCAGCATCTTGGTGGCCTCCTCTGGACCCGCTCCAACACTTCCATGTCCTTCCTGTGCTGGGGGCTCCAGAACTGCACACAGGACTGCAGGTGGGGTCTGAGGAGAGCAGAGCAAAGGGGCAGAATCCCCTCCCTTGCCCTGCTGCCCACACTGCTCTTGCTGCAGCCCAGCACACAGTTGCTGTCTGGGCTGCACTCACACTGCAGCCTCATGTGGAGCTTTTCAACACCTCAGACCCCAGGTCCTTTTCCACATGCTACACACTCAGAAGGTGACAAAATTAAAGGCTTTATCCTTGAAAGGGAAACAATCAATAGTCTCCAGATCCAACTGTGCCATGGATCCTCTGTCTGGCAAAGCCCCAAGTGTCACAGTTACTCAGATTCCTGCAGCGTGAGCGTAGAAGGAGGGATTAATTAAAACCAATCCCTGCTAATGAAGCTCTACACCAGAGTTCAGGTTGCCTTAACAGACACTAAAAATATCAGGGAATTAAATTTTCCTCCCTCAGGACTTGCTGGAGAGGCAGAGAAATGAGAAGCTTCCCTTTTCTAGGGTTGAAGTGCTTTTGAAACTATAGAAGGTGTCCAACAGGATGCAGAATCAACAGGATGCATTGGGTTGGGAGGGACTCTTAAAGGTCATCTTGTCCAATCCCCCACAGTCAGCAGGGACATCTGCAACTACAGCAGGTTGCTTTGAGCCCCACAAGTCTGACTTTGAATATCTCCAAGGCTGGGGCCTCAACCACATTTCTGGGCAACCTCTTTTCCACTATCAGACATGAAAAACACAGAAGCAGGAAGCAAGCAAAGAGAAAAGCTACTTCAGCTGCCTGCCATTACATTCCATCAACATCCAAATTCCATCAACATCCCACAGCAGCACTGAGATTTCAGTGGGCACCTAAGTACTCCTCATGAACAGAAGGGAACTGATGCACTTAAACAGAACCACAGAATCACCTGGTGGCAAAAGACCTTAAGATAGAATCATAGAATGGTTTAGGTTGGAAGGGACCTCAAAGTTCATTCAGTTCCAACCCCTCTGTGCCATAGGCAGGGACACCTCCCACTACTACAGGTCAATCAAGGCCTCATTCAACCTGGCCTTGAACACCTCCAGGGAGGGAGCAGCCACAACCTCCCTGGGCAACCTGTGCCAGTGTCTCACCCCCCTCATTGCAAGGAACTTCCTCCTAACGTCCAGTTTCAATCTCCCCTCTGCCACTTTTAACCCATTCCTCCACCTCTTGGCATTACAAGACCTCGTCAATAGTCCCTCCCCAGCCTTCCTGGAGCCCTTTTCAGACCCTGCAAGGCCATTCCAAGGTCTCCTGGAAGCCTTCTCTTCCGCAGGCTGCAGAGCCTTAACTCTCTCAGCCTGTCCTCACAGCAGAGCTGCTGCAGCCCTCTCAGCATCTTCATGGCCCTCCTCCAGGAAAAAAAACTTCTCAACCAAGCTGCTGTGGGTGCTTTGGACTAGATGATCTTCAGAGGACCCTTCCAATTCCTACCATGCTGAGGTTCTGTGACCTTCCAGTGTGAACTGGGGATGGATGGGAACAAACAGCACAATCGGTGACGGTGGAAATCCAAAGCAGGGGTGCAGAGAGATGGAAGATTTGGTATGACAGGAAGTCTGGAGCTGATGGGGATGATTCAGCCATGGGATTGTCATAGAATCATAGGATTGCTTTAGTTGGAAGAGATCTCTAAGATCATTCAGTCTGACTTCAAATTGAAACTGTTAAACCATGTCCCAGAGTGCCATGTTCACACATTGCCTGCACACTCTCAGCACTGTTGACTCCATCACCTCCCTGGGCAGCCTGTCCCAAATTTCTGTGCAGGCCAGAAATTGTTCCTCATGTGCAACCTGAACCTCCCCTGGCAGAATTTCAGGCCCTTTCCTCTCATGCTATCACCTGGGTACTAGGGAGAAGAGACCAACCCCCACCTGGCTTCAACCTCCTTTTGGGGAGTCAGAGAGAGCAATGAGGTCTACCCTCAGCCTCCCTTGCACCAGACTGAACAAGCATGTGGAGAGGAGGAGCAGATGTAGGAGGAAACATCAATTTTATTCAAACAAAGAACAAAAGATCTTCTCTTTCTTCTTGGAAAGCCTTCACAAAACAAATACCCTGCAATAAAACAGAGCCCAGAAATGGGCAGCATTTTTCACAAACTCTGCCTCTCTCCTAATATTTCACACCCCCCTCCTCCCCTTCAATGTATTGTTTTGTTTAGGATTTATCCCCTTCTTGCATTTTAAAGACAGAATGGTCTGGAGCTGAACGTGCCAAAAGGGAGGCACATTTGTAAATCTTTGATTTCATGCTATTATTTATATTTTTTTCCCCCCCTTCCATAAACATTTATAGCTGATGTTATATAAAGTGCAAACCACCTCATATCATCTCTTACACTGAGCTGCCTGTCAGGATAAGCTAAAGTGCAGATGTGCTAGCACTACAGAACAGAGACAGCCAAGGTGCTGCATTCATCAACCATCTAACCCCAAGCAAATTCCACAGTTCCAGCAGGCAGTCATTTGAAATGGACCTCTGAAGATTGTCTGCTGCAACCTCCCTGCTTAAAGCAAGGGCACCTACAGCAGCTTGCCCAGGTGGGTTTGGAATCTCTCCAGCAGAGACTTCACGTCTCTGGGCAGCCTGCTCCAGGGCTCTGCCACCCTCACTCATTTTATTTCTGTCTTAATAGGATGGGAACTGATGCACTTACTCAAACAGAACCACAGGGTCAGCTGGTTGCAAAAAAACTTAAGACAGAATCATAGAATGTTTTAGATTGGAAGGGAGCTCAAAGCTCATCCAGTTCCAACCCCCTGCCATAGGCAGGGACACCTCCCACTAGAACAGGTCACTCANCCATACAGCCTGGAATTGTGCTTGGGATTCCACCAATCCCATCTTCAGATGGAACCTCCTGGTTCCACTTTGTGACCAGTGCCCCTTGTCCTGTCACTTATAAAAAGTCTGGGCCAATGCTCTTGTTCCTCACCCTTTAATTTTGCTGAACTCTGAGAAGATCCCTTCTCACTTTGTCTTCATCTCTTGGAGTATGTTACACATTTCATCCATAAGATTCTTTCTCCACGTGGCCTTCACAGAATTACAGAATGAACCAGGTTGGAAAAGACCTCTGAGATCATCCAGTCCAACCTATCATCTAACACCTTCTCATTAACTAACCCATGGCACTAAGTGCCTCTTCCAGCCTCCTCTTAAACAGCTCCAGGGATGGGGACTCCACCACCTCCCTGGGCAGCCCATTCCAATGCCAATCACTCTTGCTCTGAACAACTTCTGCCTAACATCCAGCCTGAGCCTGCCCTGGCACAGCTTGAGGCTGTGTCCCCTTGTTCTGTCCCTGGGGGCCTGGCAGAAGAGCCCAACCCCAGCTGGCTACAACCTCCCTTCAGGGAGCTGCAGAGAGCAATGAGGTCTGCCCTGACCCTCCTCTTCTGCAGGCTGCACACCCCCAGCTCCCTCAGCCTCTCCTCACAGGGCTGTGCTCCAGGCCCCTCCCCAGCCTTGCTGCCCTTCTCTGCACACCTTCCAGCACCTCAACATCTTCCTTAAATTGAGGGGCCCACAACTGGATGCAGTTCTTCAATGATTCCTATCCCATGGGTTCTCCTGCCCAGATCCTCATCCCAGCCCTGGTAGCTGCAGCAGTGCAGCAGAGGGATCTGAGCCTCTCCAGCGATAACCAAACATGACATCTGCTGGCTGAGCCCTGGAAGAGCTGCCACTGCTTTTCTCTGCAATTCCTCCCTCTTCCAACACAACATTCAGGGTAAAACATCACTGTTCCTTTCCACTTGGGGAGCAGAGGAGTTGTTGCTTCATTTTCATAGAATCAAAGAATAATTTTGGTTGGAAGAGACCTTGAAGATCAAGTCCAACCATGAACCCAACACTGCCAGCTCACCACTAAACCATGCCTGCCAGCACCACACCTGCATGGCTTTGAAAGCCCTCCAGGGATGGAGACTCCACCACTGCCTTGGAGAAGAAACTGTTCCTTGTGTCCAACCTAAACCTCCCTTGGTGCAACTTGAGGCCATTTCCTTTTGTCCTATTGCTCGTTCCTTGTGAGAAGAGACTGATCCCTACCCTACCCCAACCCAACCTCCTTGCAGGCAGTTGCAGAGAGCCAGAAGGTCTCCTTTCAGCCTCCTTTTCTCCAGGCTGACCAACCCCAGTCCCCTCAGCTGCTCCTCACAGGGCTTGGACGCTAAAATTTCAGCTGGTTAGGGTCTAACATGCCTGTGCCAAAATAATCCAATACCATTGGAAATCAGCTTTAGCCCATGGTGCAATGTCTCTGGATTTCCTTTCACACAGGTCATGATGTGAAGTGGGCTCTCTGATGACATTTTTGATGGAGAAAATCAATTCAGTTGAGAGCAATGTCTGAAGCTGACTCACGCACGCAGCTCCGCTGTTTATTGGTGAGCTTGCTGCAAGCTCACAGGCACAGACACCCACACCAGCCACAATCATAGAATCACAGAATGGCAAGGTTGGAAGGAGACCTCAAGGATCAGCCAGTTCCAACCCCCTGCCATAGGCAGGGACACCTCCCACTAGCACAGGTCACTCAAGGCCTCATCCAACCTGGCCTTGAACCCCTCCAGGGAGGGAGCAGCCACAACCTCCCTGGGCAACCTGTGCCAGTGTCTCACCACCCTCACTGCAAACAACTTCCTCCTAACATCCACTTTCAATCTCCCCTCTGCCACTTCAAACCCATTGCCCCTTGTCCTGTCATTACAAGACCTTGTCAATAGTCCCTCCCCAGCCTTCCTGTAGCCCCCTTCAGATACTGGAAGGCTACTATAAAGTCTCCTGGAAGCCTTCTCTTCTGCAGGCTGAATCATGATGCAATGATGCAATAATTCTTAGAGACACACAGAGATTGAGTACCAGAAAATCATAGGGTAGTGGAATTGTGTGGGTTGGAAAAGACCTCTAAGATTTTCAAGCCCAACAGCCAACCCAATACCAACATGGCCATGAAATCATGTCACAAAGTGCCACGTCCAGAGGTTTCTTCAACATCTCCAGGGATGACTCCACCACCTCCCTGTTCCAATGCCTGACCACTCACTACCCCAACCATTAAAATGATCCAACTATTAACCCAGCACTCCAGGTCACCACTTAACCATCTCCACCAGCAACACATCTACATGGCTTTGAAAACTCTCCAGGGACAGGATTCCACCGCTGCCCTGGGCAGCCTGGGCCAGTCCTTGACAACATTTCTGGGGAAGATACTGCTTCTCAGGACCAGTCTTAACCTCCCCTGCTGCAACTTGGGGCTTTTTCCTCCTGTTCTATCACTTGGTCCTTAGAAGAGTCTGATCTCACTTTGCTTTCTCAAGTGGGTTAAACTTGATGATCTTGGAGGTTCCTTCCAACCTAAACCACTCTATGATTCTCCCTCCAGAGATGCCTTCCAACCCTCAACTTTCTATCTTTCTCTGGTTCCACTGGAATCAGTGGTGCAGCAAGATCAGGGAATGAGTTGTATGGACAAGGATTTCAAGGGCCATGAAGATCATCAGAGGGCTGCAGCAGCTCTGCTCTGAGGACAGGCTGAGAGAGTGGGGGCTCTGCAGCCTTCAGAAGAGAAGGCTTCCAGGAGACCTTAGAGTAGCCTTCCAGGATCTGAAGGGGGCTACAGGAAGGCTGGGGAGGGACTATTGACAAGGTCTTGCAATGCCTGGACAAGGGGCAATGGGTTTGAAGTGGCAGAGGGGAGATTGAAAGTGGATGTTAGGAGGAAGTTGTTTGCAGTGAGGGTGGTGAGACACTGGCACAGGTTGCCCAGGGAGGTTGTGGCTGCTTGCTCCCTGGAGGTACTCTAGGGCAGGTTGGATGAAGCCTTGAGTGACCTGTACTAGTGGGAGGTGTCCCTGCCTATGGCAGGGGGTTGGAACTGGATGATCCTTGAGGTCCCTTCCAACCTTACCATTCTATGATTCTATAAGTTTCAAGTCCCTGGGAGAAGAGACTGATCCTCACCTTTCTTTCTCAAGTGGGTTAAACTTGATGATCTTCGAGGTCCCTTCCAACATAAACCACTCTATGATTCTCTCTCCAGAGATGCCTTCCAACCCTTAACTTTCTCTGTTTCTCTGGTTCCACTGGAATCAGTGGTGCAGCAAGATGAGGGAATGTGTTGTATGGACAAAGATTTAAAATTTCAGACCAAAGAAAGCAAGCTGGGGAGGGATAAAAATGAACCAACACACTGCCAGTTTGACTCCAGATGTGAAACTGGAATCCGAGATCATTGTAATCAGTGCCAGGCTAAGAAATCTTCTCCTGTCCTTGGGAGAGATGGAAATGTTACTGCAACCATCATTAAGCTTTACATGAAGGAGTGTAATTTATAAGGTTTATAGCCTGTAACATTCCTTTGGACTTACTGGAAAGCAAATAACTTACAGCTAATAACTCATGGTCAGCTTGGAATCCAACCTGCCTTCCAGAAACAGTGCTCCAGGCAGCAATGATTTACAAAGAGTTTCTAGGGCAGTCTTCATTAAGACATAATTAATGCTAACACTAATTCAGACCACTTGCTCTGCCCCATTTAAATGTTCACATTTCAATCTAACAGTCTGGGGGTGCTAAAGGAGTCTTCTCCACAGAGGGTCTCAAGATCCTACCTCCAACTCACAGCTCCTCAGCAAAATGAAGAGATTTTTCCATCAGTCACAAAGGACCCACTCCATAATACTGAGGAAAGGGAAAATCATAGAATCAGAGAACTGTTTTGTTTGGGAAAAACCCTCTAAGGTCATTGGCCCCAGTAATCAATGAAACACTACCATGGTCATTAAACTGTGCCCCAAAGTACTTTGTCCACAGGTTTCTTGAACACCTCCAGGGATGGGGACTCCATCACCTTCCTGGGCAGCCTGTTCCAATCCCTGACCACTCTTGGCAGGAAAGAAATTGTTCCTACTACCCACCCTGAACCTCCCCTGGCACAATTTCAGGCCATTTCTTCTTGTTCTATCACCTGTTACTGGGGAAAAGAGACCAACATCCACCTGGCTTCAACCTTTCAGAGAGCTGTAGAGAGCAATGAGGTCTCTCCTCATCCTCCTCTTCTCCACAGTAAATAACCCCAGTTTCCTCAGCTGCTCCTCACCAGACCTGTTCTCCAGGCCCTTTGTTGCCCTTGTCTGGAGACAGTCACAGGCTCACAGGATGTCAGGGGTTGGAAGGGACCCAAAGACATCATCCAGTCCAAACCCCTTGCCACAGCAGGACCAGACAATCCAGCTCAGGGCACACAGGAACACATCCAGACAGGCCTGCAAAGGCTCCAGACAAGAAGACTCCACAACCTCTCTGGGCAGCCTGTGCCAGTGCTCTGGGACCCTTCCAGCAAAGAAGTTGCCCCTTGTGTTGAGCTGCAACCTCCTGTGCTGCAGCTTCCATCCATTGCTCCTTGTCCTATCCCAGGCAGCAGTGAGCAGAGCCTGTCCCCCCCTCCTGACCCTCAGCCCTCAGAGATTTAGAAACATTTCTTAAATCCCCTCTCAGTCTTCTCCAGACTAAGCAGCCCCAGGTCCCTCAGCCTCTCCTCACCAGGCAGTGCTCAGTCCCCTCAGCATCCAGAACTTCAATGTCCTTCTTGGAGTGAGTGGCTCATTATTCAAGATGTGGCTTCACCAGTGCCAAGTATGGGTGGCACAATCACTTCCCTGGCTCTGTTGGCCACACTATTCCTGACCCAAGCCCTCTTGGCCTTCTTGGCCACCTGGGCACACACCAGCTCACATTGTGTGTTCATGACTGGCACGTTCATGACTCCACAACCTCATCGAGGTGTTCAAGGCCAGGTTGGATGAGGCCTTGAGTCACCTGTTCTAGTGGGAGGTGTCCCTGCCTATAGCACAGGGGGGTTGGAACTGGATGAACTTTGAGGTCCCTTCCAACCTAAACCATTCTATGAATCTATGAGTCTATGCTTCTATGATGCCCTTGTACCCAATGCCTCCATGAGCATCCCACCCTCTGCTCCACAAAACTCCCTTCCTGCATCCAGAAGGTTCTTCCCAGAGTCCACACAGATCCTTAACAGTGGCAAAACTGATTGAAGGGGGAAAAAATAACCTTGTTTGAGCAGCTTTAATGGGACCTCATTTCTGTTTCCCTATGAATTATTTAGATGACCACTGACATAAATATTGCATTTGAGGAAAAAAAAAATAAAAGCTGATTTTTACTGCTCTAAAAGATGTGGTTTGATGTTTGATGAGGCTGTCCTTTGAACTCAGCCATTTTTTAAGACAACCTTTTCCATTTTATTGGGTTTAACCTCTCTGACTTCACCTTTGAAGGTCTCCATTTCTTCCTAAGCCTGGTGAAAAAAAGCCATTTCTGTGCTGCGCCAAAGAAGGATTTGCTTGGTTGGTTTTAAAAGACAACCCAGATTTTCTCTTTTGTTAATATTTAAAGTTTTTCAGGAATATTCTATCTCATAGACATATGGCATTGCAGATAATGAGGGTGAGAAGGGACCCCTGAAGACCATCCAGTCCAATGCCCCTGCCACAACAGGGTCACCCACAGCTGCTTATCCAGGATCACAATGCCCAGGGAGGTTTGGAATCCCTCCAGAGAAGGAGATTCCACAACCTTTCTTAGAGGCAGTTTCTCCTCCTCAGGAAAAGGGGCAATGGGGCAAAAATTGGAACCCAAGAGGTTCCATCTGAAGAGGAGGAGAAAATTCTTTGGTGTGAGGGTGTACATAGAGGTTGAGTCACCTCTGGTGAGATGGCAACCCCACCTGGACGTTGTGATGCTGGGTAAGCTTCTGTGGGTGCCCCTGCTTTAGCAGGGAGGATGGACAGGATGACCTCCAGAGGTCCTTTCCAACTCTACTGAGGTGAATGCACTTACCAGGAAACTCTTCTTAAACACCTCCAGGGATGGGGACTCCACCACCTCCCTGGGCAGCCCATTCCAATGCCAATCACTCTTGCTGGGAAGAACTTCTGCCTAACATCCAGCCTGAACCTGCCCTGGCACAGCTTGGGGCTGTGTCCTCTTGTTCTGTCCCTGGGTGCCTGGCAGCAGAGCCCAACCCCAGCTGGCTACAACCTCCCTTCAGGTAGCTGCAGAGAGCAATGAGCTCTGCCCTGAGCCTCCTCTTGTGCAGGCTGCACACCCCCAGCTCTCTCAGCCTCTCCTTACAGGGCTGTGCTCCAGCCCCTCACCAGCCTTGCTGCCCTTCATGTTTGATCTCCACTGTCTCCAGGGCTGAGTCCCCAACCACCTCTCTGGGCAGCCTCCTGCAGCATGCTGCCCGAGGACATCCAAGCGCTGCTTGACCTCCTTGTCTGAACTGGTGCTGCTTGGTTGTGCTTGGCTGCTGGCTGCACTGTGTAGGGCAGTGAAGCACAACCCTCCCTTATTGCTTTGAGATACTTCATCTGCCTGAAGCTTCGCCACGACACTTCCCTGACCCGCTGAGATGCTTCTGGTAGCTGTGGCCTTGGGTGGTTGGCAGCGCGGCGCCGGCTGTAAGCAGCCACTCCAGCCCCTCTGCTCTAATGGCCAATTTTCTGATGCTTATCCTTCTGAATGCTGCCAGGCTGAGACTGAGGGCTGATTCCCCTCGCTCTTTATCTTCTCCTCTTGGGCAGTGTTATTGAGAACCTCAGATTGAATTTTCATCTCTTTACTTCTAATTTAGAGCCCTGACAAAGATGTTGTCGCTGCGACGCCTGTGTGGGAGAACTGCTTTAAAGCCATGCAAAAGTGGAGACTGGAGACTCTCAAGGGCTGTCTGGATGTGTTCCTGTGTGCCCTGAGCTAGATTGTCTGGTCCTGTTGTGGCAGGGGGGGTTGGACTGGATGAGCTCTTTGGCTCCCTTCCAACTCCTGACATCCTGTGAGCCTCTGAGCCTGTGGAGAGCAGAGCTCTTCCCCCCTTCTTTTTTGTTGCTTTCTTTTTTTCTTTTGCTAACAAGACAGTTGTCTCCTGGAATAGAATCATAGGATAGAATAGAACAGAGTAGAATAGAGTAGAACAGAACAGAACAGAATGGAATAGAACAGAATGGAATAGAATGGAATGGAATGGAATAGATTAGATTAGGATGGAATGGAATGGAATAGAATAGATTAGATTAGATTAGAACAGAATAGGACAGGACAGGACAGGACAGGACAGAATGGTTTATGTTAGAAGTGACCTCAAAACTGATCCAGTTCCAACAACCAGCCACAGGCAGGGACACCTCCCACTAGAACAGGTCACTCCAGGCCCCATCCAACCTGGCCTTGAGCAGCTCCAGGGAGGGAGCAGCCACAACCTCTCTGGGCAACCTGTGCCAGTGTCTCACCAGCCTCACTGCAAACAACTTCCACCTAACATCCACTTTCAATCTCCCCTCTGCCAGTTTAAACCTATTGCCTAGGGGGATTTCAAAACCATGTAGATGTGGTGTTGAGGGACATGGGTCAGTGGTGACCTGGCAGTGTTGGATTAACTGTTGGACTTCATGACCTTCAGGGTCTCTTCCAAACAAAATGATTCTTTGTTTCTCTAAGGCAGAGAAGGAAATGGGTAAAACCAGGCAGACAAGAAGATGATCTCCCACAGCCCCTTCCCCTCCATTTTTTCTCCCATTGTCCAAGTCTTAAATTTGGCTGAAGCTGGAGGGAAAGGCTATCAAGTGCCTAACAAATGCTCTAAGGTAGAAAAAGACTAAATTGAATTTTCTTCTAACATGGCAGAGCACTGGTGAAGACTCACAGCCCTTGGGGCACCCAGCTGCAAAGACAAGCCCTGCTCTGCATTAAGATGGCAAAAATGACAGGGAAAAAAAAAAAAAACAACTCAAAAGAGAGAATAACCCCCAAAACTCAAACAAACACACAGGAATAATAGCACTGAAGCAAGGATCTTTAGATGAAAACTTAATAGCAGCTAGCTACAGGCACCAGTAGATCCAATGTCTCAGCAAAGACATTTTTCCTATTATCCAGCCAATTTCAGGCCATTTCCTCCTGCTCTGCCACCTGATAGCAGGGAGAGAAAAGACCAAACCCCAACAGACTGCAACCTCCCTTTTCTGCATATTATCTATTTTGCTGTCACCTTCTCAAACTGCACATGCAGTAAAGCCAAGTTCTGAAAACTCTGAGACCACAGCAGAAATCTTTCCACCTGTGCTGCTTTAACTCCTGGGCTGAGATCCTTTCTCCTTGCATACCAATGCTGCTCTGCAGCCCCTGCAACCTCAGCACTGCAGCATGGCACAGCTACAGCAGAATCCAGATATAAACCCAACTAAACTGGGTGACCCTGCTCTGGACTTCGTGATCTTCAGAGGTCTCTTCCAATCACCACCACTCTGTGTGTAAGCATCATTCAACCCAGAAGAGAAATCCTCTGCTCTCACCAGAGCCCTGCCACTACCTTATTTATTTGGCTTTTATTTCCATGTCTGTGTCTAAAAACTGGCACTTTTTTTTTTTTCCCATCCTCACATTCCCAGTGGAATGTAAAGCTCCTTCTAAGCCACTTGGTCATTTTTCTCTCCTACATATCCAGTTCCCTGGTGCTTAAACTTGTGTCTTGGAAGCATAACACAGTCCCAACATTGTGGGAAGGGACCCCTGGAGATCACCCAGTTAAATCCCACTGCTCAAGCACAAGCACCCATAGCAGCTTGCCCAGGATCACAATGCCCAGCTGGGTTTGGAATCTCTCCAGAGAAAGAGACTCCACACCCTCTCTGGGCAGCCTGCTGCAGGCCTCCAGCACCATCACACCCAACAAGATTTTCCTCCTGTGCAGATGGAACCTTCTGGGTTGCAGTCTGCAGTTTGTCCTGTCACTGGGCACCACTGACAAGTCTGGCCCCAGCCTCTTGCTCCCCACAGGTCCTTTAGCTCTTGCTGAGCATTGCTCAGATCCCCTCTCAGGTTGCTCTTCTCCAGGCTTAACGGTCTCAGGGCTCTCAGCCCTTTCCTCCTCACAGAGATGCTCCAGGCCCCTCAGCATCTTTGGAGCCCTTTTCTGAACTTAGTTCCCTGCCTTCTTGAACTGGAGAGCCCAGAAGTGCACCCAGTCCTACAGGTGTGGCCTCGCTAGGGTTGAGCAGAGCAGGAGCAATCCAGTTTCAATCTCCCCTCTGCCAGTTTAAACCCATTGCCCCTTGTCTTGTCAACTTACTTGTTGTTAAAGTTTTCTTTTACCTTCCAAATCGTAGCCAGACTGTTCTTTGTGTGGTTTTACCCCTTCTGTCTCCTCCTTTCCTTCTCCCTTTCCAAAGAGGGGAGTGGGGAAGGCATCCTACTATCATTGTATTGGTTTCCCCTGAGAAGCTAAACTCAAAGCAATACAAGCCAGCTCAGTGCCTCAGCTGGGTGCTGCAGTTCCCTGCCCGACCCCTACCTGTGACGAGGAAGCTGCAGCGGCCAGCGCCTGCCTCGTTGATGATGTTGCAGTTGTAGATGCCGTAGGTGTCGCGGGAGAGGCTGCTGAGCGTGTACTCGGTGGAGTCCTGCAGGTCGAACTGCCCAGTGCGCAGCAGCTTGGTGCCCAAACGCCACTCGTAGGTGAGGACCCTGGTGGGGTATGCCCTTAGGACCCGGCAGCTCATGGTGATGCTCCGCCCTTGGCCCTGCCGAATCTCCAGGAAGGTAGGTTCCACGGCTGGGGGGTCTGCAGGAGGCAGCAGAGGGACACGAGTGGGTTTGTAAGCAAATGAGTAGGGCAGAGAGAGTTTCCCGGAAATGGCTGAAGGGCTGGAGAAGTGCAGCAGGACTCAGCAATCCAGGAGAGGACCTCTCAAGAGCTGGCAGTGGGCAACCTGGACAGATACCCATCAGGCAGTAAGAGGAAGCTGCTCAGGCAGAGCAGCATCTCCTGCTCACTGCTGTGTTCTGCTGAGTGCTCAAACATTGCGCTGCTCCACCGACCTGCACGCACCACTTCGGATTGTCGAGGGTCAGGGCTGGGCCAGCCACCCACGGGAGTGCCACAGGCTCTCCAGGAAGCCCTCTGCATTCCCAAAGGGGAGAAGGGAGAGAAACTGATGGGGTGGGAAATAAAATCAACCCTGTAAGATGGGAAGAACAATCCCATGGAATAGAGACACAGAGACACAAACCGAGAGCAAACCCAAGCCCTGATGGCACTGAGAGCACCACTGGCAACACTAATAATGGGGCAGGCACTGGGTGAGTCCCAGACTGGACTCAGCAGCAGATGGGAAGTGGATTCAGGAGCTGGAATCTAGAAATGGATTTAGGAACACAGGGATAAAAGGCAGAAGGGACAGAGTCCTGCTGGGACTCTGAACAGGGAAGAAGAGGCTTGACCCTGGGCATCCCTCCGCTTACTCCTGAGGATGCCACCCATGGGCTGCAATCCCTTTTTAGGAAGTTAAGGCTCACCTGTCCAGGCCACTCCTCCCCACAGCTGCCATCTCTGCCTTTCCCAAGGTAAGGCACCAGCTGTGGCAGCGCCTTTGGTGTGCAGAGGAACAAGTCTCAGGCAGAGCCTTTCTGCAGCCCAGTCCTTGGCAGGAACTCTCCACAGCAGTGTTCTCTCTGGCATAAGCAGCCCCTGGCTGTGCAAACCTGCCCTGCCCTTCAGTGAGCAGAGACTGAGCTGAGAACTCATAGCATTGACCAAGACCAGTTCTGGGCTAGCCCAAACCAGACCAGAGATGCAATTAGGGGTCCCATGCCCACCTGGCACAAGAGGCTCAAGCCTCACAGAGGAACCACAGACTCAAACACTTGAGGGTTTCTGGAAGAGAAAGGCAGTTGAGAAGAGGCAAAGCCTTGACTAGGCTTACATAAAGTGCACAATGACCCCTGGCACAGCAATTCTGTGTTCAGTTGGGACCTAACTTTGCAGTGGCAGAAGATGGATTGATGAATCAGCATAGACACCTCTCCACAAACCACCCCAAGAGCTGCCTTGAGGCTTCAACATATCCATAATGAAGTGCTCATTTTCCCTGTCTGCTCAGGTGGTGGATTTGCTATTCCAGTAAGCACAGAAGGGGTCATTTTGCCTTTAACTCAAATTAAACTGCATGTGAAATAATTGAGATTTGCAGACACAGACACTGACAGGTTGCATTCCAGCAAAATAACAAACACACAAGACATAGCAAGCACATGCTGCACATGAAAACCCAACTGCATCCTTGATAACTCCAGCTGGAACTCCCTGGGCTGTAGTTTGTGCCTGGTGCTCCTTGCCCTCTCACTAGAAAGTGTGGCCCCTTTCCTATTGCTCCTTCACCCTTTAGCTCTTGCTGAGCAGTGATCAGATCCCCTCTCAGGCTGCTCTTCTCTGGACTCCATGGCCACAGGGCTCTCAGCCTTTCAACCTCACAGAGATGCTCCAGGCCCCTCAGCATCTTCAGAGCCTCCACTGTTCATAGAATCATAGAATGGTAAGGTTGGAAGGGACCTCAAAGATCAGCCAGTTCCAACCCCCTGCCCTAGGCAGGGACACCTCCCACTAGCACAGGTCACTCACGGCCTCACCCAACCTGGCCTT
>WBNM01036489.1:40541-52285 GCA_013399055.1 Ramphastos sulfuratus | reverse complement strand
ATCACTACAGACCTTTGTAAACAATCTCTCTCCGNAAACAATCTCTCTCCGTCCTTATTGTAGGCCCCCTTCAGGTACCGGAAGGCTGCTGTTAGGTCTCCCTGGAGCCTTCTCTTCAGGCTGAACAACCCCAGCTCCCTCATCCTGTCTTTGTAGCAGAGGTGCTCCAACCCTCTGATCATTTTCATGGCCCTCCTCTGGACCCACTCCATCAGGCCCATGTCCCTCTTATATTAAGGATGAGGTCTCACTAGAGAGAAGCAGCAGAATCACCTCTCTGGATCTGCTGGCAATGCATCTTTTCATGCAGCTCAGGATGTGACTGACCTTATGGGCTGCAAACACGGACTGTCAACTCATGTCCAGCTTCTCATCCACCAGCATCCCTAAGTCATTTTCCACAGGGCTGCTTTCTATCACCTCATCCCCAGTCTGTACTGATAGTGAAGATTGTTCCAGCCCAATTACAGAACCCTGCACTTGATCTTGTTTATTAACCTCATGAGGTTCATCTCTTCAGCTTTTCCAGGTCCCTCTGGATGACATCCAGTCTCTCTGGTGTATCAACACCACCACTCAGCTTGGTGTCATCTACACACCTGCTGATGGTGCACTCAATCCCACTTTCTATATCATTGATAAAAATATTAAACAGCACATGTCCCAGTACAGACCCTTGAGGGACACCACTTGTCACTGCTCTCCATCTAGACTTCAAGCCATTGAATACTACCCTTTGGATCTGACCACCTAGCCAATTCCTTATCCACTGAACTAGTCCACCCATCAAATCCATATCTCTCCACCTTGGCAAGTTAAGGTGTTGTGGGGGATCACGTCCAAAGGCCTTGCAGAAGTCCAAACAGGTCACATTCGTAGGTTGTCCCTTATGCACTGACACAGTCACTTTATCATAGAAAGGCAGTAGGTTGTTCAGGCAGGATTTGCCCCTAGTGAAGCCATGCTGGCTGTCTTGAATCACCTCCCTGTCCTCCATGTGCCTTAACATGGCATCTGTTCCATGATCTCCCCAGGCACAGAAATGAGGCTGACAGGTTGGTAGTTCCCAGGGTTCTCCTTTCTACCCTTTCCAAAAATTGGTGTAATGTTTCCTTTCTTCCAGTCACCAAGGACTTCACCTGACTGCCAGGACTTGTCAAACCACTCTCTTTGATATTTGAAAACTACATCAGCTAATTCCCTCAGGACTCTGGAATGCATATCATCAGGTCCTATGGACTTATACATCCTCAACTTCCTCAGATGATCACACACCTTGTCTTTGCTTACAGTGGGAGGGACTTTGTCTCCCTGGTCTCCATCTTGTGGACCATCAACATGAGAGCCTTGGGGAGAGGGGTTGCCAGTGAAGACTGAGGCAAAAAGTTGTTGATAATCTCAGCCTTTTCCTCATCCATCATTACTTGTTCACCACTGTTGCTCTTTACAATGAGCGTGGTGAAACATTGGAACAGATTGCCCAGAGAGGTGGCAGAAGCCCCATCCCTGGAAACATTCAAGGTTAGGTTGGACAGGGCTCTGAGAACCCTGATCTAGTTAAAGATGTCCCCGCTCACTACAGGGAAGTTGAACTAGGTAATCTCTTCAAGCCCAAAGCATTTTATGACTCTACGGTTCTATGAAATAAGATTAATCAATAAACTTTATTCTATAGTTCCAGTAGTAACTGGGACTGTGTAACAAGGTCAGTAGCATGTGTGTCTGGTAGGATGTAGATATATATCTGTGGTAAAGCAAAAGTGATGCATAATATTTTATGGTTTTATTTATTATGTCACTAGTAAATAAATTCTAGAAATTAACTAGAAAAAAATTCTTTACAGAAAGGGTAGTGAGACGTTGAAACAGGTTGCCCAGGGAAGTTGTTGATGCCTTCTTCCTGGAGATGTTTAAAGTCAGTTTGGATGAGGCTTGGAGCAACCTGGTCTAGTGAAAAGTGTCCCCGCCCATGGTAGGGGAGTTGGAACTAGATGGTCTTTAAGGGCTCTTCCAACCCAAGCCATTCTATTATTCTGTGAAAGCTAATCAGTTGTGTTTTTCTACTGTGTATATGTGCCTTCTTTCTTAAGTTGGCTCTTCACAGAGAGAAAGGTCAATTTTCACATGATGTTTTTTCTTTTGTATGAAAGTAAAAGTTGTGTTTGTTAGTTTCACATGCGATTTCTACTTGTTAGAGCTTCCAGAGTGCCTCTGGTGAGCTGCAATTGAAGAGCCTTTTGTCCATATGATTTTGTGTAAGGTTTCTGGCTATTCCGCATTTGTCCTCTGTCTTAGGGAAATTATTCTGCCACAAGATGATGCATTTGATCAAAGAGCTTAACATACGAAGAAACATATGAGCACCAAACTCTTAATGCTAAATGACTGGTACTAGATTGATTCAGAACAGAGTATTGTGACGCAGAGACTACTGATTTTTTTAGTACTTTGAAAAGTGTTTCTGTTGTGAGTGTAAGAGAAAAATTCCTAACTTTGTCCAGTTCTCAAGGATGAATGTTAGGCTACGTGACACAGTATTGAGTTACTAATTTTTTTTTTTAGTTATTTTCGACTAATAGTGAGATGATACATCAGTACTGCTATGATGGTTTGAGAGTTACCTACCCCCCCACTCTATGAAAATCACCCAGACTAGACTCAGCCAGCTGGAAGTTAAGGACTAAAGCTTTTTTTACAGCTTAGCACAATATACAGGCATATATATATATACACAATAGACATAAATATTTACAGAAATATACAAGTTAAAGGTCATGCAGAAACACAACACCCCTCTCAGAAATCAGAGTCCCCAGGAGGGGCTCGCAACCACCTTTCCACCCCTCTACCTTGGCCCAGGGTCTGCCTTACATACAGGGTGAGTTTGGAGGATCAGCAAGGGAGGGTTAGAAGCAGTGATTAGTTGGGTTACACAGCCTAAGCCCAGCAGACACAGCAGCTCCCAGAGAGAGACCCTCTAACTTATCTTGTTTTTATACGTCTCAGCAAGCCTATGAGTGAAGTAGACATCACCATTGTTTTCTTTTAACAGACTATATTTTTTTTCATTAAAGTATTCCAATTAGCCTCAAACCAGCACAACTGCATAAAAAGTTCACCCAGTGTTGTGTTAAGGATCTATGCAAGCAAACTGTGCACTTAAATCCATGGCAGACCACATGTATGTGTGTGCATATGTACGTATATGTACTCAACCCTTTTTGCTTAGGAAAGTATACTGGCTCCACCTGATCTGGAAAGACGTTAAGATACTAGGAGCTTCTTATGTCTGCTGATTACTTTGTAATCAAAGAGTTCAGAGAATTCTTCTGCTGGGTAACAAAAAATCGACACAGAGAATGTGTGTTTATAAAAGCAAAGAGAACCTAAATACTATGGGTAAATACATTGGCATTAAGGACTCAGAAGCAAGTAAGAGCCATATGAGAAGGGTTTTATATATCTTGGGGTTTTTACATTAAAAAAATTGTTTAGATTTTTTTTCTTTAAATTATTGTTATTTTTTAATGACGATTCCAGAGAAAAAAAATTTGGGGGTTTGTTTTTTTCAATGAGCAGCAGTTTAAAGGTAAAATTTTGTTCTTCTACTATGAATGGCCTATAAATTACTGAACCACCTCTTATGGCCTTTATTTTGTCTGTCCTGGCATATCAAAGGAAAATAATTGAGGCATTTTTGAGACCTAGCTATTCACTCCTTTGATAATCTCATCATCTGACTTCCTCGTTGTTGGCATTCTTTAAGAAAAGAACTTAGTGTTCAAAATTGAGATTCTCTTTTGATCACTGCATCTGTGGAAAACTGAAGCTAAAAACCCACATGTGCTAGGGCTTGTGCTAGGGCTTCCACTAGGGATAAAATGTGCATTTTGGCATATGCTAAGTAACTGCTGTCATTTGTGGGTGGAGGGAGAGGCTGAAGAGCATAAGGATCTTGTGCTGCTCCCTTC
Organism: Ramphastos sulfuratus; assembly: GCA_013399055.1. Taxonomy (NCBI): domain Eukaryota; kingdom Metazoa; phylum Chordata; class Aves; order Piciformes; family Ramphastidae; genus Ramphastos; species Ramphastos sulfuratus. Next base: position 48,314 of record WBNM01036489.1, on the reverse strand, counting down.
CTCTTCTAACAGCAGTTCCAACATCTGCAGAAAGGAGTTTGGCAAGAACTAGAAAAGTGAAATAAATAATAATAAAATTATACATATGGTGTGAAGGTGACACAGACAAATGTATTTCCAGCTCTAGCTGCACTATTCTGACCCATCCTTTTTCTGACTAACTCAAGTGACAAGATACTGGGCAAGAGCATATGTGATTGTTATGCACCAGGTAGAGTTCGGAACAAGCCATAGATAATTGCCATGCAGTATCGATTTGTTTGATCGAGGAATAAAATCCTCACCAGATTTTCTAGTCCCTGAGTGTAATTTTGAGTGGTTTTATTAGTACATGTTAACTGAAAAAGCCTCATCTGTCCAAAAGACTAGACTTGAATGGTTCAAAGCAGGAAACAGCACCATGCAGAAGTGAGTGATTTGGCTAGTATTTGTAAAGATGAACTGAAAGAGGAGCTGAGGCTGTTCCTCTACATTTCATTTCTCTGACCGTAATGATCTGAAACTTCTGCTCTCTCAGTATGAATAAATCTCATTTCAGGAAAGGGTCTATTAGACTCACTTAAATTGAAAATATTCCTTTTATATAGAAATTTCTGAGATTTTATCTTCTATTGCATGTGTTTATTGAAAATTGTACTAGCAGTTTTTACAAATTATCTGCTGTGGTTGCTGGATATTCTTGACACACTCTGTAACATCTATTTCATCTGTATCAGGATCGACAATTTGTCAGCCTGTGTTACTTTCACGGTGGTAAGAAAAACAGAAGAAAAACATAAAAGGAAACCTGACTGGTTAATTTTTGTTATCGTTTATATTGGTGCAAAATTGCTGTCTGTGGTTTCCTGTCCTATTTTTTTTCACCTACATTTACTCTTGTCCTACTTTTTCACCTGCATTTACTTTTCTCTCACACTACTGCCAACAATGCAGACAGTGACATTTTTTCCTGCAGAACATCTTTTACAAACACTAATGCTTCTTAATATTGACCTGTCAGCAACAGTTCAGTGATCTCCCAGCAAAAAACATTTCCAGTATCATATTCATTCACAATATACACGCAAATTAGAAATGGCTCTTCCAAAATTCCTTTTTATTTATTAATTCATGCCTTGTCACTAGCGTTTGTTTGGGGCACAGACATATTTTCCAGGACACAGCAGTCTCGGGAAGGATTTGACAATAAAATCTCCACCATAAGTAGTGAACACTGCTTCATATAACATTCACTTGAAGTACAAGAGCCTGCCTGAAGCCAAGATAAACATACTTTCATGTTCTCCTCATAAAATTTATTTACTGTGCCAGTCATGGCAAATCTCTCATTTTTGTCAAATTAGACAGCCCCTCTGGCAGGCCACAGTAGCCATGGTGGCATTATCAATGTTTTTGAAAGGTCATCTATTCAGAGAATGCGTGTTGTAGGTAATGAGCAAGGAGGGAAAGGTGACTGTTTTGTATACTTGGAGAAGTAAAGCAGCTACAGAACCCCAGTAGACCCTATGAAAAGAATTTGATTTATCTGCATGTTACAATCAGTATCAATATCTGCACAATTCTAATCTTGCCAAATAAGACAGTTGTTCCTTATTTTAGTTATGTCCAGGCAAGATGTTTTGCCACAATGAAATGTCTTCTGAGGGACTGGAATTGGTACTCTCAAATAAAAAACCACCACCACCAAAACCCCAAGCCCTTTTGGTTTTTAAAAGTCTTTTATCCAAATGTGTATGTGTTGCTGTGAGAACATGCACTTTTTTATCTGAAAACAAGTCATTTATTCTAGCTTTAATTTGTTTTAAGCTGATAGGAAAAAAAATTATCAAAACAAAAACGTTCTACTAAGTCCTCCAAAATATACCATTACCTCTTTGGTGTTTATAGACCATGGGAAATATGTCTGGTGCTTTGCAGATAAATGTGATCAATTCTTGGATCCAAGGAACTTAACAGTTTAAATTTCAGAGCCTGGTTTTATGTATCAAATATATGTTCTTTTATTTGTGTGCTTTAAGAATCAAAACTTAGCTTTTGCATTTTTTCTTTGAATAATTATTCTAGTAGATATAAGAAAATGTTTTCGTTTTTTGGTTGTTTGGATTTTGTTGTTGTTGTCTATTTTGTTTTGTTTTTTTCTTTAGGAAATGGAAGATAAGCTAGATAAAGCCAAAATTATTCATTATTCGTACCCAGGGAATGGAATATAAGTTAAACCTGTGGTTTGTTTTCTGGTTTTGGGGGTTTGTTTGGTTTGGTTTTTTTTTCAGTACGTGAAAATACTGAAACCTTATCTAAATTCAGTCTTGAAATTTTAGCCATTTTTAGGAAATGAAAAAGTCCTTTTAATTGAAAAGTCCACATTGGGCATCAGCAGTTGTTATCAGCTCAGTATTTGATCACTGTCAAGGCATGTGGTTGTGAAAATAATGTGGAAGGCTATTTAATTTCTTTTTGATGCTGCAAAATCTCAGTCTACAATCATTTTGCTGCACAAAAGACTCCTAGCTGAGATAAATATGAGCGGAAAAACAATTATGCCCTGGTACCACTCCGTTAATGATGGAGAACTTGTTGAGGCTTTTTACGTGAACCAAAAAGACTGGATGCAAAGAAAATATGATGTTTGGAAAGTAGAATGGCTCTGCAATGGGGAAGCATGGACTTCACTTGTTTCAATAGTCTGTTGGCACAGCGGGAGGAAAGCACAACCGGGGCTTTGGCTGGCAGTTCATGTTTACTCAGGTGACAGCTCCAGGGCATTGCTGAAGATTATGTCATTTCACTACTGAGGTTTGTGTTTCAAGCTACCGAGATGGTTCATTACCAACAAAGAACTCTAGTTCACCGTGTGCCTCTTGCTTTCTCCATAGCTAGAACATAAAAAGATTTTGGCATTCCTTTCTTACACCGAGGTTCCCTACAATCAAAATGCTGCTGCCCCTGTTTTCTGTGACTGTCACTGGTGCATATTTAGGTGTTGACTTAACATCTACTAAAGTTTATGGAGAAGCTCCACAGTGTTGATGTGGCTTTACACCAGAGGGGGGAAATAATCAACAAGCTAACAGAAAATCAATTTTAATTCCACAGGGTGGAATTATTGGGGTAGAAATAGAAGTCATCAAATAGCCTTGCTTGCTCCAAGGCCAGTGATATGGAAGAACTGTACAGAACAGCTTTAACTTTGGGTTACCATAATTGTTATACTTGCCTACTATATTAGACTCCCTTGTTGACCTAACAGCCAGCTGGTATTTGTAAGTGTCTATATTTTCTCATGGGGATAAATGTAACTATTACTCTGGTAGACAAATGCTGATTAAAACAAAAGAAGGCAGTAGGATACTGCAGCACCATATTTAAAAGCTACCGTGAAATACAGGCCTGTAAACTTTATGTAGTAGCAATAAATGCACATAAATTAAACGCTAAAATATAAGGCAGGAAAGAAGAAACAGGGAGGGCAGGCTGGAGCTTGGGTTAGGACTTGGATCTGACAGCCCCTGACAGGCTGGGGTCACTTCAGCAATGATTTTGTCACAGGTTTGTCCAGGGGTGCCTTCACACAGGCTCTTCCAGTTCTTTCAGGGCTGGCTGACGGGACTAAGGAAGATACCTCCTCATTACCATGCTACCAGAGAGCTACTAGTGTGCTGAACAAAAAAAAGTGATTGAAAAAGCATAAATAGGAGCTAGCTACATTTAAGGCATTTAGAGAACACACGAATAAATTTGGGTTAACCCTAAACTTTTATTACTTTGTGCCTATGTGTGTATTTTGGATTTCAGTATTTGAAGTCTTTCTTATATTTCTGTTAATAACACCCTTGCCATGTGTGCAAGCCTACATTTTCCAGCAAACTCTTCAGGTACTTACTTCTCATGTAAATATATATTAATTTATGCAAAGAATTCTCATTATAATTCTTTTATTAAAGCTCAAAAGTCTTGAACTAAAGATGTAACAAGTACCTTATGCAAGAAATGGTTCATACTTTGCTCTTCTAAACTGACAATTCCTTGTGCTAGACTGAAGTCCCACCCAGTTATACTGTATGTAGTACTTCTAAGGCATGAATCTTACCAAAGGAAAGACAAAAGCACACATTTTTGATCTTCTTTTAATTTTGTTTAAGAACTATTAAAATATAAAGTGCGAGTTTAGATACTGGGTCAGCTTCTTAACTTTTAAATTGGTTCAGTTGTATACACGCTCTAAATTAACCACAGTTGGGTTATGGAAGGGCAGTAATCAATAAGACAGCTCATTATCTATAATGCTTATAATTATCTGATGCTAGTACTAATGTCTTGGTTTAACCAAAGCATATTTTCACAAGTGTCCTAACAGGATATCTCATTATCACCCTTATTTTTGCTGTGGAGTTTTATTAGAAAATCATGCTACTCATCTGAACTGCCACAACAACAGCATTATCCCTAGAGCGTTTCTTCATATCAAGGTTAATTTGAAGTGATTAGCATAAGCACTACAGATGTTGCTATGGGGACAGGAACTTCACATCCACTATGATGGACATCACATGATTGCTGCTACAGCTCCAATATGATTGGATTATTTGTTTTAATGTCATGTGAAATAAGTCACATGATGAAGATCAGAATCTCCTTAATAACATTTCATATTCTGGAGATCAATCACCTTTCCTCCATTTCTCAGTGTTAAAAGTGTCTGAAGAGCACATAAAACACCTATCTTTGCTTTACTGCTACTTGTGTCTGACTGGTGAAATCTGCCACTAGTGACTAAAATATACACCTATGTGAAATCTAAATGAAAACCCCAAATCAATTCTATTTTGCCACAATTTCAAGTATTTTTTAATAACTTGAACTAAAATCTTAGCATTAATGCAATTAGATCACAATTTAAAATAAATCCCTATGTTGAATGCATGCAGTTGTGTCAGTGGAAGATCTCAATGCCATTAAAGTGAGAAGGACTTTATTTGCCTCAGTTGATGCTTTTCAGTCCTCTCTCAATTCAGCCATATGTGTATTTTTGTGTAGAGCATTTCAGTGCAGAGAAAGAGGAAAAAAGTTTCCCAGGGACTCAAGGATGACAATAATTAACACATGAAAATGTGGCATATTTAAAATATTACTTTCATGCATTTCTAAATAACACATTACTCTCATAACTGTGGGCAAAAGCCTATAATTAATATATTCTTAAACAATATCACTTCAGTGAAATGGGGTGGCTTTTTCATCTGCAGGATGACACTGTAGAGTCTACTGTATTCTCTGTAATACCTCTTGGAAACACTTTTCTCTCACCAGTGACTGCATAGGCAAGAAAAGCTCCTAAATTTTGTGTTCTAAATTCCACCAAGAACACACTCTTCAAATACAGCTTATTAACCTTTTGTCCACTGTCTTCTCTTGTGATTATTCCTATGATGACTATTTGGATTTTTTATCTACAATTTTGTTATTTCCAGTAAAGTAGCAACGATTAATTGGAAAACTACTCTGAGTGCTAGTTTTAGTTTCTAGATAATTTTACGTCTTTGTTACGCAGTTCAGGCATTCTAATGTTATTCTATACAATATGATTTATACTGAAAATTAACAAACAAGTAGAGGGTCTTTGGACATAATGAGAATAACAAAGTAAATCTTAAGCTCATAGTTCATTAGCTTGAACGCTGATTTATAGAACGTTCACTTCTGCCTTTAAGGTCAGAGAGTGTCAAAAAGTAATTAGAGATGGATATTATACTCTGATGATGGGTAATAGGTAATCATGGCATTAGTGATTCTTCAAGCCCAAGCTAACAATAATGTTGATTCATGGAATTGGATTTGTTTGTCTTCTTAGCTGAAATTCTGTATATTACTGCCCTCTGTTCACCAGAAGTATTCTGATCTTTAATTTTCAAAGAATGGTCACCCAGGAGGGACAATGATTTAGTTTTGTGATCACTGGAAGGGCAGAAACCTCAGCATCTCAATATTCAGCTACCTTCAGCAGTCAAAAAGAAGCAAATAAACTATTGCAGTTGAAAGCAACTGAACTGTAAAAGCTCCTATCGCTNCTTCTTGGCCACTTGGGCACACTGCTGGCTCATGTTCAGGCGAGTGTCAATCAGTACCCCCAGATCCTTTTCTGTTTGGCTGCTCTCCAGCCACTCCGACCCCAGCCTGTAGCTCTGCATGGGGTTGTTGTGGCCAAAGTGTAGTTCAGCTTCCTGTTGCACACGTCATGCAATATTTGGCTACACAAAGAGCAAGTATACTATGAAAAGAAAAATTTGGTTGCTTGACAGTTCTGGCCCTTTCTATTCACTCCCATCTACACAAACAAACATAATATTCAGTTTTTTCACTCATTAATATCACTAATAGTTTAAGTGCAGATGAATACACTAGACAGTGATCTTCTTAAAGAGATGACAGCGATGTTCCTGACTGGAATCTGAAACAACTCATGCTGTGTCTACAAGACAGGAATTACTTTGGGCATTTTTATCCACATATCCATAAACAAGCCCACTCTTCCACAGACAAGTGGTAAGGATGAGAATCAAAACTCTTCTCCATTAGTAAACAGTGCTGTGGGTTTGTTTGGTTTGGCAAACAATCAAGAAATGCTAACATATAGAAGCCATTTTATTTTTCAGAGTGCTACAGCAGAGATGTAATTCAACTCCACCTCTTTATTTCTTCTCAAAAGTTTGATAAGTTTTTCATGCATAGGATTCTTCAGCTTTGTGTTCCTTATGTGCTGATAGGTATTAGTGGATTAATACCGTTAAACTAGAACTAAATAATGCAGAAGTAATACAGAAACTTCTGTTCAGCTCTTTTATTTCCAAGTTATTTCTTAATTCTGATTATATTCTAATAACAGAGTATACAGGGTAAGATATTTAAGGACTTTGAACATAATCATGACTTTGTTTTTAAAGGGAAAATACTTTCAGAATGGTTTGCTGTGATGTGACTCAACAGCTATGATAATATAGTGCTGTAACATGATGGTTACTAAAATACTAGCTCACTCCCAATGTATTTCTGATAAAAAAAAGAGTAATAACTTTAAAATATACGTTATTCCTTTAGGCAAGGATAGACAAGATGATAGTTAATGGTTGATTTATAACAAAAAGGAAGATTTTGCAATGAATGTGATAACCACCTAAAATTGAGCAGTTTATTAATGCTAATTTCTATAGTTCTTTTTTAATTGTTTAATTGTATCCTAGCTCCATTAAGAAGGGTCTTTGGAAAATATCGTAATACAGAAACATCATATTCTGGCTTATTTTAAAGCATTTTTATAGGATCTGAACTTTGCCATTGTAAGGTCAGTACTTTCCCAGAGCTCACATGTGATCCCACTTTTAGCACTACCAGCCAGATGCAGTTGTTGCTACCAGAGATCTCCCCGTGTAACTCTTCAAACCAGAAAATGCCCATCTCCCTGCTGTTCAGAATCAGCAGAGCTCTGATGAGGCCAGAATTTTAAATATATGCCAGGAAGTGCTAGGAATTGGTATTTGACAGTTACTTACCATCATCTTTCCCAAACGAGTGGGTTTACAGCTTCAGTTTATTTTTACAGTATCACAGTATAGCAAGGTTGGAAGAGACCTCAAAGATCATCAAGTCCAACTCACTACCACAGACCTCAAGACTAGACCATGGCACCAAGTGCCACGTCCAAACGTGCCTTGAACACCTCCAGGGACGGTGACTCCACCACCTCCCTGGGCAGCCCATTCCAGTAGCGAATGACTCTCT
>WBNM01036489.1:0-33456 GCA_013399055.1 Ramphastos sulfuratus | reverse complement strand
TTTTTTTTTTTTTTTTAGTTTTCATTGCATTTCACAGTTTGCAGATGACAGAATTAGTCTCTTCCAAAGGAATTCTTAGTGGTGATTAAAGAAGTAAAGATACTGGGAAGCCATTTTAGGATTGAAGTGAAAGAAAAAGAAACTAAAGAAAGATCCTTGGCAAAAAGAGGCAGTGTTAAAATTAATGAAACATTTTCAAATAGGAAAAAAGAACCCCAGTAACGACCAAACTGCAGGGATTAAGTTTAGAGCACTATCATTTCATATAAATGACTCACAGGATGGGATGAAGTGCAGAATGTAAATTTCCCTGTGTCATAAAATGAATTTAAGATCAAAGGATCCAAATGACATTGATAGAATTTGGTAGGATTTGTATAGATTAGAGAGTAGGGATATAAGGGAGAGAGGGACAAAAAAGAAATTTCTAGACAATGGAAATGCAATATATGACATTGATGTATTTTATCACTTCGAGTCCAAATAGCGTAGCTTATAATAAAGTGGTGTCATAGTCCCATATATAATCTATTTTTCTAATAAAATTCATGTATCTTTATAGCCAGTTAAGCTTGCAATGCTTGACTTCATAACCAAGTTTTTGTCTTTTGTTGTTGTTGCTTCATAATTCAATGGTTTTAGATAATTAAAAGGTGGAATTTATGCAGTGCATTGTTCTGGAAGAATTATCCATTAATGTTATGCTGCAGAGAGCGATAAAGAGTGAAACAGGTCTCACAGGTCCAGCTTTATGTGAGCCCAGTCAGTCATGGTGAGGAACAGGAGATAATGCTTGGGAAGGCCAGTAATTTTTTTTGTTTTGAGGACCTGGAAAGCAGGCCTGTTCTTTCTTTCTGTAGATTTTATTAAAGCCTTCAGAAAATATTTGCTGGCATTTATTGATCAGGAGATGAGGAAGAATCTACTCTTCTAAACATGATGAAAGTCTCACTTGTCTCCCTGTTCAAGGAAGCACTCTCTGTTAGGATGACTTTGGGAGGACTACTGTTTGGTGGTCTTGCTTTGTTTTTGACCATTTTGAAGTTATGGTAGGGAAGGCGTGGTCTTCGTATTGTATTTTTGCTCTAGTTTGAAATTCTGGATTGTAATAATTGCATGTAACATCAGAAACTACTTGAAAAGTAAAGACCTGGTCCTACCAATGCTTCCCAAATCAGTGTTCACTGTGTGAAGTTAAAGGCATGTATATATTTTATTAGGATAAAAACACTAATGAGAAATTAGAAGTGAAATCTGACTTGAAAACCTCCATCGTGTCTCTTCTTGGTAATGTTTAAAATGTGGCTAGGGATTGTTTGTTTTTTGTTTTTGTTTTTGTTTTTTTTCATGTTGGTCTTCTTTCTTGAACTTCCAAAGGCAAGAAGACACACATTTTCAAGATTTTGTTTTACTAAACATTGTACACTTCTTTTCTTTGTCTCACCTCACTTCATTTTGTTCCTCCTGTGGTTTTCTCATTTGGTCTTTCCTAGGTCACTTGTGTGACTGTAAGAGTGGCAGAGCTAATGATACATGCTCAAAACTAGTAAGAAGCCTGCTGTATGCTTAAAATGCTTGGTTTACAATCTTTTTTGAATCTATGAAAAGCCTCTAATGGGGGGGTTATTGGATGGTAGCAACCTAGCTATGGTTCCGATGATACAGAAATAGTGTATGTGCTGTTTTTTCTAATGTATGCCAATACATGTTGAAAAGATGGATTAACTGTGAGTCAGTCACTGTGAAAAATGTAATTTAGATGATGAAATCTCAGTTATCTTTGGCTGGAGTAGTAAGACTTTGGAGAAGCTACGTGAGATATTTCATGTGAACGCTTAGACTCTTCTGAAATCATGTCTTTCTGATAAAGAGTAAGAAGCAATCAGGCATCTGGTGCCTGCAATTATCTTAGAGGGCTTCTCTCTGTATAAAAGCAGCTGTGAGTATATCTTGAGACTATGTGCCAATTTGTAGAATTTATAACATTCCCTTTTGTGCTCCCTGAGTATTTCTAAGTTGCAAAGTTGCCTACATGATCTGATCTGATGTCATCTGAGCCCTACTTACTCCTTTGACATTTTGATAGTGGGTTATTTTATTTGACATTTTTTTTCTTGCTATTCATGCACTTTCTGCTTTGTGGAATGAATATTCAATGCCTGAAGCCCCTCCTCTTCTCACTTTTCTGTGCTTTTCATGCCTGTCTCTCTTAAGCAAGGGAGAGTCCATAGTATTCCCTTGGAGATGCTGCAGAAAAGGGATGAAGACTCTAGATCTATTGAAAAATGCTTGCTTAGTGCCTTCAGGGTGCATATGTGGCAGCCAAACAGCTCACTAGCTGTAAGAGGGTGAGAAAGAAGCATAAGAACCATAAGGTCATGCTAAATGTTTTGGGCTTTTGCTGGAGGTGATAGTAAATGTCTGCACTCAGAGTTTATTTAGTTCTGTATGAATGACTTGCTATTTCTAGCAAATTTTTTTACATTTTAGTCTTTTTTTTTTAACTGGAGCAGAGAAGCAGGGCATATTATATGAAAAAGCCAAACCTCTGGACCATGTATATACCAGGCAATAGAATTGCTGTTATTGCACATTGGGAATGAACTCAAAATGAAAACCAAATGGAAACTTCAAGAGGAATATGCCTCTATCAGAGTGAAAGGCAGGGAGGGACATGTTCATCAGTTGCTTTGCACTGATACTGACATCACGTAATGCTTGCTCATCTCTTAAAGGGCTATACAAGATCTACAGTGATTATGTTTCACATTTAAGTAAAACATGATTGGTATTTAAGTGAAAGAATGATACACCAATGCTAGAAATCTGTTAATGGAAGATAAAAGCCTAAAGACTCAACATTCAGGGATCATGTACACTCTTGAGATGTAATTGAAATACCAGGTTTAATCTCAGTTTACCAACTATCTGAGGTATCTCTGCATCGTGCTTCCAAAAGCATGCACTATAAATATGAATATGTGCTGGAGTTTTATTAGAATGTATTTTCAAATGTAGTCGTGAAAGGAGAGTTCAAGATGAATCTGTTTTACTGTGTTGTCATGTGATGCTCTGCCAAGAGTCTCATAAAACCCTGAAGCAGTTTTTATGTTGCTCATGGTTTTACTGGAGATTAGAAGGAGAGAGAAGGATTTATCATTAAGAGGAAAGTGATGAGATGTTTCTTGTTTGTTTTTGTTGTTGAAACACGTTGTACAGGCTTCTGGCTCTATCTAGCTCAGTTGTGGTATCTGATCTACAAAATTAATTAGGTTCATTCCATCTAAATGGAAAAAATACATGGATTAATTTAAGTCTCACAATAATACGCTTTAGAAATAACCAGAAGCCAGAAAAACAATTAATACTTTCAAAAGTTAGGGGTAAAATACAAGATTCACAATGAAGTTCCTGTTGTAAATTTGCTATGAGATTACATCTATACTCAGTAATGAAAAGCAGTGTTCTAAACATTTTTCACCTGATAAATTTAAGAGGAAAACTCTCTTTGCCTGGTTTGAGGAGGGCAGAGAGTCCTCTACAAACATATCACAGCAAATACTGCTACACCACTTCTGGAGAGTAGAGATGGTCAGGCAGCAGCAGCTGAATGCTCAACTGAAGGGCCAATGGTGAACACCTATTTGTGATGGCCTCAGCTGTGCCTTCCATGCAGCAAATTGTAAAGGGTATTTTCTAGGGTCTGGAGTCATGCTCACTTTATTGGCTGAAAACTTCTCAGTGTTGTCCTAAAACATTTGAGAACTGGGTTCTCAGTAACAACAAAATCACTCTAAGCGTATTCAATGTCAGGTTTTGCTTGCAAGGCTTCTAAAAAGAATTAGTGAGCTTCCCAGATCCACCTTTGTTTGTTTGTTTCTGTGTAATAGAACAACTACATTAGGGGGTAAAATTAAAACTTAGCTGAAAAATGTAACCAAAAATAAATTATCTGGGAGAACTTCTTTATATGGAGTAGGGGTATTTAGGCAGCTCAAGTTGGAGGCTCAATAGCACCCTTTGAAACTTGTTGGAAATGTAGAATCAAGTCTTGATGAGAATGAAGGTCTAATCTTAGAAAAACTATACATAGTGTATGTAACTAATATTCTGCTTGTCTGATGAAGGATTTTTTTTTTTAAGCAGTCAAAATCTATAATGCTTATAGCTTTGAAGTGTGTCTGAGCTTGTTCATCATGCTGGGGAAAAGTGAAAATCTACTTGTGCTTTGGAGGGAGTATTATATCTTATCGGAGGGTAATCTTGTATTACTGTACATTGTAGACACTGTAGTCAATAACCAGAGCATTATTTTTAAGAGGTCTGCACAAACAAGAATCAAAAGTTGACCTGTATATTTAGCAGCACCGAAAGAAGAGGTAAGACAATAAATTCAGTCAGTCATCAATGAGGGAATCAAAGGAAACAACGGAATTGTATTAGGCATGATGACAGGCAGTTGTATCAGTGGCCATGATGTTTTCATGGCAAGAAAGAGTTATAAGGGAGAATTTTAATGAAGCAATCAAGAGGTTTATGGCAAGCTCCTCCCACAGACAACAAAGGAATCCCTGAAATGGAGCAGCAAAAATGATTTGCTTAATCTTTTTTTTTTTTTTTTTTTTTTTTTTTTTTTTTTNTTTTTTTTAGTTTTCTTTTTTCTTCTCATTTTACAGTTTCAGTTAACCTGTAAAATACGCAACTTGACCCACTGGCTACAGCCCACTGCATGTTAAGCCAGAGATCCTGTACCTGCATTTGATGGGGTTTGTGGAGCTTTTATGCATGGTGTCAAAAAAACAATTCAAAAAGCAAAAATATCTTCTTTGGTTTTCTAGCACTGTTGTGTAAAGCACAATGGTTTGACTGTTATCTGTGTCTGTTTTGGAAAACAGCTGATAAAGATGTCTGAGGGTACAACTTTTCCTGCCAGTGGTAACACTCCCTGGAATGATAAGCTCTGTCTAGTGAGCAACTTTCCTGGAGTCATTGCTATGACACTGTAAAGAAAAATCCTGCACTGAAAAATTAATTGGCTAAATGATCTAATAAATATTTTCCACCTGTATTTTCTTGCATATTAAGTACTTATTCCAAGATTTTTCTTCCTTTTCCAGACAAGTTAAAAGTCATGCATTCCTAAAAAGAAACCAGCAGTAAACCCCATTTTTGTGTTTTTGTGAAGGTGAGAAGTTCTCTCCTGCACAATGTACATTTCCACTGCAGTTTTTCTTGGGAAGGTTTTTTCTGAGGAAAAAAACTGCTACATGCTGCTTGCTATGTCGCCTGAGTTTAAGAGGAAGATAATTTGCAACACTGATCTAAGCTCTGCAGAATAAAAGTTTTCCCTTTTCCAGATTATAAACATTTATATCAGGTTTTGTGTCATCTGGGATACAATTTCTCTTCTAATTCAAGTGAGCTGTTCAGAGACAGTTGAAAGTATTCTTTCAAGTCCATTTTCATCCTGATTGCAAAATTCTAACAAATGTTTCTATTAGTCTTTACTGTTTCTGAGGATATTTTCTCTTTTCCATATATATTTTTTTTTAAATTTCTACATTTATTTTTCCGTCTGCTCATCTTGAAGTGCCAACACTATTTGGATAGTGACTTACAGCTAAAGTTATAAAAGGAAAGTGAAAGTACTTTGAATTCAATTTAAAAAGGGAAAGAGGTAAATTTTGTTATCTGGTTTTTACTAGTTCCTTGTAAAACATAACAGAGGATCCAGTAAAACATAGCTCCAAAGTGCAAATCTGCAGAAGACACCTGAAGAATTCTTTCATGGCCCTGCCACTTTCTTAAATACGCTTTGCAGCTGCAAAGGAGTTCTTTTTACTGCTTTTCCTAGGGCTGGAAGATAACTGAGGTCATTGGTGTTATTATGTTGCTTCTAATGTATTTTCTTTAGCTGCTTTCTCATCAGTTTGTACCAGGAAATATATTGCATTTGTATAAAGTAAATTGAGTATGCAGATATTACAGTCAAAGGAGTTTAAAAATGCTTTGGGGAACAGTAAAATTTACAAGAAACAAACAAAAAAAAAACAAAAACCAAAAAAGGTAAATCTATTGTTAATCTTTCACATTTCCGTGCAGAAAGTAACTGACTGCATAACAGCCTTTTGAGATACAGTAGCTTGTGCATACTATCCTGGCTGTAAAAATGAAAGAAACCAGTGCAAAAACACAAGTCAGACATAGATCCATTAATAGGATAAAACTGTCTTTCCACTTCACACTTCAGGACTACCTCCTTGATGTGTGCGTGTGGTGATGTATGTGTTCATATATAAGCACAAAAAAGATGTAGATGCTTTTTCCCCAGTGGAAAAAAGGGGCGTTCTTCCTGTTCCCCTTGATCAGTCTAGGTGTGAGAGAGATCTTTTATAATTAGATACTATCAGCAATTATGAAGTCTCTGGCAACTAGAGACAGCTTTAACCACGGACTTGCTTGAAGCTGCGTGGAGCTCATGTACTTTGTCTAAGCCCGATGAATTGTCGTCTTGATTTTCCTACTAATACTCTGTCCTCAGTGCATTGAGGCAAGATCTCATGTGAAATCCCTTCCACCTTTCTTCACAGCTATTCTGTTCAGGTCTGGCATAGGGGTGGTGAGAAGTCAGATTTTATTCCATGAAGTAACTGCTCACAAAGTTGGTTTTGACATGTAGTTAAACAGTTTTTGCCTTTTATTATGCCACAAGGGTTCGAGCCTTGTTTAACTTTCTAATCCATTGCAGTCACTGCCTTTATTTCACATTTACTTTTTTTTTTTCTTCCCCTCTTTTTTTCCCCATTTGGGAACAAAAATATCAAAGCATGGTTTTAATTGTTAATGTACAGTTAAACAGAAGCCTACAGCCTGCAGGGGTTCTGTACAAGGGACAAGATCAAGATAAATGTTGACACATGGTCAGACAAAAACTTAACATTAAGCTGGTTAAAATCTGTTGTGTCAAAATGATAATGAAAATGTGGAACAGGAAGAGCACCTTACTATCATGATGGCTGTTGTGATGATTCACTCACATGTTTATGACATGCCTATACAGTGCTAGATACTTTCAGATGTTTGGAAAGATATAGATGCCACCTGTTTTATTCCAGGGAAGATGGAAGACTAAGTTTAGGACTATGACAAATAAAGCATTTTTAGTAATGTCTTCTAGATGAGTGGGAAATTAACTCGTGAAGATGGTAATGTTTGAAGGTTTTATCATGAAAGAAAGCATAGCAAGGTTGTCCAAGGAGCTAATAGATTGATAGACCCTGGAAGAGGTAACACTGGTAACAGAAAACAAATGCAGTGGAGTAGGTCCAACACAAGTAGTGAAGCAGTGTCATGCAGCTGTTTAGACTGCTTGCTGTAGAAAAATTACAAATTAGCTGTGCTCTGTTCTTAACACTCACTTAGAATTTAGTATGGGATAGTCCGGGAGGCAAACAGAAGAGGAAAAAATATAGAACAGCTGTGTTATCAAAGAGTAGAAGATGAGAGGGTTACAGAGTTGATGTCCTACAGCAATTGCTTTATGCAAGCATTGGATACTTTTCTATTTAACAAGCTAGACAAAATTCCAGTCTTTGCTCTTAGGTTTTTAACTGAGTAAGCTCATTCAATCAGTCACAGGTCATTTATATGCTGCTTGTTTGTGGCTCTTTTTAGAATTTTTTTGTGTGAAATAAGCTTGTGAGAAGCTTTCCCATGTGTTTTCTGCTTCAATTTTGATCAGTCTTCTGATTTTAGGTGAGACATTAATTTGAATGGCGCCTAAATAAAACTCTTGGATTAGAACACTTCCCATGCTAGAACTCCAGTTCATATCCAGCCCTCATAGTCAGAACAATTCTTATCCTAACTCACTGAGACTGCTTAATCTGAAAAACCTTTAAATTTATTGAAGTTCAAGTCCAAATCCAAACAAATGTCTCAGGACAGTCCCTGGTATAGACCTAGATCCAGAGTCAGCCTCAAACCATTTAGGTATTCTTTTACCATCCAAATATTTTGTTTAGCTCCTCTTCTCCTAGAAAAGCATGTTGCCATTTCAGTAAGAGAAAGTCCATTTATTCCCTTTTGGAGCAATTATCGTTTAATTAGGCAGATTACTTAGACAATGCATTGTACTTGTGTTTCCCTTAGGCCTAGTTTCTCATTCTGCTTCTACTCTCTTGAGTATCTATGTAAAAGTTGCAGATTAATTGCTAGTAAGACAATAAACAAATTGGAGTTTTCTTCTAACCAATTGTTCATTAGAAGACAAGAAACAGGGCCAAATCTAGAACCGATTTTGTTCAGAGTAGCTGTCATGCCAGTGGGTCTAGCTGACTTAGTTTAGAGTGGGCTCATACCCATGAATTGTAAGAAATAGTGAAAAATTGCCACAAGAAGGAAAATACCTTTTTTACTCTACTGGATTTTAATTTAAGGCATAAATGAGGAAGTG
This sequence comes from Ramphastos sulfuratus, assembly GCA_013399055.1. Classification (NCBI taxonomy): domain Eukaryota; kingdom Metazoa; phylum Chordata; class Aves; order Piciformes; family Ramphastidae; genus Ramphastos; species Ramphastos sulfuratus. The sequence goes on along the minus strand of WBNM01036489.1, from coordinate 25,001 downwards.
GTTCTCATCAATAATGTAAATTCCAATCTGCTTTCACAATTGAAGTGGAAGTTGAATAGTGAGTTTCTTTAGAACTTCATATTCTTGAGAACTATAAGACAAGGGAAACCCTTTCAAGTCAAGGGATTTATGCGTGTTTTCTAATAAAGAGACCTACTCTCTATTAAATTCTTACCCAGGATAACTGCAGGCTGTCTCTTTTGGATTAGAATCTGATTTTATTTCTTCACTTTCTATAAAAATTATATGTGTTTGGTAGCTTCCCAGAACTACTTCCTGCAATATATCAGGATGTTTATTAACATCACAATACCAAGCCATTTTTTAAAGCTTTAAATTTGGTTTTTACTCTCTTAAAAGTTTGCAAATACTTCTTCCCCTATCATTCTTTTCTTTTCTATTTACCAATTCTATTTACAGTTTCCCCTATACTTCTAAATGGGATTTTTGCTGTCTTTTTCTTGTATGTTTTTCCACATACTCCTGCAACTGATAACTGGGGAAAATAGTCAGGTTTGTGGTCTTTCTGTACCAATTTCTACCTCTTAAATACAACAATTATAAAGTAATCATAAGTTTAAAGTGAGCTCATTTAAACATTAGCTTTGTTTGCTGGGTAGAATTTGAATTTACCTGCTGTATCTGCACAAAATAAATTTCATTTATCTAAAAAAAAAAAAAATTATTTACCCAAAGTTATTTGCCTTCCTTATATATGTGTGCATATATTTACTTAGATATATGGATATATATGAGTGTTCACATAAACATCTAGTCAAAAGGTTCTGTAAGTGTATGAAATGCTTGACAGACACATGGTTTGCACAAGTTGGCCCTGGTTTAAATTTCTGTGGCTGGTTGTGTGGGAGAGGTCTCTGTACTCTGCTGCAACACCAACCTGGAACATGTGTCTTTCTGCTGTGTCCCAGTAGTACTGCTTGGGCCCCACAAGATAAAGGGGCTGGATATCACAACTCCTGGCGCTGCTAAAAGCCCATATGATCACTGAGTTATCAATTGGAGTAGGGTTCCAGGTCTCTGAAAATCTAGGAACTCAGAGCGTGTTATTTGAATTGTGTCTTTCATGGCTTTTATCTCAATTGAGCTGAAGTAGTTCAGTAGAGTTCAGTAGTCAACAGAGGTTCATTACAAAGTGCCCATCACACCAGAGGAAGCATGAGGAACAGCTTGGGTCACTGAAGATAGAGAATTTCAGAAAAACAGTCCAAGAATATTTTATCTTGAATTCCAGATGATCAGAAACACCTCACTGGGTTATCTTTCTGGAAGTATTTGTAGAGTAACCTCAAAAAAGCCCCCAGCTTTCTTCATAATCTCTGTATGTGTGTCTAATGTTTTTTACTTCTAACTAAAGTTTTCAGTTCCCAAAAGAGCTTTTCTAAAGAATGCTATAAAATAGCTAATAGCTATAAATAGCTATAAGCTTTAATAGCTATAAAAAGTGTACAATAATCATTCAAATTTGCAAACTGGTACAAAACAAAAATGTAAAAAAAAATACTGTGCTGCCCTCTCTGCATGATCTTCTGCTAACTCTCAAGCTTGCTGTTTAATGCAGTAGATGTTTTGCCATATATTTGCCCTGGACTTGGCTGGCTGTGGCTTGCATATATAGACACGGATACGGTTGCGAGCAGGAGAGTTTGCAAGCAGACACTTACATGTGCAAATACTGTACTATCTTTTCCATAGAAAATAACATTTAGAAATCTTCCTGTTGTGAAGTGATAGGGTGGGCAGAGACCCACAGCCACACTTAGTAATTATGTGCTGGGGAGATGTGAGGCAGTCTGTCAGCTCTATGTATTTGGCTTTTACTTAGAACTCTCTTCCTGGTAGTAAGGTTCCTATGAATTAAATTAGGCATACAGGCAAGTAGTATGGTGGTTATTCCTGTATGGGAGAGAAATCTTGAGGAAAGCTGTGAAAATTGAATGAAAATATATTCCTTTATACAATCAGTGAGAAATGAAACTGTTAGAGTGTTCCGATTGCACTACTAGTGACTACAGGAGTACTCAAGTAAAACTTAGTTTTATGGAGCTGGAAAAGAGCAGGCAAAGAGTGATAACCACTGTTCCATGGCTTTCAGTACTGGCTGGACAAAGCTACAGTGTGATTAGTTGTTTGAAACTACTGTGTGATTTACAGAACAGCTGGGTAAGATTCCTCACCTCTTTGCCTGTTTAGCTGTTGTTTGTGTCTTTGTGGTTGAGGAGCACGATCAAGCATCAATAACCAAAGGGTTGACTAGGTGATCACAAGAGATCACAAGGTGATCTCATTTTAAGTGTGAATGGATAGTGAACGATGTATGGTGTGTGTTGTTTGATGTTAATTGCTGCTGGGCATGATGTAGATGGTATCAAATAAGGGGTGGGTTATGCCACAGGAAGCAAATTGAATCTGCTGTTGAGCATTCAATACTGTGCTGACATCATGCCAGCTATAAAACTAAATTGATGGCTGGAGAAAAGTCTCATGGGGTTTGTAGTTCAGATTGCATCAGGAGAGGCTTCCTGTTTCTGGTTTGGGGTATTGATCACTTCTGCTAGGCTGGCTGCAGGCTTGAGAGATAGAAGGGTTGCTTTATTGCTGCCTTCTGCTGCTGCTTCTGCTTTTGCTGTGCTATTCTGTAACATTGGCTAAAGCGATTGCACATTGTGTTATTCCCATTAAAACTCCTCAGCTCAGCCACAGGACTTTTTCTGTTACTTTCCTCCCAATTTGTATGTGTGTGCGGGGCTTGCTTGTAAGAATGGACTGTCTTAAACCAGGACAATGCTTGGTAATTTATGTTCCTTAATTTGCATGATTCTTGTTATCCACAAACTGTATTACAGTGAGTGAAGATTAACACACTGAGAGCAATGGTGGAAAAAAAAGAAAAAAAAAGGGCCAAAACTGTGTGCATTTTATAGTGAACAATGTAAAATATTGTTTTAATGGACTTCTAAAGGATATTGAAAGACAAAATCAGAATGCTGTCTGGGTGAGGCACTTTATGCAAATATGCAGAACACAGCTCAAGCACTATGACTGCAGTTTTTAACTTTGAGTTTAATAACCACAATATTACTTACATTAAATCTATTTTGTACTGTTGTTTCCCTTGGCCAGACTTTTTCACTTAGTGCTTAAAAGTATTCATGTGATCTCTCTATATGTGAGTTACTAATTTTTAAAATTAAAACAATAATTTAACATACCTGCCATTTCTACCACCTTTGTTGCAGCCTCCTGCTTTTAGAAGTAGATGTCTGGTTGCTAGTATCTGCTGTATCTGTAACTCAAATTCCAGACAAGAGTTGAATTACATGTGCATAAGCTAACTCTGCTTTGCCTCTGCAGTGCATCTAAAGCATCCTGGATAATGAACTAATTGGTGAAGATTAAAATGTTGACAGATTTTTGTCCAATCCTTTGTCTGTCTTGCCTGTTTAAAGCAGAAGTTTTCCATGGCTGTTGGTTATTATGTGTCTGTACATCTACTACTCTGGGGCCTTTAACCAGTGCTTAAGTAAAGCTGACAAACAATAATACAAGTGAGGCTTTCCACCCTAGCAGGAAAGCAGGTATGTCTAGGCTTATCACTTAAGAGGAGCTTTGTGAGGTAAGAAGTATCTGAAAGAAAGTTGCAATAAAACAGAGAGAATTATTCTCCAGGACTTAGATAATTGCAGTAAAAATGCCACCAGTGCAGTATTTTCTAGAAGTAATTATATTTTCAGTTGACTACTTCTCTCTAAACACGTAGCATGAATCTGGACAGATCAGTCAACATCAAAGCTCTCCTGAATCTCAAGCATGAAATCCAGTTTCAGATTACAGATATGAACTGCTTAGAAATGGAAGCTGGAACCTCTCCAGCTACCAATCTCCTGCAAAATCCTAAACCTTTTGAATCCGCAGCAGGTATTATATACAGACATGCTATCCAGGTACTGAGCTTGACAGAGCTAATAATACTATTTATATATGTAATTATTGAAATTACCCATACTTTTTTTGGTTTAATGGTATTCAGTAAATTGGCATGCATAATTTATACGTCATTTCTGTCAACCGTCAATCCAGATGTGAGACAGCAACATACACACTGAAAGACAGAATAAAGTGTTTATGAGTTTATTCAGGACAAGATCACCATAAACTATGACACTGGAAATTTTTGTATTTTTTTTTCAGTATTTATGTGAAATAGGGTGCTGTCTATGGAGTTTCATTTGTTGTGTTACCATAAAATCTCTTCAATAAACAATTTAGGAGACAACAGCTAGAGTACTTTTCAAAAAGACCCTGAAGATAGGATTTATTCTGGAAGTCAGTGTAACCATTTTTGTTTCATTTTTTGCTATGGCTTAATATTTCAGTCTCTTATTGAACTGTCAGTCATTTAATAATGAAATGCAATCCTAAAAATTTACAAATTGGTTACACCTTTGAGGATCAGTCAAGAGGTACACTAAGGAAACCAAATTCAACTATTATCATGCTAATTTAGAATAATAATTAAGACTTTCCAACTATATATTTAAGCAAGAAATGCTTAAAATAACCCTTGCATTTTGCACATCTGAATATGCATCTATGTGCATGTATTGCTATTTCTTGAATCACTTTCACATTCATGATATTAATCAAAATGGCAGGGTACATTACATATTATTCAAATGCCCCAATCTCATTACATGGGGCTTGCCACACAGTGATACTGATGTTTTCATTTTTATTTTCAGAATGCAGTAAATAACTAAAAAATTGGAATGTTCAAAATTTCTTTTGCAAGATGCCAAGTGCTCAAAGAAGTGATTAAAATGAAATGAGGAAATATATGAATAGAAGCAAAAGATAAACTACTGAGTTGTCTTTGGCACTCTGTAACGAATAAATGGACTGTTTTTTCAATGTTCTGTCAATGACCTGAAATGAGGTTGTAGCTAGGTGGGGGTCGGTCTCTTCTACCAGGCAACCAGCAACAGAACGAGGGGACACAAGTTGTGCTGGGGGAGGTATAGGCTGGATATTAGGAGGAAGTTCTTCACAGAGAGAGTGATTTGCCATTGGAATGGGCTGCCCAGGGACAGTCCAGTTTTCTGCTCATCTTTTTGGCACAGTTTTATCTAAATCTGATCACAGCTGAAAAGTTATTTGTAATGTTTATTGTTAGTATTTGGGAGTAATACACATAAAAAAGAGAATGCATGCCTTCCACTAGATGAGTTTTTTGCCGTTTTTCCACTTCTCATCCTGTACTGTTACCTTTCATATAAATGAAACTGAGCTGTAGGAGTATATAATACTGTCAGGGAAGGGGTAATTAGGTACTGCGAGATGATATTATAAAAATATTAATATATAATTTATTAATACTAAATAATCAANCGGTTGCTCTCTCCCCAAAACGGAAGGAGAGAGAGCGGAAAAACATGTCTGCATAAGCCGGTACATTTACAAGCCTAATTTGGCCTGTCCAGGCCTACCACGACAAATACGTATAGTTTTTACTTCATTCCTCTATCCTTTGTAGTTATTCCTTTGTAGTTATTGATGAGCCAAGACTAATTGTATGATGCTTAATAGGGCCAAGTGACAGGTATTCCACCTGGGTCACAAAAGCCCCATGGTAAGCTACAGACTTGGGGATGTGCAGTTGGGAAGCTGTGATTCTGAGAGGAACCTGCCCATTCTGGTTGACAGTCGATTAAATATGAGTCAGCAGTCTACCCAGGTGGCCAAGAAAGTCAGTGGCACCCTGGCTTGTATTAGAAACACTGTGACCAGCAGGAACAGGGAGGTGATCATCCCCCTGTACTTGGCACTGGTGAGGCCACACCTCAAGTACTGTGTTCAGTTCTGGGCCCCTCACAACAGGAAGGACACTGAGGTTCTGGAGGGTGTTCAGAGAAGGGCAGTGAGGCTTATGAAGGGCCTGGAACACATGGCCTGTGAGGAGCATCTGAGGGAGCTGGGGTTGTTCAGTTTGGAGAAGAGGCGGCTGAGGGGAGTCCTCATTGCTTTCTACAACTACCTGGGGGGAAGGTGGAGAGAGGAGGCAAGCTTCTCCTTGGTGGCAAGCAACAGGACTATAGGAAATAGTTATGAGCTGCACCAGGGGAGGTTCAGGCTGGATACTAGGAAATACTTCTTCACAAAGAGGGTTATCAAACATTGAAATGCTCTATCCAGGGCAGTGGTGGATTCACCGTCCCTGGAGGTGTTTAAGCAGCCTGTGGACCTGGTGCTTAGGGACATGGATTAGTATTGACCCTTCAGTGCTGGGCCAAAGGTTGGACTGGATGATCTTTGAGGTCTCTTCCAACCAGACATTTTCTGTCATTCTGCGATTCTCTTCTCAGCAGCCATTAGTGTCAATGTTAAAGCCACAATCACAAGACCTCAAGTCCCTCTTGTCCTTCAAAGTGTAAAGGTTTCACCCAGTGCATGGCATATGATGTACAAGTTCCCTTCCCTGTATCAGCAAAGCAAGACATTTTTATGCCTTTTGAAATTTCTTTTTTTCTTTTTTTTTCCTTACCTCTCTCAGGTAATGGAAGCATCTTGCCCTTCTAGAATATCTTTAAGTAACCAAAGGGAGCACTGCCCTCTAAAGGTTGAAGGTGAGATAGAAGATCGCTTTATATACACCTTAGCAGGTCTTCTCAGAGTTAACTTTGTGAAGATGTTTTAGGTCACAGTCACCACTTCAGCATCAAGTCGGAATACCTTGTATCAGCATGATAAAGAGTATTCAAGAAGTCTTGCGAGATTTATGATCAGAATGAGTAGTAATAATAATACACAATGTTAGAAACCTGACATAGTTTAAAGCTTATAATCTTTAGGTACATTAAGGTGTTTTGTTAAAAAAACAATAAAGACCTGAGTAATATTTCTATAGCTGCTACTCTTTTTTTTTTTTTCCTTTTAATTAATGCTTATCTGCAGAGTTAGATCTTAAAAAATCCAACACTAGGTTACAATGAGCAAATGCAGAGGCTGAAAGTCAAAATGCAATGAAATTCTGAAATATTAACCAGTATGTTTTTAGTGTATCGATAACTATTCATGGTAAGACAGGTAGGATTTCCCACATTTCTGCAACACATTATGCACTGGAAAAGTCTTATTTTAAATAATCCAATAAAATATATATTTTTTGATATTTCATCTTTAAAGGCAGGGGGAAAAAAAAAGCTCTAAGTTTAAATCACCTGTCCGAAAGATAAATCCACATTTCTGGAAAACATTTTCATTCTTAAACTATGGATATTTTTTCAAGTCACCTGAACAAAAGAACTGTACAAAACCTCAAAGTGCTTTGGAATAATGGTGTCAGTAGAATATTAATATAATAGAGAAGGAAAAAAAACCCAAAGCAACCAACAAACAATTAGTGTAGCAAGACTGAAGTGCATCTATCAGTAATTCCAAGTACTACCTACATATCTCATATAAAATACAAAGTAGACTTCTCCTGGGATAAAAACAGGAGCTATTTGGCTTGTTTGCTAGGTGAAATTCAAATTCTGCAAGACATATTTGAAGGATTTAAAAAAAAAAGGCAAAAAATGCACCATTCTGAGGCCATCAAAATTATCTTTAGCACTAAAGCTGCACCAACTTTCATGCTTCTCCAACAGCTCTTTCTTACCATATACTTCTGCTAGTCCTAATCCAGAATAGCAAAATCTTCCATTCATTTTCATTCAGATTCATATGTATGCAAGCCTGTGCTCCTGACACCATGTCAGGAGAAGTAAGGGGTAGGGAAAGGAGCAAAGAATGCCTTCTGCCATGGACGTAACACTACTTAAAATGTGGGGAGGACATATTTGCTGGAGGGAAACTAGCAGCAGAAAAAGATGCTTTAGTATGCAGGTATGCCACACAGAGCAGTGAATGAAAACAGTGTCACCCAGATTGGACCCAACTGTACAATTAGCATCCACTAGTATTTAATCAGTGAGTATCAGTATGATTTAGAAATCAGAGTACGACCATGGTGTTGGTACATTGGACATGACTAGGAGAGTATCTCAAAGTCATCTGAGGATTTTTCTGAAGAGGAATTTCCCAAGGCAAGTCAGAATTGCTGTACAGCAAACACGTTGCCAGAATATCATAAAAGCAGACAAAACTGTTCCAAATTATTAACTGCATTCCTGGTATATTATGGTACTAGAACCTCCCTTATGTTTTTCAATTTTTGTGAAACATATCTTCCTTTTTAATCCTTCTCTATTTCTTTTTCTGTAAGAGCTTTAGAGAGACTTAGAAAAGCGTGGTAGGATTAATGGAAATTCTGGAATATTTTCTTTGCAAAAGAATTGGTTTTTTTTTAAAGTAATAAATGTATGAGGTAGGATGGAAGCAATTTCTGCCTTTTTCTGTATGCTCTCTAAATTTGTATTCTCATAGGATATACATTGTCTGCCAAACTGCCCATAGCTTTCCAAAGTATGAAGTCTGGTTCTATAGTAGCATTCTGCATTGCATTAGATCCAATAAATAAGGTTAGAACAGCGGAGCACAGATTTCCCAGCAGCTATATGCAAGAAAGCAGGGATTTCAGATAATCCCTGAGAAATATTTAACACAGAAATCCAGTTCTCACTTGAGGAGTAGTCATAGTATAGCAGGGCTTTGTGTCATTTTAGTTTGTGTAAAGAATATTCCTTTCAGTAACCTTCATCAAATTTCATTTAACTTGCATACTAATAATGTATTCATAACCTCAGACACTTTGCTCATGTGCCTTCCTGGAAAGGAAGCTCATCATTGTGACAAAGATCTTCAAATGTTATGAGTTCACATGGCTTCACTAAAATCAACAGAGTTACACTGTCAATAGAGCTACCCTTTCTCAAATTTTCAAAATAGTATTTAGCTTTCTTTAGTGGTCTTGGGAGCAGCTATTTGACTCGCTCTGCCTGAGTGATTTACAGTGATTTTCCTATACTATGCAATGATTTTTAGGAGCCTGCCTGCAGCTAATTTTAATGAGAACTGTGGCTAAATCAATGTGTTGTCTTTCAAATATGCATATCCATTGAGTCTTTCAATGTGTTCTGTATCTCTTTGAGATGGTTTTCTGTCAATATGAAATGTGTATCTTCATTACCTACTCTCCGATTATGTTTAAAGCAGGATAAATGCCAAGAAATCAGAGTTTATTTCTATTTTCAGTCTAAGAACCAATTACTCAATCTAAAGACCAGAACAATAATAGTCTCCCTGGTAATCTTATGTAGACCAGATGCTGTTCTGAAATTTGAGATACTGGACCAGAAATACCTATAATACCTCTTCTTAGCTTGTATCTAAGCATATTTGCTGTACACTACTACACCCTTTAAGTCATTTCAAAGGCATAGAGAAATTTGCATGTGAAGGAGGACTAGTTTCTTTGCTTTCTCAGTTAATGTTGTTGTATATAAAACAACTAAAAGCAGAAATTTAAAACACAATTGTGGAAACACAAAAGTTTAAGCCAAAACATTTCAGTCCCGATGCAATTATTGGATAACATTCTGCTCATCAGTAGTTTGACTGCTGTCTTAGAAACAGTCACAAAATCACAGTTCTCACTGTTCAAGCTTTGTGTGTTTAGCTGGCTGTACTGGTACACAACTGTAGTTTTAAAGGAGCATATTTATAACCCTTCTATTCTTTCATTTCTTCTGTTCTAAAATTCATCGCTTGTTCATTTATACTAATCTCTCTTTTTAAACACAACATTAAACATAGTCAACAAAAACCTCCCCACTGCTATATGACTTGCTAATTTTTATTGTGTAAAGTAACTGTACTATTTCTATAACTGACATCTTCAAAGAAAAACACTTTTTTCCTGGATCAGAGACTCTACAATTTCCAAGCACTTTTGTTTTCCTTTAATAGAAATAAATATATGTAATAATTACAGTAGCAAATTATTTATATTCAATAATGCCACTGTGTACATTCCTCAGCTTATGTCTGCAGTTACCCGTTTCATGTTTGGTTTTTGCTTTTTTTTTTTCATTTGTTATTCTTCAATGCCATATCCTCTGTAAGTTTAATGTGATATGACAAATTCCTTATCCATGTTCCAGTGTGAAGAGAAAAATACATCCAAAATTTTTAGAGCAGGATATTAACTTCAGAGGTCTCTTATTTAGTTAGTTAGTTAGTTAGTTATTCAGAGGCTTCTTAGTTAGTTAGTTAGTTATGTATCTATAATTTTATTTATTTAAAACATCTATAATGCTACTAAATGAGGTTTGACTTCCTTATCTCACCCTAGCTGAACCAGGTTTCATATTTTTTCCAGCATAGTTGTCCAGCATCATCATGAAATATGATGTGTATCCAGACCTAGAACAGCAGATAGGCTTGTGGGTCAAAGTAAATGCACTGAAAACACTAAGGTTTCCTGCACAGCTGTGGCAATCTCAGGACTGTCAGACACTATTGGGTAGTACCACGATGTCAAGGAAGCAGGAGGGCTTCCATTACATGAAGTGTTCCATGTTTCAGCCTCTTTTTTTTTTTTTTTTTTTTTTTTTAAATCCTGTACTCAATGTGGGCAATGTCTAATCACTGTATTCAAGGTGATTAAGTCAACTTTTAGTGTTGAAAGGATTTGAATACCTAACTTTGTAATTTATAGACTCTTCTTTGACTGTAAAAGCCAATATAATACGCATACCACAGTGCCTAGCTTGCAGAAAGATGGATTTGCTGCTATGAGTATACAGTAATTTGCCTTTCTTCTAACCCCTGTTGCAAAGGCTTGATCGTCATCTCTCCCTGAAAAGTCTTGAGGTCACTGACTGTCTCCATTTCTGTCTGAATCCTGTGGAGATGTATTATTCTCAGAGTTTTGCAGGTCTTGATTCTTAATGAGTGGGCATTTAGGCAGACTGAGCCTGCTACAGCTGAAACAGTGGTGAAATGGAAGTCAAATAATGGTGTGGAATGAAACCAAAGACGTGCTCCATTCTCTGTTCATGACTTTCTGCACTCTAATTGCTGCAGAGGTCATTTTGATTGTTACTACATTATTTTTGCAATTGTAAGACAGATGCTGTAGTAGCTAATGTGGTCTTTGCTTTATTAGCTCCCCTGAGACTTTTTTTTTTTCCTTTACACTTTAATTTTCTATCTTACTGTTTACTCTAAGAAAGGACAAGCAAGGAGGTGATACCCTGGCAACTTTTCTTAGATGTTTTCTCACTTTCTCTGTGCAAAAGTTTTGTTAAAGATATTTATTAGCTACCCTAAATAGCATCCTAATCAAGCATTTGGACTGTTTCAGTAACTAATGTTTATTTTCATAAGCAATAGTTTAATCTGACACTTTGCATAATACATGTGCAATAAGGGTGTCACGCTTGATGGATAAATGCCTAGAAAAAACATATTGCCTAATAAATAATGTTGGATTTAAATACCCCACTTGTTTAAAACAAACTTGTCATGGTTTATTAACTGTGCTAACTAATGGCTTGGTTATATCTGTGCATAAATAATATGATAATATTGTATGATGATGATAATAATATATGATAAAAATATACCCTTTTGGAACGACAGAATATTGCCCCTTTATTGTTATAGATTATTAATATCTCCTCTGTGGTGGGCAAGTTGCCAGGGCAGCATAAACATGTATTGGAATGTCTCTTCATACACTGAACCATTATCATATCTCTTGGGATGAAAATTACTGAGGCTGATGTGGTATTGTGTAATAAGCGAATCAATAGAACAGCACATTTGTGAAGGTGCAAGACTGAATTAATGCAGACCCTACACTTGCTCTTAGGGTTATTCAGGTAGCAATGACTTCGACTTTGCTTGTGTCTCTGGACTGCCTCCCTCATGCTGCAGGGCACCCAGCAGAGAATCACACAATCTGTTCTTCCACACAGTTTCTGGGACTGGGTGCTAATCCGGATTGCATCAGCAGGCTTAATTTACAGTTAATTCCTGCCTTACTGTTCCTTCTGTGGCCAGCAGTTAACACTCTGCCTTGCCAAAGGTAACTTGAACACCAAATTACTTATTTATATAAACCATACTGCTAATAATACGTATTTAAGAAATTCTGTATATTTGAGACACTGGCATTGGTGAGTCCTGTCATTTTCATCCCACCTCTCAAAAGCTGGTAGTAGTTGGGTAAGAGTCTGTTCATAAAACTGTCCACCTATCCCTGTTTCAAGTAGCATGTATTTTAAGAGTTTTTTTGCCTCCTCACTCTTCTCACCTCTTCTGTTTCTCAGCCAGCTTGAGGCTGAACTTAGCTGTAGGCTCAGCAATTACGCTTTGGTGTTTGGTGGGGAACCACTTACCTAGGTTTAATGAGTACTTTACTGTTTCATTTGCCAGTGTTGTCCTTAGGACAAGAAGTCTGCAGAACCAGGCTGTGCCTTATCCTTTCTAATGAAAATATGTGCTTCTTAACAGAGCTGTATCCTTAATTGTATTTTTTCTTATTATATCTAACACTCTCAACTTGCATATATGCAGAATCCAGCAAACAGTTTTTAGTCTTCATAGTTTGGATTTATCACCTTTACTTTGTTAAATTCAACATTTCCCACTTTCAGATTCCTTAATTTGCTCTTTCTATTTTTCCTGCATACTGTTCCTCATACACTTCAGACACTTGGTCTCATATTTCTGTAATCCTTTCTTCTAATCTTCCTTTCAGCTTCAAGATGGCTCTCTTTTGTCTTCAATCAGTAGCCTGTTAATATTACTGCCTGGTTCAGACATTCTATCTGAACGAGACCATCTTGTTTCCACCTCCATCACTTCCCCTCTATCTGCTTTAAATATCCACTCCTATGCAAAGGACATGTTATTCTGGTCTACAACACATGGTAGTCCTCACTTGTTCTGTATTGCTGCTAGGTTAATTATTTTCCACTCTGGGTAACTCCTTCAGATTATATCTTTATGCAGCGTTGTGTATTTACACCCTCGTTACGTTTTTAATAATGCATTTCATTACACAAGACAATTGATGGTTTTCATTACTGAACAAACTGTTAATTTACTGCTAATGCCGTTTTAATTGTTGGCTTAGTTTGATTTCCTTGGTTCAATTCTTTGTATCTGTGAGGGAAAAGGTCTTTGCCTGTATACTTGGATCTGCAAATTTTGGGTTAATTTTTTCTCAAGGGGCTTTTAAGAAAATGATTGCTGATTTTCTTAGTAGTACATTACTGTTCTGTATTTGTCTGTCTAAAATAGCCTGTGGCTCACAGAAGACCTCAGGATAGGATAGAGCAGTAGTGCTGTGAACATTAGGTGACCATAAACATTAAGTCTCAAACATTACTCCTACCCTGCACACAAATCTAACCTGAAATAATGAATACGATGCCCATATAGAATCTGTTGCAGAGTTCATCCTTCTGGAAGAGTTTCATAGAAACTACATTGTATTTGCCATAAAATACAGTGTCTTCAGTAGGTTTTTTTTCTTTAATTATAACAAAGATGCGCAAATGCAGTATCTTTGTAGTTTTCCATGCTTTTTATTGAGGGGAAACAATGAGAAAGAAAGTTAATTTAGATCACCTATCAGAACTGTTCTGGTGGCCAGCATTTTGCAAAGGATGCAATTAGTTGTTGTATATGCAATGTAAAGGGGATATCAACAAGAGGAATTCTGATTTTTCCCTTCCTTAGCCCTGAAGGGCTAAAATATTCAGATGTAGCTGAAGCTGTTGATTAAGTTTGGAACATGTTTCTAGTATATCATACGGCAACTCATGCCTGTTCATGGGATTTGATTTTCCAGTGCTTTAAGCCAGTTTTAGTGTATTTGTGTTGATTTCTGGCAAGTTGCATATGTTTTATTCCTCTCTGTCAGTCAATGTGGTGTGAAACAAAAATACAGAGAATAAAATTATAGCACATATAGTGGAAAACAAAGGAAATGCAGATTTTACTCGCAGGAGGACGAGGGTCAGTTTGGAAGCAAGTAGCTTCACTCCATGTTTGTGTAGTGACACTTAATCCCAGTGGAGAGTCATGTGAGAGAATTTATTGTTTCCTCTCAGCTTTTAATGGGATCTAATCAAACTCGAGGACAAATTAACAAAGCATAAGCCTGCCTAGAAATAATAGCTCTTATTTAGTCTAAGGAGAATAGGCACTCTAACATGGAGGCTGGTAGTGGAAGGGAGGCCTAAACAACTGCTTTTGGAACACCTAACCCAGGAAGGGATATGTGGAAATAAGAGGCTTTCTTTTAGACAGACTTAAAAAGAAATTGTCTGTGTTGGAGACATATGTGGAGCAAAGTCTTGATCTGTATTATGCAAATGCTTATTTGCCTCAGGATCTAGGCAATTGTAATAACTCCACTGTGCGGAGGTATTTTGGTGTGCCTTGTATTTATTACACCAAAATATAAACCAATGCATAAAAATAAGGGGAAAAAAAGATAAATTAGTAATGGCATTCCTTATTAAAACAAAAAATAGACAAAGCACTATAGTTAATTGAATGGATAGAAATTAAAATACGTTGACATAAATGTATTAAAAATTTAGTTTCAGTTTAACATGAATAGGGTATGTGTAACCATTACAAGTGTGCTAACACAATCAGACATGTATTTCCAGCAACCCTGGTGGACTTAAACAAAATAAAGCATATCAGAACCATTATTTAGGCTTATGCACTGCCAAATAACTGACTTTTGCCTACTTTTGTGGTCCACTATCTCTAACCTGCTTTAGTTTTCCCAGCTCAGTTCTGTTTCTTTGCATCCCTTGCCTTGCTGTAGAAGGTTGTTTGTCCCAATATATCAGGAGGATGAAGCACTGCTTAACAGGAAAATGTTCTTGGAGTCCTTCTGACTAGCAGCATGAAATGCAAGAGCTACGTAATTCACAGAGTGTGAAGAGGGAGTAGATTAATCCTGAAACAAAAAGGCTTTATACCATACCTTCCCTTGCTGCAACTATGTTCCCTCCAGGGAAGTGCTGTCTGCAACCTTCTCCAGTGGTGAAAAACATCAGGTGGTGATCATCATGTCCCTATAGAGTCCTACAGGAGAGGTAGTCCAGTGAAAGCAGTAGGGAAAAGAGCTTCTTGGACTTCCTACAGAAACCCTGGCCAGCTGCTCTTTTCTGTGGAAGTGGACAAGCAAGGAGGGCAGGTGGTCATAGGCTCCTTTCACCCTCCCATGATCATTAAAGATAGGCATCTCTCAGTGACTTACCTTGCTCACTGGTAGATCTAGTTGCTACCAACCTGAAAAAGGCATCCTTTAAACCATATTTTTTTTCACTAGTGTTAATAACTATTATCACTGCTGTAGGAATGTCAATCTACAAACTGAAAAGTCATTGTGCCTGTCACACCCTTGAGCACATATTGACTGACCTGATGGTGGATAAGACTGAAGAATCTGCTCAAGAAACCAATATTGAAGATATTTTGAGACTCTGATTATGTTTCAAAGAGCATCAAAATGACACTGTAATTTTGCAAAACATAGCTTCCTTTGGTGATTAGTATTAAATACTAAGAGACAAAAAACATACACGATTTTTACTCTACCAGTCTCTGTCTTAGAAACTACTTGCTTGCAGCAACAAAAGCTCATTTTGAAGTACAAGGAGTTGAAGTATGACACAGTATCACAGTATCAGCAAGGTTGGAAGAGACCTCAAAGTTTGATATATTTTGTACAGAGTTGTTTAAAATATCTGTTAAAATCTTGTAATGGAGAGGTAATTGATGCGAGATATGATTTTCAAAAATTAATATTGTTTATTATTTTTTGATATTCAGGAGTCTTGCCCCCCACCCCCGACCACTAATTTTGATATTAATCGGTTCTTCGTATGGTCATAGAAATGTTATAACTAGTAATAACTAGATCCAGAAGTAACTAGCAATAATACATAAACATTAATTGAACTCAGTTGAACTGGAAGAGAAGGTTCTTGCAGTCAATACCCCACTTGCCCACTAGATGGACTCGAGGAGCTCATTTCTGCTTATGGCAGAAGGCAATGGTGAGTCACAAGAGGCTTTAAGTATTTACTCACAAAATATCTCCTGACTGGCAGGGCTGGCTACAGCTTCAGACAGTACCCAAAGGCTTTCAGGGAATTCTGTTACTGTCTTGTCAACCACTGAGGCTTCTGATTCTTCCCAGGTTGCTGGCGAAATGAGGCAGACAATCTCTGGCCTGGTCCTGACTCTCTGGATGATCTGTGTATCTCCAGGACTTCCTGTCTTGGCAGGAGACTTTCAGGTGCAGGCAGGATGTCTTGCAATGTGCAGTCTCAGCATGATGTCACTCTGGCTGTGCAGGCCAATCACGTGGAGGCATTTAGAGCTTGCTCCTGATAAACTCGATGCAGTGGAGTTTCCAGGCAGCTCAGGATACAACGAAGCAGTGAGCAAACAGCGAGCACGAATACAGCAGCAGAGCACGTTGTGCTACCTGCTCATCTCTTTTTATCAATACAGCTCAAGACTAATGGGCCTTTGGACACAGAATAAGCAATCAGAACGGCAGTTAGCCAAGTTTGACCATATTTGGTGAAGCCATAGGCTTGCTTTACCCTTTTTAGGGCAGAACACAGGCCTTGCACAAGGCATACACAAGCTGAGCCTGTGTACCTTGTTTACCACAGGATGTAAACAAGTCTGGGCAAGCCAGAGTCCTCAGGCTCAGTGGCTCCAGGTTCTTTGTCCTCTTTCAAGGGGTTGCTTCTCCCCACAACAGAAGGAGGGAGAGCAGAAAAACATGTCTGGGCAAGCCAGGACATGTATAAGCCTATTCTGGCCTACTTAGGTCTACCATGACAAATCTTATAAATCTCAAAATTAGTTGGCATTCTACCACAATGGCAATAGTTCTTCAAAGTTAGCATGCAGTTTGGAAACCTGATATCTCACCTACTGATTGTGGCATTTAGGAAAAATTCCAGAAAACACCAATGCAACAAAATCCTCTTTAGAGGATTTCCTGAATAGTTTGTAGTGAATATTGGAGAATGTCTGTGATTGAGTGATGTAATTATGCATAAGATAGACCAGAAGCAGGAGAAAAGAAAATATTTAATGGATTTTATTTGCTTCTGTGGGTATCTAAATTATAGTTTCTACATTACAGCAATATCAGACTTTTGGAATAAATAATGCTGGGGTTTTATGCTCTGTTGATATTTCATTGGCATCAGCTGTGCAAAATGGTATAGTTTTGTTCTTGGCATCGTAATGAAAATTACAGGTGTTTGTTTAACCTCGTGATCAAGCATGCAATCACATTGAGGACTGCTGTAGTCTCAACATAGACATCTCAGATATATTAAACAGTGCCTGTTTCTCTCCATCAGGTATCTGAAGATGACTAGTTCAGGTGTAGACATCTATGGTACATATATCTACATTTTAAAGAAGAAATAATTCTATCCCAGCAAGCTATGCCCAAACTTAGAGAGAAGGACTTACATTGAATATAGAATAGATATTCACTGATGCCCAATGTATTTTCGTTTTGTCTGAAAAACTCTTCATGTAGATAAATTAGTGACTCTGTCTTTGACTATTTCATTGGTTTCTAATGTCTCTTTTAAGTTCCTAATTGAAGTGTGGTATAGTATCTATTTTAATGGAGAGACATATTTTCTTGTATGAAAGAAATTTGTCATACATTATAAATTAAAAGACAAAAGTGAAGTTTGGCGATTGATGGCTACAAGCTGTTCAGAACAGGAGAGGAAGGAGGGGAGAAGATGTTGCCCTCTGTGTTAAGAAATTGATGTTGTGAAAAGATGTCCCTAAAGAATAGCCATGAGCAAGTCAAAAGCTTATGGGTAGGAATTAGAGACCAAGGCAGTAAGGGGATCCTTGTGGCTGGTGTCTACTACAGAATGCCTGATCAAAGGGAGTCTACTGATGAAGCCTACAGGAGCCATCATGCTCACAGGCTTTCATCCTGCTGGGGAATTTCGACCACTCAAATATCTGCTTGAAAATTAACACAGTGAGCTATAGGCAATCCAGGAGACTCCTGGAGTGCATTGATGATATCTTCTTAAGTCAGGAAATAGTACTACCTGAGAGGATGCAGTACAGAATTGGATGGTCACTAATGAAGGTGAGCTCATCAGGAATGTCAAGACTGAAGGCAGCCTGGCCTGCAGCAGTCATGCACTGGTGGAATTCTAAGTCCTAAGGGGTCCAGGAGACCTTATAGTAGCCTTCCATTATCTGAAGGGGGCCTACAGGAAGGCTGAGGAGGGACTATTTATAAGGTCTTGCAATGACAGGACTAGGGGCAATGGGGTTAAACTGGCAGAGGGAAGATTTAGACTAGGTGTCAGGAGGAAGTTCTTTACAGTGAGGGTGGTGATGCACTGGCACAGGTTGCCCAGGGAGGTTGTGGCTGCTCCCTCCCTGGAGGTGTTCAAGGCCAGGTTGGACGAGGCCTTGAGTGACCTGTACTAGTGGGAGGTGTCCCTGCCTATGGCAGGGGGGTGGAACTAGATGATCCTTGAGGTCTCCTTCCAACCTTACCATTCTATGATTCTATGTGTTAGTCATACAAGGAGCATACTCAGGACCCTGAAATTTAGGAAAGCAAACCTCCAGTTCTTCAACAAGTTAGTCAGTAGGGCCAAGCACATTTCTATGGTCACTTTTCCATAGAGTGCAAGAGCACTCAGCCCCGAGGTGTAAGAAATCAGGCAAGGAACAGAAGAGACCAGCATGGCAGAGTCAAGACTTGCTGGTCAAACTAAAAGGCAAGAAGAAACTGAATAGACAATTTGGGCAGGGAGAGGTATTTGGGAAGAGTGTTGGGATGCTGCCCGTTTGCGTAGGGCTGATGTCAGAAAGGCCAGGTAGTGGCTGGAGCTGAACTGGCAAGGGATGCAAAGAATAACAAGAAGGGCTTCTACAGGTATGTCAGAGAGTAAAGGAAAGTTAATGAAATTGTACTACTTCTGTTGAGCAAGAATGATGAGTTAGTAACAATGGATGTGGAGGAGGCTAAGGCTCTCAAGAACTTTTTTGCCTCAGTCATCACCAATCCTTATGCCTCCCAAGTTGAAGTACCAGGGGAACAAAGTCCCTCACACAATAAGCAAATGCCTGAGGAATCTGGACAGTACACAAGTCTATGAGACCTGATAAGATGCATCCCAGAATTCTGAGGAAATTGGTTGATGCAGTTGCCAAGCTGCTCTCCATGATATTTGTAAAGTTCTGTCAATCAGGTGAAGTCCCTGGGGACTGGAAGAAAGGAAACATTACACTCAGTTTTAAGATAGGTGAAAAGGATAATCCTGGGAACTACTGACCTGTCAGCCTTACCTCTGTGCCTGGGAAGATCATGGAACAGATTCTCCTAGAAGATTTGATAAGGGACATTGAGGGGAGGGAGGTGATTTGAGATAACCAGTGTGGCTGTACTAAACGCAACTCTGACCATTTCCATTGATATTTATGCCTACTGAAGAATTGTTAGATAAATACACTGTTTCTGAACTGTGGCAAAGCCAAGAATTAAGGTCACTTCTTTTTTCCTACAGACCATTTATTGCAAGTAACTTGTCCAGTATTTTTGGGTGTGTGGCTGGGACAGGAATGCCATGAAACAATCTTTCAGGCACTATAATAATAACTCAGTTTGTTGTCAGAGGGAAGACATCTACAAATACCAGAAGATAAAAATTTGGTATAAGGATAGATTGGGTAGATTTCAGTCTCAAAGTCAAAGCTAGATTTTAGGAAAATCTCAATTGCAAGACCTTTTCTTTTGCCTAGTTAACTGTTCTCACTTCAATAGGAGTTTTTTATCTTTGTAAGTTTTTTGGGTTTTTTTTTTAATATCCTTGAGATAGATTTTTTTTTTAAAATTATTTGTAAGATAAAACAATAGGGCATAAATCATGTCAAATTAAACACTGTTCGTAGTCTTTGTGGACTATGCAATCTGTCTTATTATCATATTGGCTAAGGGTTCTGCTAATTACAATTCTTTTGTGTATTTTGAAGCTAGGAACCCACAGAAAGTATGAGGAACTATTGAGCCTTACTCCACATATGGCCAAAATGTGGGAGTAGAGAAATCAGCAGAAAAGATCTCCTGTGTTGCTTTATGATTTTCCAACAAATAAAAGGTCAAGTTTCCTATGAGGCTCACCTTAAATTGTTCTCATCTCCCAGCTGCAAACTGCAATGTGTTGCTATTGGGGGAAAAAAAAAATACTTACACAGTTTTAGTGGAAGAACAAGCAAGCATAGCAGAAAAAAATCCCAACCAAACATGTCATGCTCTCTATATAGATATGTATGCATCTTTCTTCTTTGGAATATTTTCTCCATCATCTTGGGAAGCTTATGCCCTCTCACTTTAATATTATTTGTCTATTTGAAGTCTCTTTCTGCCATCTGATGACTACCTGCTGACTAACACACTGCTAACAGAGGTCATGTACAAGAGTTGTAATGTTTTGAGTATAGCCTCCTCAGTGGGGTTGTGATATTAAAGTTATAGTCTATCTCCAAGAAGACCATTATCATTATAAAGTAACACAGATCATTAAAGAGAAGCTCCACAAAGACCATTATCATTATGTGGTAACACATCATTAGACAGTATCTTTAGTTGCACAGCCCTCTGAGGAGGGTGCAGTCATAACATGACAGCTCTCTAGAGTGACATAAGTCAGTCTGGCCATTTATTTCAGCAGGGGTTACTTATGTCTTGGTGATTCCCCTTGGCATTCCTTTGCAACTGCCAGTTGTTAAGTAGGAGCTGCTCTAGGATAAGTCCCAAGGCTCACTAGAAAAGAAAATTCCCACTGAAGTTGGAGTACTTCTTTGGCAGAATAGCTGCTTGCTTGCCAAATGTTCAGACTTGTCACCTCTGTGCCAAGGTGACCAAGTCAGAAAGGGAAATACCTTAGATGCCTGCATATTACTTATGGATTTCACAAGGGGCATGTGCTAGGATGGAAATAAGGTAGGCACTAAAATGAATCTACAGCTACAAAGCAAATGTATTACTCAGTACAATAGATACATTTGGCTGTCTTATTTATGCCATCAGGCAAGTAGCTCAGTTATCTAAACTTAGAATAGTCTGGGGAGAAAACTAGATCCATACTGCCCATAAAAATTGTGCAGTCTTGCAAAATAGGGAAGTGTAGAGGATCACATCTATACTTCAAGAATCAAATTTAGATGCTTCAAACACTTAACTTTCTCTTTTGACTATGTAACCCTGTCCTCCTTTGTTCAGGTTTGCTGAACCAAAGCTAGGTTCGTTGCATTTCATAGGTATAGAAAGCACTTCTCTTACTAGTCAATATGTGATAATGTTAAATTCATAATAATATATGTGTTAGGCATTGTTTTGCACCAAAACGCTGTTCTTCGTTAAAAAAAATGTGCTTTATACTCCTGAAACACATGCTTCTGTTTTGTTTCCATTCAGAAATTCTAATATGTAAAATATATTTAGCTAGTCTTTTAAAAATACTTTTTCCTTGTATAAGTGAAGTAATTGATTTGCTACCTCCTTTCTGCATAAGAAATTAAAAGACTTTAAGAATGAAATGTATTATCTTTTTTAGAGAATAAAGTTTAAAAAGGTTCCACATTATCTCTTCCATAACATGTTTTCAAGAGCCAGTAGATGGTGCATTTTCCACAGCATAGTTAATTGGAATTGTAATTAAGTATGTGAATAATACTAGTCTGTAATAATTATATTATTTAGAATTAACTTTCACAGGAAGCAGAGCAAAATCTATCCATAAAATGATCAGGCCATCTATTTTTAATCTTTCCATCTTAATTTTAAAAGAATAAAATCTCAGTTGAGATATTTTTTTTGTTTTTTAATTCTTTGTTTTTCACTTAATGGCTTAAAATGGCTTCCACTTAACAACATGGCCTGAATACTTGAGCATATCATTCATAACAGTATTGCATTAGCAGCTTTGCAGTATGTGTGACCAGCGAATGAGACTGAAAATGTCTGCCTTATTTAACAAAATCACTTGGTAACAATTGGTGTGCAGATTAAAACACAAGCTCTGTCAGCTTTAGATATAGTGGGACACTTTCCTTCCTCTTCAGGGAGTCAAAATTGATAAACAAATCACAGTCAGGATGCGATAGGTATATTGATATACAAGCTACATGGCCTTCATACCAACCCCCACATACCACAGTGAACAAAGAATTTGTGACTGTAACTCTATTGAGAGCCAAATCTTTTTTGACATATACAATTTTTTATTCCTGACTACATTTTTATCTCTTGGGAGTGCTGTGGTCTGTGGAACCACAGTTCATTTCCAACATATGTCAAACAGGTTTCAGCAACAAATTACAGATTTCCTTTGTTGTGTATGGTTTTGGGGGAAGGTTGGGGCTGGTTGGTTGGTTTGTTTGTTTTTTGTTTTGGTGGGGGTTTTTTTGGGGTGTTTTTTGTTGTTGTTTTGGGGTGTTTTTTTGTCTGGTTGGTTGGTTTCAACCATTTTGTTTTGTTTTCAGTCTGTTTCACCTTTTGTATAAGTACTATTTACTTGTATTTCTCTGTGTCTTCCAATATAGTGTTATATTTCAAGAGTTGCTGCGTATTCCTTTTCCACAGTAGATTAAAATAAGGTCATATTAGCTGCACAGAATAGTGTGTTGCTTTCCACCCTTTGCAGAAACCCTGGGGCCTGAAAACATAAGCATTTTAAAATTAGACAGTCCTTAAACAGCTCACTTTTCCTTCCTCAGAAAATGCCTAGCAGAATACCTTTCTACCAGTTGGATTAGTTCTGTTATGAAACCCCTGGGAGGATGAGTGAAAAGCCAGTGCAAGCAATGAGGCTGTCTTTATGGAAGCCATTCCCATGGCCGTATGGCAAATGAGAGGTCCTTGCTGCACTCAGCAAAGATGAGGCACATTTACTCTGTATGGAAGATCTTCTCACCTCTGAGGCTATAAATAGGGGTGTAGTATTAGCAACTAATATGTATCCGTCCAATTTTTTTCTGTAATGTCTCTCTGTAATGGTTCCATTTTCTAAATGACATTTACTTAGATCTATTTTGAGTAGCAAACATACTCTGGAGGTCATTCAGAAAATGACTTTCAGAGATGGTCACTCCTAATGTGTTTTCTCCTGGAGATACATTTCTAACATATTTCTGAGCTTGCTATTTCTCCTTATTCACTTGAGAGTTTTAAAGAATGTAATCTTTTGGTATGACTGTTTTTATCAACACAGAAATAGAAAGTTTAGGATTCCCAATGTCATTTAACACAATTTATAATATAATTAATTCTTGCTGGTAAATCCCAGAACTATCTCTTCTGAGATAGTTCTCTTAAACTCTGATGAAACTGATAATTCTTTATGGGTGTCTAAAAACTTACCATTACTGCCAAATTTTGTGATGTTGATAAAAACAGCTTTAATTTAATGAGTGAGAGGAGAAATTCAGCTGTGACTGGATAATATCTGCAGCTAGTTTACAAAGCAGGAAGTGAAAATGAGTGTAAGAGCTAAAGTCACAGAAAAAATGAAAAGAAAGTGATAAATTTAATAGATTAGTAGCTAGATAGAGAAAACCTGAACAGAAATCTGTTCTGATCAAAGGAAACAAAAGGCCAAAACTTGAACTTAGGTTGCAAAATTTCAGATTGGATCAGAGAAGTGAGTTAGATTTTGTGCTGAAGGACTATTACATCCATACTATGAGTGAATATGTGAGTGTGATCTGCTGGGTGTAGGAAGTTGTCTTTTATCTTTGCGCTTCTAGGTCTGGTACTTCTTTGTTTGATTTTTATTTCTCATAAGGTAGACAATAAGGGAAGGGGGGCAAAGTAAAAGTTTTTAAGTGATGAGACATCAGTAATTCTGCTGCACAGGGGAATTGTTTTGTTTTGTTTTTGTTTTTGTTGTAAAAGGATAATTGTCTAGCCAAGTTGTTTGTGAGTGACCCAAGAAGTCATATTTGCCCCAGTCATGCTTTGAGTTAGGGATATCTTTTGGGAAAAGAAAAATATAGTATAAAAAGTGCTGTTAAGAAAGACATGTATAAAGAATTGTGTTGGAGTAAAAAATTGCATTATTGCCAATTGTTGAGTAATGGGAAGGTGGAATAAAACACAATGTCCTTAACATCAAGATTGCTCTGAGGAAGCATAGTGGGAGGAAAGCTTCTAGTATTTCTCACAGGACAGATGTGAATATGGATGTGAATCATCTGTAGTGTTATTAGTAAGATAAATATTGGAAAGATTGGAGTGAATATTGAAAATATTCATTCTAATATGTCAGTGAAATATCTCTAATGTCCTGAAATAGATTGCATCCTGCTACTATTAAAAGTAATAGTAAGAAAGATATGCTTGAAAGTGGCAGCCAATAGTTTGTTTGTTTGCTTTTTTCATTAAATTGACAATCAGTTCTGTAGGGTTTATTTTTAAAATATTTTCTTTTTTATGACTATTGCCACAGTAGTATCTAACCAAGCAGTTTCTAATTTATTCAGCCAAAATTAAATGGAAGGACAAATATTTTCAGAGAGAAAATTTGAAAAATTAAGGAAATTAACTTCTGTGAGCAGATGAAACATGAAAACCGTAATAGGAGAGACAGAAAAGCAAACAGGCCTGGTTCTATCTCAGTACAGCTAAGGTTCTGAAACAAATAGAGATTAACAAATATGAAATGCAAGACATTAACAGGAAAAGATAGAAGTTGTGTATGTATTGTATGTAATGATTTTATAAACAGAATTCTATTGTATGCTTACATCCTTTATGTGAACTCACTAAAGCATTTGGTATAACATAATTAGTGAAGCATGAGAAACAGGGATTTTGTATAGCAATTGTAAAGCAGTTAGAAACTGAATGAAAGTCAAGTATTAGTGGACACATTATAAGATGCATACTGGTGCCCAGGTGCCAGTGGCATCCTGGCCTCTAT
>WBNM01036486.1:0-12741 GCA_013399055.1 Ramphastos sulfuratus | reverse complement strand
GTGGGGCTGGGGGGAGTGTTGTCTTGCCGTGGCGGGGGGGGGGCACCAAGGTGGTCTGCAGCCTCCATGTCGTTTCTTGAGGCCCTTTAGCAGGTTTTAAGTTGTTTTCCTGGAAGAGATTGCAGGCTGCTTGTTGGGAGTGACTTCTTTTTTGCTGTCTCCACGTCAGCTGCTCCTCTGGCACGTCGGAGCCTCGCTGGGTGCCTGCTGTAAATGAGTTCCTGGGGAGGCAGCTCCCCCTCCACGTGCCTTCCTTGAAAGCCACTCTTGAGGCAGAGATGATGAATTGGAAGAGCAGGCACAAGGCAGACAGTGTTTTGGACTTGACAAAAGCCCTCTTGTGCCTGCCTCTCATCTCAGGAGGCAGTTGTGTGTGCAGGTCGTGTGCTTCTGGTTTACTTTGGGTGCCTAAACCCATGCAGAAGTGCCAACAGCTCTCAGTTTGTAAAGGAACATTGACCAGCTCCTTGAGCAGCCTGGGCTAGTGAAGGGTGTCCCTGCCTGTGGCAGGGGGGATTGGAACTGGATGAGTTTCAATCTCCCTTCCAACCCAAACCATTCTGTGAATCTATAAATTAATGAGGTTCCAATTAGCAGGAAAGTGAGGGGCAGGAAGGGTGCAGGAGATGAGAGAGCTCCTGTGTAGGCTCAGCCTGGCAGGGTCACCTCAGCACTTGGGTGTCTATTACACAACAGCACCAGGACAAGGTCCAGGTGTGGTGGACTCTGCCTCTGTACCAGGGAAACTCCATGGCATGGTTCAGGCACAGCCACAGTGCAGCACAGAGAGAACACAGCACAGAAAAAGCACCCCTGGGCTTGTTGCTCAGGGGGTGCCAGCTCTTTGTTTTCCCCATCCACCTTGACACTGCCATGTCCAACCTAAACCTCCCCTGGCACAGCTTGAGGCCATTTCTCTTGTCCTGTCACTCATTGAGAAGAGACCAAGCCCCACCTGGCTCCAGCCTCCTTTCAGGGAGCTGTAGAGAGCCAGAAGGTCTCTCCTCAGCCTCCTCCAGCCTCAACTCCCCCAACTCCCTCAGCTGCTCCCCCCCAGCCCTGTTCTCCAGACCCTCCCCCATCTTCCTTGGCCTCAAGCTGCACCAGGGGAGGTTTAGGTTGGACGTGAGGAACAATTTCATTCCTGCAGGAGTGGTCAGGCACAGGCTGCCCAGGGAGTCCCCATCCCTGGAGGCGTTCAAGACACCTGTGGCCATGGCACTCAGGGCCATGGTTGAGTGGTGTTGGGTTGCTGCTTGGACTCCATCCTAGAGGTCTTCTCCACCCAAACAATTCCTGCCTGAAATAGCTCAGACTGCTAATCCAGAGCTCACCAGGTCATGCCAGGCACAGGGACAGGCTGCGTGCGTCCTGCCATTCTCTGCTCGACCACAGGTTCAGCTGAGGCTGCTCACAGCCTTGTGTCAACAGAGGGGCAGGAGGAGGCCTTGGGTTTGCTGCCTTGTTGTTGCCTGGCACTATTTTCATGTCTGGCACTGTTTTTGTGCCTCTTGCAACAAGACAGGGAGGGAGGCAGGGGTTTGGGCACATGCTCTGGCCCAGCTTCTCCTCTCAAGAGGTTTGCCATGCAACGTTCTTGTGGAAAGCTGCTACCACACCTCTGGAGCTGAGGTTTCTCTCTGTGCTGCTTTTAAAAATCCCATGACTTGGGTTCAGCAACAACAAATCCACTCCCACCTGTGCATTCAGATGATGTTTGTCACTGAGAGTGCCAAAAGGCTCACGTCGGAGCAGGGTTTTAGGTTCCATGTTGGCCTAGTGAGACACCTCTGGAGTGCTGGGTCCAGCTATGGGCTCCCCAGGTACAGAGGGACAGGGAAGGGCTGGAGAGAGTCCAGGGCAGGCTGGGAAGATGCTGAGGGGCCTGGGGCAGCTCTGGCAGGAGCAAAGGCTGAGAGCCCTGGGGCTGAGAGCCTGCAGAAGAGCAGCCTGAGAGGGCATCTGAGCAGTGCTCAACAAGAGCTGAAGGAGCTGTGGGGGGCAAGAGGCTGGGGCCAGACTCTGCTGAGTGATGCCCAGTGCCAGGCCAAGGGGCAGTGGGCACAAGCTGGACCCCAGGAGGTTGCATGTGAAGAGGAGGAGAAAGTTGTTTGTTGCAAGGGTGCTGGAGGCCTGGAGCAGGCTGCCCAGAGAGGTTGTGGAGTGTCCTTGTGTGCAGAGCTGCCAACCCCCCCGGGCATTGTGATCCTGACTTGGAGCAGCTTTGGGCTGCCTTTGCACACTTCTGGATGAGCATCAGGATGATGTCAGTTTTGTCTTTGCTTCCATAGGTATGTGGGGAACCTGTCAAGAGATGTGACTGAAGCTCTGATCCTGCAGCTCTTCAGCCAGATTGGACCCTGCAAAAATTGCAAAATGATCATGGATGTAAGAGCCTTCTCCTCAGGATTTGCCTGTTTCTCATAGCTCAGGTTTTGGGCCTACCTTGTGTGCTTCAGAATTCCACAGGGAATACAACATGAGCATGGCAAAGGGGTGGGATGAGGCTTGGAGATCCCAGGGATGTGCTCTGGCATCATTGGTAGTGAGTGGGGTTAGCTCCAGTTGGTGACTGGGCACCAGTGGTGCTCCCCAGGGCTCAGTGCTGGCACCAGTCCTCTTTAATCCCTTCATGAATGATCTGGCTGAGGAGATCAAGGCTCCCTCAGTCAGTTTGCAGGTGACACCTGCCTGAAAGGGACCAACAGAAGGACCTGGCCAAGCTGGGCCAATGGACTGAGGTTAACAATGCCAAGGGCTAGGTCCTGCCCTTGGGTCAAAACAACCCCAGGAAGGCTCTAAGCTGGGGGGCAGAGTGGCTGGAAACTGCCCACTGGAAAAGGCCCTGGGGGTGCTGGTTGGCAGCAGCTGGAGATGAGCCAGGGGGTGCCTAGGTGGGCAAGAAGGGCACCAGCAGCCTGGCCTGGAGCAGCAATGGCGAGGGCAGCAGGAGCAGGGCAGGGATTGTGCCCCTGGACTGGGCACTGAGGAGGCCACAGCTTAAGTGCTGGGGTCAATTTTGGACCCCTCCCTCCAAGAAGGACATTGAGGAGCTGGAGCAGGTCCAGAGAAGGGCAACAAAGATGGGGAAGGGTCTGGAGAACAGAGCTGAGGAGGGGCAGCTTAGGGAGCTGGGGAGAAGGAGGCTAAGGGGAGACCTCCTGGGTCTCTGCAGCTGCCTGGGAGGATGCTGGAGCCAGATGGGGTTGGTCACCCAAGGAACAAGGGACAGCACAGGAGGAAGTGCCCTCAAGTTGCCCCCTTCCTGAAGGTGTTCAAGACCAGGTTGGGTGAGGCCTTGAGCACCCTGGGCTGGTGGGAGCTGTCCCTGCCTGTGGCAGGGGTTGGCCCTGGGTGAGCTTTAAGTTCCCTCTCAACCCAACCCATTCTATGATTCGATGATCTCAGGGTGTTCAGAAGGAAGAGCTGAGGAGGGTGCAGGTGTGTGGGGGCTGTGTCAGTCACCCTCTGCTTGTCTCTGTCCCCAGACAGCTGGAAATGATCCCTACTGCTTCGTGGAGTTCTACGAGCACCGGCACGCGGCGGCCGCGCTGGCTGCCATGAACGGCAGGAAGATAATGGGTAAGGTAAGCTGTCGTGGCTACAGGGTGAGTTGGGGCTGGCAACAGGCTGCCTGGGATGGCCTGGGGGCAAACACTGTCACCTGAGGCCAAACAGGTGCCCTGTGAGTGTCAGACACTTTGTCTGAAGAGGTCTTGATGTGAGGTGACCGAGAGAAGCTGTTCAGAGCCTGGGTGGAGGGAGGTGGTGGTGTGGAACTGGGAGGGCTCATGCAGGGACCATAAGGAGTGTTTGGCTGCCAGCCTGAGCAGGAGGACATTCCTCACTTCCTACCCCTGAGAAAAGGGATTCTCCCATCTGAAACTGAGGAGAAACTTCCCAGGAGGTTCCACCCCAACATGGGAAATGTGTTTGGTGTGAGGGTGCTGGAGACCTGGAGCAGGCTGCCCAGAGAAGTTGTGGAGTCTCCTTGTCTTGGGGAGCTTCCAACCCCACCTGGGCATGTGATCCTGGACAAGCTGCTGTGGGTGCCCTGCTGGAGCAGGGATTGATTCCAGCCACCCCAAAATCCCCAAGGTCTGGGTCTGTTTCCCAGCTTTGCTCTTAACCAGTATGAGAGTCTGGAAGAACAAGGCCTCTCCTGAGGAAGGGACCTTGACCTTCAGTTTTCCCTCCAAAGCTGCACCTCTGGTGCCACTGTAGTGTTGGGTGGGATTTGGTTGATCTAACCACAACAACTGGCATTTGCAGGAGGTCAAAGTCAACTGGGCCACCACTCCCAGCAGCCAGAAGAAAGACACCAGCAGTAAGTGTTGCTTCCAGAACCTCTCTTGATGTGCACCAGCAGCACTTTTAAAACCTAACCAGGGAGAGTCCTGTGCTTGTCTGCAGTGGTGGTGGGATCCTCATCCTGAGAGATCAATTAATGTCTTTGTGTTGATCAATTTCAAATCAAATTGAGGTCCTACCCTTGGCATCACCCAGCATGCTCAAGGCAATGGTGACTTCTCAAACACAGAGTCACAGAATCCCAACCTGGTTTGGGTTGAAGGGACCTTTAAGTTTGTCCAGTCCAACCCCCACTGCAGTCAGCAGGGACAGCCCCAACCAGAGCAGGTTGCTCACAGCCCCACACAACCTGACTTGCAGTGGTGCCAGGCATGGGGCAGCTCCAGGTTGCCCACAGAGGTGGGGACAAGCTCTCACCATCCTCAGCATCAAAGTTTTATCCCTTCTCTCCAGTCTGAGTCTCCCTCTTTGAGTTCAAGCCATGTTCTTCATGCCCCCAGGACACCTTTGGCCTTCTTGGCCATGAGGGCACATTGCTGGCCCCTGGGCAGCTGCTCGACCCCCAGCGCTCCCAGGTCCTTCTCTGCAGGCCTAACCGAGATCACTCTGATGGTTACCTGCTGACCCATGGCTACAAGAGCTCACCTTGGACCACCAGCCCAGGGAGGTGGTGGAGTCCCCATCCCTGAGGTGTTCAGAAAATCTGTGGCTCTGGCACCTGGGGACAGGGTTTGGTGGCCATGGTGGTGTGGAGTTGCTGCTTGGATTCAGCGATCTTAGAAGGCTTCTCCAACACAAACAATTCCACGGTTCACTTAGTAAGAATTAGTTTTGTAGACAACTGGGTTTGGTGTGGTTTTGCAGCAGCTGTGCTCTCTGAAGCCCTGACCTCCTTTCTTTGTTTTCCCTCCCCAAGACCATTTCCATGTCTTTGTTGGAGACCTCAGCCCGGAGATCACAACCGAAGACATCAAAGCAGCCTTCGCGCCCTTTGGCAGAATATCGTAAGTGCTCTGTCAGTCTCTCACAGCCTTCTCTCTCCTCCCACACGGAGGCACCTCCTGGGCCACTGAGGAACTCCAGGAGCTGGCAGGAGCTCACCTTGAGCTGCTCATCCAGCAACTTTGGCCACTAAGCAGGGATGTTGTAAGCAGAGTCCTTTAGAGCAGACTTCAGACCAGTCACATCCAACCGGTCCTGGTTTTCCCCTCCCAGGCTCCTGTGGCAAAGCAGCACTGGAAGATGTGACCTGCACCTGGGGTCTGCCTTTCCCTATCCCTCTCTGCTCAGGTGGTCACCATCACACCATGCAGCTCCTGGCTGCTCGAATCCCTTCTTGGGAGCCTTTGCATTGTTGCTGCCAGCCACCAGTAACCCATATTACTTCCCTCCCACCCCCCAACTTAAATCCCTTTTTCCTCCCCAAACCATTTTTAACCTCCTCAGGACCACCCAGAGGCTACTTTGAAGCATCTGGTGCCGGGGGCAACATGAACCCTTGAGCTGAAGGGGCTCAACCCAAAGCTGTGGGGTGTTTTGGGGGGCAAGGAGATGCCCCAGACGCCCTGGTGTCCAGAGGTGGCACAGTGTGTGGCACTCAGGGTGTAGCAGAGTAAGGAGAAGGTTCCTTCATTCCAGCCTCCAAATGTAAACCATTAATTTTCCTTGTAGTGTTGTCTGTACTGGACATTGGAGTTTCTTGATGGTGGTGTAAGACCATAAAGTGCTTTGGAGTGTTGGGTAGTGAAGCATTTAATTGAAGTAAGTTTGGTTTATTTTGTTGTTTTTGTTGTTTTGGTTTGTTGTTTTTTTTTTTATCTCCCCCCCTCCCTTAGAGTCCAGTGGTTTGCTCTCTTAAATGCCTTCTTCTGCTAAGGTTTTAGAAACCAAAGATGTGACCAAGGCCATGAAACACTCAGCTGCTCCTCTTGTCGCCCAGGGAGTGCCCAGGGTGGGCTCCCAAGGAGTCACAGAATCAGAGAATTGGTTGGGTTGCAAAAGGCCACCAAGATCATTCAGTCCAGCACCACCATGGCCACTAAACCCATGTCCCCAAGTGCCATGGCCACACATTTCTTGAACACCTCCAGGGATGGGGACTTCACCACTTCTGGTTTATCCTCTGGCCAGGTGTGCTCTGGGTGGAATCACAGAATGGTTTGGGTTGGAAAGGAGCTTAAAGATCATCCAGTTCCAGCCCCCCTGACACCTTCCAGGTTGCTCAAGGCCCCATCCAGCTCAGCCCTGAACACCTCCAGGGAGGGAGCATCCAAAAGGAATGCTGCAGTTTCACTCTGCTCCGTGGTCCATGCTCTTGGGGCCATCCCAGTGTCCCATCTCTGGCAGACTCCAGCTGGACATTAGGAAGAAGTTCTCTGCTGTGAGGGTGGTGGAATACTGGAACAGGTTGCCCAGGGAGGTGGTGGAGACCCCATCCAGGGAGGTGTTCAAGGACAGGCTGAGGGAGCTCGGGGTGTGCAGCCTGGAAAAGAGAAGGCTCCAGGGGGACCTCAGAGCTACCTGCCAAGAGCTGAAGGGATCCTGCTGAAAGGCTGCAGAGAGACTTTTGCTGAGGGTGTCCAGAGCCAGGCCAAGAGGGAATGGTTTGGAGCTGAGGCAGAGCAGGGTTAGAGTGGAGCTGAGGAAGAAGTTCTTCAGGATGAGGTTGGTGAGAGTCTGGCACAGGCTGCCCAAGGTGGCTGTGGCTGCTTCCTCCCTGGGGGGTGTTCAGGGCCAGGTTGGATGAGACCTTGAGCAGCTGAGTCAAGCTGGGAGATGTCCCTGGGCATGGTGAGGAGCTTGGAGGAGATGATCTCTGAGATCCCTTCCAACCTGAACCCTTCTGTGATTCTGTACATCACAGAATGGGTTGGAAGAGACCTTAAAGATCACCCAGTGCCAACCCCCTGCCATGGGCAGGGACACCTCCCACCAGCCCAGGTTGCTCAAGGTCTCTGAGGCAGCTTCCAACCTGAACCATTCTATACTTGTTGGGGCTCTGAGCAACCTGCTCCAGTTAGGGAAGTCCCTGCTGCTTCAGAGGGGGTTGGACAAGATGACCTTTAAAGGTCCCTTCCAATCCAAACCTTTCTATGATTCTGTCTTCTCTAGGAGAGCTTCCTGTGGTGGTGACAGAGAGGGGAAAGTGCTGCTCCTGCTCTGGGGGCACTCAGCACCCAGCCTTTAGACTTCACCTGTGAAAAACTCTGGGTCAGCCTCACCCTCCAGACTCAAACTCAGCTCTTTGCCTCCCACAGAAGCCATAGGTTAAGAACAACCTCCAAGAGGAGGTCTCCATCCAAATCCCAGGGACTAAACCCAAAGAGCCTCCAGTTCCTACTTGTTTAAATCCCATCAGGAAACCCTCCCCCTGCTGCTGTCTTCTCAAGTGGTGGAATGAAGTGACTTAAACTTTACCTGTTCCTCCTCATTTCCTGCAGGCTGCTGGAATATTTCCTGATTTTCTTTACTATTTTTTGGGGTTAAAACTCCATTTTTGGTTGAACACCAACCGAGGTCAAGCTGCTGCATGATTTAAGAGCATAAGAAACAGGGTGGGGGTGGGGATGCTCTGCCTCTGGGTTTTGAATTGCTGTTTAAAGCCCTTTTTGTGGTTGTGGTTTCTTTTTGTGCTGGCTCTCCTCAGCTTTTCACCTCTTCTCAAGTCTTTTATTTTTGCCACCTTTTCAGTTGAGGGTAAGTAGAGATGAGTTCTGCCACCCCCCACCCCTCCCTCTCTAGTAGGCTCCTCAGTGCAAACTGCTCAAAGCTTTCCCAAATGGCTCTTCTCAGGCAATTTGGGATGTGGGACCCCAGCTCTGAGCTAAAACAGGGGGATGTGACCCAATTTTGAGCTGAAACAGGGACATGGGACCCCAAATCTGAGCTGAAACAGGAAGAAGGAAAAGAAAAGGGCAAAGGTGGTAGAAAAAATGGGGAAGAGGGGAGAAAAAAGGACAGAGAAGGGATAAAAAAAATGGAAGGCTTTAAAAAAAGATGAGGAAAGAAGAAAAAATGGCAAAAGGAGGAAGAAAAGAGGGCAAAGGTAGAAGAAAAAGGTAAAGGTGAAGAAAGAAGGGGGAGGAGGGAAGAAAAAGGGCAGAGGTGGAAAAGGGTAAAGGTGAGGAAAGAAAAAGGGCAGAGGTGGAAGAAAAGGGTAAAGGTGAGGAAAGAAAAAGGGCAGAGGTGGAAGAAAAGGGTAAAGGTGAGGAAAGAAAAAGGGCAGAGGTGGAAGAAAAGGGTAAAGGTGAGGAAAGAAAAAGGGCAGAGGTGGAAGAAAAGGGTAAAGGTGAGGAAAGAAAAAGGGCAGAGGTGGAAGAAAAGGGTAAAGGTGAGGAAAGAAAAAGGGCAGAGGTGGAAGAAAAGGGTAAAGGTGAGGAAAGAAAAAGGGCAGAGGTGGAAGAAAAGGGTAAAGGTGAGGAAAGAAAAAGGGCAGAGGTGGAAGAAAAGGGTAAAGGTGAGGAAAGAAAAAGGGCAGAGGTGGAAGAAAAGGGTAAAGGTGAGGAAAGAAAAAGGGCAGAGGTGGAAGAAAAGGGTAAAGGTGAGGAAAGAAAAAGGGCAGAGGTGGAAGAAAAGGGTAAAGGTGAGGAAAGAAAAAGGGCAGAGGTGGAAGAAAAGGGTAAAGGTGAGGAAAGAAAAAGGGCAGAGGTGGAAGAAAAGGGTAAAGGTGAGGAAAGAAGGGGAAGACGAAAGAAAAAGGGCAAAGGGGAGGAGAAAAAAAGGGGAAAGAGGAAGAAGAGGATGAAGGGGGAATAAAAAAAGAGTGAAGTGGGGAAAAGGGGAAGGGAAAAAGTGAAGGGGGGATAAAAGAGGGAAAGGTAAAAGGATGAAAGGGGAAGGAAGGGGGAAGAAAAAGCATCAAAGAAAGGAAGAGAGAAGGGGGAAGGGAAAAAAGAGGGAAGAGAAAGGTGAAGGGGGAAGAGAAAAGGGGGAAGGGGGGGAAAGTGGGAAGAAAGGGTGTAGTGGGGAAGAAAAATGGGTGAAGGGGAATCTCCCAAAGGAGAGCAAGAACATCTCTGCTGGAGCTGTGGCTGAGGCTGGAGCCTGTGGTACTGGTGTCAGCACTGTGGGCCACCTTTGACCATGGTTTGGCTTACTCTGCATCATTCCCCTTGACTGTAAGGCTCCTCAAGAGGGGTTTAAGGAACCTTCTCCTGCCTGTGACTTTCCTCACCAGCCCACCACGGGTTGGTTTCCACAACCCTAAGCTCTGCTTCACATCTCCCAGCTGGTTTGCTGCTGTTAGTGCTCAGGGCTGAGGGTGGTGACCCCACAGCAGGATCATCTCCCAGGCAGAGAGAGCTGCCCGAGGAGAGCCACACAGCAGCCTGCAGCAGCAGGGGTTAGCTCTGCTGCCTGCCTGCTGCCTCTCACTCCATCTCCTACCATTGTTTTGCAGAGTGCTTCTGAATGGCAGAATGGCCTCGGCCAACTACAAGCTCCACTTGACAGGGGACAACCTTTTTAACTCTTTCTTTACTCCTCTGCCTTTAAACATCTCCCTGGTTGCCAGCCAGCCCTTGGGTGCCTGCTGACGTGCAGGTGCAGCTGCTGTGTGCTAACCTTAGCTTCAAGACTTGGCTTTGGTGGCTTTGTTCCTTCAAGCTCTTCTCAAATCTCTCTGCCCACACTCCCAGAAAAAAACCCAAAAAGGTTGAGGGGAGGGGTAAGAAGCCAATAATTCAGTTAGTTCTTTTAATTATGGTTGGTTGGTTGGTTTGCTTTGATCATTTTTGGCCTCTTTTTACCAGCCTGAGGAGGTCCAATGGTGTGTGGACAACCTGCATGGTTGAAGAGAGCCCTTCAGCTAACTTTAGCCTCCTGCCCTCAGCCCTTCTCCTCCATAACTGCTCTGACCATGCTTTATGTCCTTCACCATCTCTTTAAGAGCCTTTGGAAGTGGGAGCCAATTTATCTTCATTAATTAGAGGAGCTTTTTTGCTTTGCACCTCGATACCAATTCAGTGTTCATTTGGCTGCCACCTCCCTGGCAAAGCCTTTAGCCAGGCTGCTTTTATAGAGCTGAGAAGCCACAGAAAGCAGCTGCTGGGAATGAAGGTGGAGGATGAAGATGAAGCTGTTAGGTGTGACCTGAGTTGTTATCATGGTCCAAGGTGTCCTTTGGAAGGTGCTGAGCTGCTTCTTGTTTCTGCTTTGTAGAGATGCTCGGGTGGTGAAGGACATGGCCACAGGGAAGTCCAAGGGCTATGGCTTCGTCTCCTTCTTCAATAAATGGGTGAGTGCTTGACAGAGCCTTGGGTTGGAAAAGAACCTTCAAGATCATCCAGTTCCACCCCCACCTGCTGCAGGGCAAGGACACTTCCCACCAGAGCAGGCTGCTGGGCTCCTGCTGCTCTGCTCTTTGCAGCAGCCATGTCAGGGAAGGAATAGGATCAGGGAATCCCAGACTGGTCTGGGTTGGAAGGACCTTTAGAGGGCATCCAGGCCAATTCCCTGCAGCCAGCAGGGACAGCCTTAACCAGAGCAGGTTGTTCACAGCCCCAGACAACCTGAGCTGTGATGGTGCCAGGCATGGGGCAGCTCCCACCTCTCTGGGCAGCCTGGGCCAGGCTCCCAGCACCCTCAGTGCCAAACATTTCTTCCTCCTTTCCAGTCTGCCTCTTTGAGTTCAAACCATCTCCCCTTGGCCTTTCACAACAGGCCCTGCCCAAAACTCTGTCCCCAGCTTTATTTTCATCTTTAAGCACTGAAAGTTCACCAGGAGGTCTCCCCTGAGCCTTCTGCAGGCTGAACACCTCCAACTCTGCCAGCCTGGCCTCACAGCAGAGCCCTTCCAGCTCTGCCAGCATTGCTGTGGCCTCCTCTGGCTCTGCTCCAACAGGTCCCTGTCTGTGCTGTGCTGAGGGCTCCAGAGCTGCCCCAGCACTTCAGGGTGGGGTCTCAGCAAAGCACAGCAGAGGGGCAGAATCCCCTCCCTGCCCTTGCTGCCCACACTGCTGGGGATCAGCCCAGGACAGGCTGGAGCTGTGCTGGGAGCAGAATTCCATGGATCCCAACCTCCCCCCCCAGCATCAGTTTCCCTCCTGCTGGGACACTCAGCTATGGCTTTAGCATTCCTGAAGCATGTGGTGAGTGACACCCACGTGAGTGATGTCCAGGGGGACACTGGCTGAGGCCTAGCAGTGTCCTTCAGCCTGCCCAAATCCCCTTCTTCTGAAGCAGAGGTTCTCCTGGCACCTTGCAAGCGTGGGGCAGGGTGAGTGTGGTGACATCACTGCCTTGGCTCCATCACCAGTGGTGACTTTTCTTCTCTCCCCTCTGCTGGGCAGGATGCAGAGAATGCCATCCAGCAGATGGGTGGGCAGTGGCTTGGGGGAAGGCAAATCAGAACCAACTGGGCCACCAGGAAACCTCCAGCTCCAAAGAGTACATTTGAAAGTAAGTTCCTGGGGCTGTGGGACTTTGTCAGCCTGAGGAGAGAAGGGAAGCTGCAGGGCTGCAGGAGGGGACAGAGTCCCTTGAACAGTGTCCAGCCTGCTGAGTGAAGGAGCTTAGGAGCTTCCCCTTCAGTTACAGAGCTGTTGCCACCTGGGAGGGGGTCCCCTTTCTGCCATCTCCCACCAGGGAGGAGTCTCCTTGCTGCCACCTGGGAGGGGGTCCCCTTTCTGCCATCTCCCACCAGGGAGGAGTCTCCTTGCTGCCACCATGGAGGGATCTCATTTCCACCTTGGAAGGGTCTCCTTACTGCCACCGGGGAGGGGTCTCCTTACTACCACCACAGAGGGATCTCATTTCCACCTGGGAGGAGTCTCCTTATCACCACCATGGAGAGGGCTCCTTTGGCTTCTACCCCAGCTTCTAAACTCTGCTTTTAAGGCTTTTTAGCTGGGATCCAAGATGGGATGCAGGAGCTCTGGGGCCATGGGAGCTGCCGGGCAGGTGCTTGCTGTCTGCGCTCAGCCTCTCCAGCCAGCTGGGGTTAGGATCTCCCCGTACCAAGTCCTTTGCCCCACCCTGAGCAGCTCTCCCATCTCTTTAAAGCAAACACCAAACAGCTCTCCTACGAGGAGGTGGTCAACCAGTCCAGCCCCAGCAACTGCACGGTGTACTGCGGGGGGGTGACCTCAGGCCTGACAGGTACCGCCGTGGCCTCGCTCCACTGCCGCCTCCCTCCCAGCTCTCCTTTGCCTTCCCCCCTGGGTGGCCTCACTCTGCTGCCTTTGTCTCCTCCTGCTGCAGAGCAGCTCATGCGCCAGACCTTCTCTCCCTTTGGGCAGATCATGGAGATCAGAGTCTTCCCGGATAAAGGCTACTCCTTTGTCAGGTGGGTCCTTGGGCGGCTGCTGCTGCTGAGCTCGGCCAGCTTCGTTTATGGACTCGTGGGAATGGGTTGGAAGGGACAGTTCCAAACCCTCTCTGCAACGGGGCAGGGACAGCTCCCACCGGCAGAGGTTGCTCAAGGCCTCGTCC
>WBNM01036485.1:0-24909 GCA_013399055.1 Ramphastos sulfuratus | reverse complement strand
TGTTATTGTTACTATCACTATTATTTTACTATTATTGTTACTATTGTTATTATTATTACTACCACTATTATTTTACTATTATTGTTACTATTGTTATTATCATTACTATCACTATTATTTTATTATTACTTTACTATTATTGTTACTACTATTATTTTACTATTATTATGACTATTATTATTACTATCACTATTATTTTACTATTAATGTTACTATTATTGTTACTACTATTATTTTACTATTATTACTATTATTATTACTATTATTATTATTATTATTATTATTATTATTATTATTATTATTATTAAAAAACAAGAAGTTATAGTTGTGGTATTGCACAACATGATTTTGAGTTTTTTAAAGCCTGAATCAAACTTTCACCTGCTGACAGGGAAAAAAGGAAACCATGTGGAGAAGCCTCTGAAGTGCATGCAAAAAACAAGTGCTGCTTTAGAATCAACCAGGTTGGAAGAGACCTCCAAGCTTATTCAGTCCAACCTAGCACCCAGCCCTAGCCAATCAACCAGACCATGGCACTAAATGCCTTATGCAGCCTCCTCTTCAACTCCTGCAGGGATGGTGACTTCACCACCTCCCTGGGCAGCCCATTCCAATGCCAATCACTCTCTCTGGGAATAACTTCCTCCTATTATCCAGCCTAGACCTCCCCTGGCACAACTTGAGGCTGTGTCCCCTTGTTCTGTTGCTGGCTGTGTCCCCTTGTTCTGTTGCTGGTTGCCTGGGAGAATGAAGAAGTATTTGATAGTGCCCTTTTATCAGCATGCAGTTATGTGTTTAAATAGCATGAGCCAGAGATGACTGCTGCAGCTTGTCATTTGCCTTATGGGAAGCAAGAAAGAGCTTCTTGTTTGATTGGTAAGATGAGCTGGCTTCTTGCACAAGGCAACAGAGGAGGCTCTGTACAGAACTCCACAGCAAAGTATTTCCTAAGCTCTTTTGGACTCCTGCCACGAGGAAGTGCAGCGAGCGTAGTCACAGTGCAAGGAGCATGGTGAAGAGGATTAGAAAGGAAATAAACCTTTTTAAAGATCATGGCTAAAAAAGCCCCAGCCCTAAAGACCTCAGCTGGTAAGTGAATTACAGAGATGGTTACAGAAATAGGTGTTTGCAAGAAAGGATGAAACAGAAATCCTAGAGCTGAAAAATGCTAGGCTTGTCTTATTTTCCCCCCACTGCTCTTAGATGTTAACACAAGCACCTCGAAATTAATGAGTCAAAGATAAAGCTATGCTGATAAGTTCTCAATTTCTCCTCAGGTCATAGCATTTTTAAATACTAAGAGCCTGAGAGCAGCTCCTGAGATCAGTGGAAGCAGGTGAGTAGGAGGCTATGACGGAGTGGCTCTGCAGGTTGAGAACACAAACACATCTGTCCTGGAGCAGTGAAGATATGCAAACTTCATTTAGATTTCTTTGTGAGCCCCAGCAAAATTGCAACACTTAGCAAAGCCAAAAAAAAAATGGGTTGCTGCTTCAGCTTTCCAAGTTTAATATCCATTATAAACGAGGTTGCTGTTATTTGCATTATATTTTACATAGCCCACTCAGTAAATGCAGAGAAGTGAACAGGAATATCCTTCCTGTCCCATTTCCAGCTGTGGTTAAGGTATAGATAGAAATAAATCAACAGTCAAAACAGGCTTATGAATATGCTGAATCCATGATCTAAGATCTCTGTGTGATGTGCCAAATCAGCTTTTAGTCTCAGACCAGCTATGACTTGCTGGTGTCTAACACAGTAAAAAATGGAGAGGACGCTGGTGTCTGCCAGGGTAGAATCATAAAATCAGTCAGGGTTGGAAAGGACCACAAGGATCATCTACTTCCAACCCCTCTGCTGTGGGCAGGGACGCCTCACACTAGATCAGGTTGTCTACAGACTCATCCAGCATTAAACACCTCCAGGGATGAGGCTTCCACCATCTCCCTGGGAAACCTGTTCTAAGCCCTCACCACCCTCACGCTGAACAACTTCTTCCTAACCTCCAGTCTGAATCTCCCCATTTCCAGCTTTGTTCCATTCCCCCCAGTCCTATCACTGCCTGACAGCCTAAAAAATCCCTCCCCAGCTTTCTTGTAGCCCCCTTCAGATACTGAAAGGCCACAATAAGGTCACCTAGGAGCCTTCTCCTCTCCAAACTGAACATCCCCAACTCCCTCAGTCTCTTGTCATAGGAGAGGTGCTCCAGCCCTCTGATCACCCTTGTTGCCCTTCTCTGGACACCTTCCAGCACCTCCATATCACTCTTGTCCCAAGGGCTCCAGAACTGGATGCAGTACTCCAGGTGGAGTCTTCCACTGTGGAGCAGAGGGGGAGGATCACTTCCCTCACCCTGCTGCCCACACTTCTCTTGATGCAACACAGAAAATGGAGAGGACTGGATATTGGTGTGAATAAACTGTGAAGTGTTCACAGTGTAATCCTTTACATCCAAGAAAACACTGTTAGTTCAATTACAAACAAACAAACAAAACCCAGCACAGTAAGGGCAAATTATTTTCATCGTTTGCCCTTATCAAAGCAACTTAAGACAGGGATCTGGAACTGTTGGAGTGGGTCCAGAGGAGGCCACGAAGATGCTGAGGGGCTGCAGAAGCTCTCCTATGAGGACAAGCTACAAGACTTGTGGCTCTGCAGCCTGGAGGAGAGAAGGCTTCCAGGAGACCTTAGAGTAGCCTTCCAGGATCTGAAGGGGGCTACAGGAAGGCTGGGGAGGGACTATTGACAAGGTGTTGCAATGACAGGACAAGGGGCAATGGGTTTGAACTGGCAGAGGGGAGATATAGACTGGATGTTAGGAGGAAGTTGTTTGCAGTGAGGGTGGTGAGACACTGGCACAGGTTGCCCAGGGAGGTTGTGGTTGCTCCTTCCCTGGAGGCCTTGAGTGACCTGTACTAGTGGGAGGTGTTCCTGCCTATGGCAGGGGGTTGGAACTGGGTGATCCTTGAGGTCCCTTCCAACCTTACCATTTTATGATTCTAGGGATGCTCCACGGTGTGGTGACACTGGTGGCATCTTCTGCTTTTATTAAATAGGGCAATTTTGTCTCATGCTAGAAAAAGAAACTGTGTGTTTCTATCTGCAAAATGAATGGTATGTTTTTGATTCTTCATGAGGCACTTCAGAAACAAGGCAAGGCAGCTCTGCTTCCATCTATGAGGTCCCTTCCAACCTTACCTTTCTATGACTCTATATAGTTGTTTGCCAACAGCAAAAGCTCACCCGTGGGAATTTATCCCCCCTATTCATTTGCATTGCATTGCAGTAGCCAGTTGCAAATCAAACGAAAACCTGAAGTACACTCGCAGGCAGTCAGGCATATTTACAACCAGGCTTTTAACTGTTACACTGCTCACTGACAAGGTAAACGGTTTTATATACTTCTTTAGCAGGGTTGGTTTTTTTCTCCGTTAAAGAGGAGAAACGCTGTAAAACTGTGACA
Source organism: Ramphastos sulfuratus (assembly GCA_013399055.1). Taxonomy (NCBI): domain Eukaryota; kingdom Metazoa; phylum Chordata; class Aves; order Piciformes; family Ramphastidae; genus Ramphastos; species Ramphastos sulfuratus. The sequence goes on along the minus strand of WBNM01036485.1, from coordinate 21,446 downwards.
TTGTGCAGAAGCTTCACAGATCGCGAAGGAAGGGTGGGAAGGGCGGGAGCCTGCCGCGGAGCAGCAAACGTTCGGGCCCTGCTGCCTGCGGAGCCCTTTACCCCCTAGAGGGGGGTGTAGCTGAAGGGCCCGAGATGTTAGGAATGTTAGGAATTCTTCACCCGCACCTGGCTTTAGCTTGTAACTCAAAATGTTCAGCAGTATCTCCAGATGCTTAGAATCACCTTCTCTTCCAAAGGACCATATTTTGGGTGAATATACTCCATCTCGGTGTTCAGACCTGCCTCTGTAAGCTAAGCAGATGAATTCGCAGATTGGCTCCTATCTACAAGGCTCTCCATTTACTTCTGTATCTCCAAATGCGGGTTGGGCAGAAGCTGTAGTTTACAGTATGTCCCTAAGCAGCACATCTGCAGGCACGACAGTCAAACAATCAGTGGAGCACCATTGGTGGGGATTATATGACACACCTCACCTACGAAGGGCTTCACTGAGTCTGTCAGCAGTCCGCAGAGGGGGCGGTGAATCCCACCGCGGGGAGAAGGCAAACGTGAGACCTGTTAAAGCCTCCCTTCCCGACTCAAAACTAAGCACTGAGCTGCGGAGGGACTCAGAGAGGAAATCCCCAAGCGCCCTCTGCGCAGGTGCCGCCCCACGTTGCACAGCGCAGGGGCCGCCTGCGCTCGGCCCGCCCCTCTCCCGCCAATCGGCGCTCCCCGTAGCGGACTACAGTCCCCGGCATGCCCCGCGGCAAGGGGGTTTCCGGGCCTGGCTGCCGTCTCCCGCCTGTCGCAAAGTGTCGCGCTGCGCCGCTGGAGCTTGGGCTGCCGGCCGTGGGCTGTTGCCCGGAGCCGTGCCGCGGCGAGCCCCGCCGGGCGGAGACCGGCCTTCATGGGCGCCGGGCGGTAATCCCCAGCCCTGCCCCGCTTCGCCCCGTCCCCCCGCCGCGCCGACAACGGCCATGGAGGAGGAGAGCATGGAGGAAGAGGGCGGCGGCGGCTGCGAGGCCATGATGGACGACCAGAACCACAACAACTGGGGCGCCGGCGGTTACGGACGGCACCTGCTGGGCCCTGTCGCTGCTCCTCTCGGTGACCGTCTCCTGCGTAGCCCCGCCGCTGGGCCTTCGTCTGACCCGGAGCTCCCTGTGGTGCCCGAGGCCAACGGTGTGCTGCGAGGGTGTGAGCCGGGGGGCGTCGCAGGCAAAGGGGGAGCAGGAGCTATCGCTGCCGCCATCAACATTAACGCCTCGACCTCTAAGTTCCGTGAGTGACCACCTTGCCCTCTTCCTTGGGGGCTTCGAGGATGTGGGGGTCTTTGTCGCCCGGGTCTTCGCCCCTGGGCGGCTCCGCAGCTCTGACACCTGTTCCTTCATGCTGCGCTGCTGTTCAGTTTCCTCTGTCCCCTGCTTGCTTCTCCTGAGCCTGTGACTATGCTTAACTCGTTCCTACAACAGGTGCCTTGCGTAGGTCTTGGCCTATGAGGCTTTTGGAAGCAAAATCAAACGAGTTAAGGTGTCTTTGGAAGGAGAAACCATTCATGCACGCACCTCAACTGCTGCTGCTGCTTTCCAGTCACGGCAAAGTGATGTGGGAGATATGGCTGTAGAACTGGGAGAGTGAGTGCAGGATTTTGAGCTATACAGAGGCAGTGTTTCTACTCCTGAGACTTTTAGCTTAGGTGGTGCTTTCTTGAGTACTTGATCTTTATGCCTGAAAAAACCCAAGGTGGCTCTGAAATCTGTTTGCGTGATCACCATGCCTGTGGAGCCCCTGGAAGGGACATATGTCTGTAAAGGCCTGGGGAGAACAACTGGAGGTGAATTTACCCCCTAAAAACACTGTTCCAGAACATCTTTTGCATATAGCTTTTATGCAGATGTTTTTTTAAAATCCTGTTTTGCTGAAGAAAAGCCTCTTGCTGTTCACTTCAATCCTGCTTTCATTTCCAGAAGTCACACCTCTGTTTCTCTAACAGCTGTCAGACAACATGGATTTGGCTGGTTAAAAGTTTTCCTGGAAGTGTAACCATCCAACTGCCATGATGAAATTCTAATGGCAAACACATCTTTCTTTCCTTTTGTTTCCTTCCTTTCTCCAATGCTTAACTCACCTGCCCAGCTCCCTGCTTCTCAGGTAGCCAGAGTTTCGTGGCTCTAGGCATGTTGCCAAGGCTGACTGCTTTGAAGCTGAGGCTCCCAGACTCCATGAGATCTGTGGCTCTCTGCCTGCCTTGCACGTTAGGGCTCCAGGAACCTTGAGGTGGCCTGTAAACACCTGAGACAGCTGAAACAAAATGTTATTTGGTCTTACTCTAAACTGAGCTTACAGACTCTCAAGCCAGAAGTTTAGACTTACATTTTTTCCTTCCATTTTAGAAGTAAATTGATTTTTCAAGTTGCAAAACATTGTTTGGCCTTGCTCTAAACTGAGCTTACAGACTCTCAAGCCAGAAATGTAGACTTCCAGTTTTTCCTTCCATTTCAGAAGTAAAATGATTTTCAAGTTGCAAAACTCTAAACTGAGCTTACAGACTCTCAAGCCAGAAATGTGGACTTTCAGTGATTTTTCAAGTTGCAAAACTCTAAACTGAGCTTACAGACTCTCAAGCCAGAAATGTAGACTTTCATTTTTTCCTTCCATTTCAGAAGTAAAATGATTTTCAAGTTGCAAAACTCTAAACTGAGCTTACAGACTCTCAAGCCAGAAATGTGGACTTTCAGTTTTTCCTTCCATTTCAGAAGTAAGTTCAAGTTAGATCCTCCTCAGATGGGGTGGTGACAATTTCTGTCTGAGGGGGAGAAGAAGCAACTGGGTATGATTTTGCTTAGGGTGTGGTTGTTGAGTTCTTGCTTTCACTTCTCCAGTGTCAGTATCACAATACAAAATCTGCCTTCTTGTTTTAAAGAAAATTCAAGTTCCTGTAAAATACAGAGCTGCCTGAGTTAAATCTGTTAGACATTTTCTACAGCTTTGTGTTGTGGGTAGTGTTGTTGGTGTGTGTGTATAAGTTGTCCAGTGAGGTAGAATGGACTGAGAAAGTACAGGAATTGAGTTGAGGTCCTGCTCATTCTAAACCCATCTGTGGCAGGGAATCTCTTAATTCCTCTATTAATAAATTTCACTGTGTAGAAAAGGAGAGAAATGTCACTTTCCATCTAAATGTAGAATAAAAAGGAAGGCAGTGTGCTAGATCCTCTCCTGCCTGCTCTGTCTGTAATGGCAGAATGTAGGTAGAGAGGCTAATTAATTTTCTGTCCTAAGCCTGACAGGAGTGTTGTCTGTTCTTGACTGCATGAAGAACTTGCAGTTGAGTCAGCAAGGACTCATGCTTGCCTTACTTTATGATGCATAGGCTTAGTCTTAGGCAGCTTATCCTGCTGATGACCTTAAAAAATGGGGGTGACTTACAGTTTCCAGTGATCTCAGGACAAATTGGAATGCCTCTGACATTCAGATAGGTCTCTCCCTCCTGATTCTTTCCTCAAACCCCAAAAATCCAGTGCCTGTGTTCCAGTACGTAATTACTTGCAGCATGTTGGCTTTGTTCATGTTCATAGTTGCAGGCTGAAGCTGTTTGGTGAGCCTTTTTTTGGTCTAACTTAGCTGACAGAAGGTTAAATGAAGACTCTCAAATCTTTTAAAGGTGCCAAGTTCAGTTCTCCTTCTTGGAGATTTGCTGATACCAAGAACTAAAATCAGATACAATAATCCTTCAAGCAAAACTCATCCATAATTGGAGCATAACTCAATCATGGTGAATGTTAAAGTTTTCCTTCTGTGTTTTTTCATGCTTTTCAAGCACGGATGGTTCTAAATATGTTTAATCCCAGTCCCATTTAGGATGGGCATGTGGCTGCCAGTGTTGGCATGGCCATTAAATCTCTTGCCTGCCCTGTTTGATGAGGTGTTTCTGGTACCATGTATGTATGCATGTTGTTTCAGAAGGAAAAAGTTCATCCTTACTTCTGCTAAACCAGTTTTAACACAGACTGAGAAACATGTAATAAAAATAGAAGAGAATCAAAAGCAACTGCAGGGCAGGCTCATTGACTTGCTAATGTATGCTGGGATGTGTCAGGCAGGGGATAGAGCAAAATCTGTGCTGTAAACATGCCCAGAGAAAGGAAAGCACTGAGCTGCAGTGATAGCTACAAGTCTCAGACATCTGCTTGGAGAGTTTATACACTAGGACAAAATATTTTTGGATTGCTGGGTGCTAGTGAAGAAGTAAAGCTTCATATGTGTCACTTTGTGAGATGAAATAAAGCTTCTGGAAGATGCCCAGCTGCTTTCTCTGATTTTTTTTCTTGTCAGACATTGGTCTGACTGCTTCCTTGGCAGTAGGTTGGATTATTTGTCCTGCTCTGTCCCCAGCTTTTTTAGCTGTAGTTGAAAAAGAAGGAGGTTTCTTACATGTGAACATAGTGAAGGCTTTGTGTAGGTAAATTGTCTCATCTAAATAGCAATAAAAGTTATCAATGACTTCATTTTTCAAAACTTACTGTTCTATTCTGCACATTCTGTGCCTGTTGCTATTCCAACATGGTTTTTTTGGGGCTGTATTTCTAAGTTCTTATCAATTTCCTGGATATATTTGACCTTTTGGTTTTGCTGTTTAAAAAATCTTTTTTTTTCCATTCTTTAGATTGAAATGTATCTCAAAAATTGGTAGCTTGGATCAGACTCTTGTTTTAATTGTAGAATCATAGAATGGTAAGGTTGGAAGGGACCTCAAGGATCATCCAATTCCACCCCCCTGCCATAGGCAGGGACACCTTCCACTAGCACAGGTCACTCAAGGCCTCCTCCTCCAACCTGGCTTTGAACACCTCCAGGGAGGGAGCAGCCACAACCTCCCTGGGCAACCTGTGCCAGTGTCTCACCACCCTCACTGGAAAGAACTTCTTCCTAACATCCAGTCTAAATCTCCCTTCTGCCAGTTCAAACCCATTGCCCCTTGTCCTGTCATTACAAGACCTTGTCAATAGTCCCTCCTCAGCCTTCCTGTAGCCCCCTTCAGATACTGGAAGGCCACTCCAAGGTCTCCTGGAAGCCTTCTCCAGGCTGCAGAGCCCCAACTCTCTCAGCCTGTCCTCATAGCAGAGCTGCTGCAGCCCTCTCAGCATCTTGGTGGCCTCCTCTGAACCCACTCCAACACTTCTATGTCCTTCTTGTGCTGGGGGCTCCAGAAGTGCACACAGGACTCCAGATGGGGTAGATCTGTGGCTACATCTTCTGTTATGGTTATGATGTGAAGCTCTTGCATATTCTTTTTCACTGTTGCATTTGACTCGAAACAGTTTTTCTTTTCAGCCTTTCTGTATAGAGAAAAGCAGCAGCTGCTGCTTCTCAGACTTCACTTGCAAAGTCTTTAATAATTTACTGGAAAACACTGGCTTCTTTTCCATTTGATCAGACTCGTTTTTCTCCCAGCCCCACCCTAAACTTGCTGCAGTTGGATAAAATCCTGCATTCTAGCATGACTTCTTCACAGAAATGGCTGTGTTGCTTCCCAGAAACTTGACTACATTTCAGTGCAAGTTATCATTTAGTATGACCCTAACCTTGTGATTTGAAAATGGAGCTTGTTGAACAAGCCCTTATAAATCTTAATGTGGGGATAAATACTTAAGGATGAGTTCCTAAAAAGATGAAAATGTTAAAGACAAACTGCCCTTTTGGAAACTTCTTTCTAAGGACTGGTGTGGTTCCTTTCCTTCCTAGTCTTGAGGTTCTTATAGAGTTAGACTTGGAGGGATGCTGCTTTAAGTTGTCCTTTGCTTTTTTGTGTGTGCAAGCCCTGCCAGACAAAAAGGACCTTTATAACCTGTGAGGGTGATTACAATTTTAAGGTAATTTGCTTCCTGCATTAAAAGAATAAAAATAGTGATTGTTCAGTCTGTACTCTTTGGACTCTCAACTGTATAAATATTATGGTTGGCTTAGTTTCAGAACTGAAGTGTGGAAATCAAATGAAATAGTACTTTTAAGAGCCTTTTGAATAAAAATGAGGGCTATTCCAGAATGTTACTTTGAACTCATCAATGTTTACTGTGCAAGTCTCCCTGGGCTGTTATAAAAGCATTTTGTCCTTCACCTATGCAGTACTTCTAGTGGGCAGCCCTTCCTGTCTGCTGCTCCTTGCACTTTCCACATTATAGGAAAAAAAACAAACCATAAATTGACATCCAACAGCCTCCTAAAACATTATTTTGCAGTGTCCTTGGTTTTTACTTGGTACTTGACTCTTTTCTTTCAAATGAATAGAGCTCATTGAATATGTTAAACCAGTTGTGGGTGTGATTATACATTGAAATCTAAAATCAAGCCTTGGTCTGATATTTTTGCTGACTTCAGTTTAATGTTTTCTGTGGGGCATAGTGCTTTTGTGGAGAGCCACCTTTTTGATGGGGAACAGTGTGAAATAAAAAGCTCCAATGTTGCTGCTGACTGTAAGAATAAATAGTAAATAGTGGAAGTTACTCCTGAGAACATCTGCTTGAAGCCTGGGATGGAAACTCAAGCAAGGCCTTGCAAGACAGATGACTAAAGAGTAAATTTACTGCCAGGCAGGTCCTGTGCTGTTCTTTATTGCATGGATGCTTTTACATCATGGAGCTGACTTGCTGGACATGTTAACTTATGTCCTGGTAGTTGTTTACCTGGACCTTCTAACCTTTATCAGCTTGTTAGCAAGTAGCACTTTCAGACTGCAGGCTGGAGTGTTGGGATAGTAGTGGTAACTGGTTCACTGATCAGGTGCTTACTAGGTTAACTAGATCTGTTTCTTTAACAGATAGATATGTGCAGGGTGAGTGGCAGGAGGCTGAAGCCAGGCTCTGCTGGATGATGCCCAATGACAGCACAAGGGGCAGTGGGTGGAAGCTGAGGCTTAGGAAATTTCATGTAAGCATGAAGAAGAATATTTTCCCTGAGTGCCAGAACACTGAAACAGGCTGAGGCACAGGAAGTTCCATGTAAAGATGAGGAGGAATTTTTTCCCTGTGAGGGTGACAGAACGTTGGAACAGGCTGCCCATGGGGGTTGTGGAGTCTCCCTCTCTGGGGATGTTTAAACCCTGCCTGGATATGTTCCTGTGTGATCTGCTCTGGCAGGGGGGGTTGGACTGGCTGAGCTTTGGAGGTCCCTTCCAGCCTCTGACCTCTGTGATTCTGTGACATGATCTACTGCAGAAGCCATCAGGATTAAAAGTTGTTTCAGGCTTGATAAATAGCACTGTTTTAAAAGTTACTGTAAACTACAGCACAGGAAGTTCTGCCTCAACATGAAGAACAACTTCTTTACTGTAAGGGTCACGGAGCACTGGAACAGGCTCCTCAGAGAGCTTGTGGAGTCTCCTTCTCTGGAGCCTTTAGAGACCTGTCTGGGTGCATTCCTGTGTGACCTGCAGTAGATGATGTTCCTGCTCTGACAGGGTGTTTGGACTCAATGATCTCTGGAGGTCCCTTCCAACCCCTAACATCCTGTGATCCAAAGCTGTGAGCCATGGGCTGGTTGGGGGAAGAGGAACTACTGCACTCAGTCCTCACCAAGCAACATTTCTGGCTGAAATAACCTAAAAAAACCCCCACACAATAGTAATCTATAGTAGCTGCTCTTGTGGAGACCATTCAGATACTCTCATGTCTCTCACTTGATTTCATTCTCTTTTTCTACTCTTGCTTTTCTCATGATCCCTGCTAACCATTCTGCCTAGAATTGTTCTTTGTAATGCTGCCAAAAGTGACTTACTCATCTCCTTTGAACTCATTCTGAAAACAATATCTCAGAAATTTTGCTCCTCAAACCCAGCAGTGACTTTACATTTACACTTACCTTTCAAATGCAAANGAGGTCCTTTCCAACCTTACCATTCTGTGTGAGGACCAACTGCTATTTGTTGTTTCAGGACTCCCACAAAGTTGTGCAGTTTATTAATCTTAACTATTATTATTATTATTATCATGGTAGAACTCAAGTTCTACCATGGTAGGAGGTGTCCCTGCCTATGGTGGGGGATTGGAACTTGATAATCTTTGAGGTTTCTTCCCACCTCAACCATTCTGTGGTTCTATAACTCCCAGGAGTTTGTTTGGTTTTCCCTCTGCTACCTAGAAATTGGCAAATTTTCTCATTTAAAAAAAAAAAATTGTTTTCTGTAATTAAAAAGGTACAAATTTAAGTCTGGTTTTTAGATGAGGTTACCTTAGCAGAAGTGAACTGTTTCAAATCTCTTTTATTTTCTGGCCAGCTTACTGGTGTGATCCAAAATAGGGGAATGTTCACTTGCTTCTAAGCTTTTAGCTGAAGTTACTGAATAGAGTTTTGCTTTGTTTTTTTTTCTTTCTTGTAGTAATGAATGTTATAACAATTGAAGACTATAAGAGCACATATTGGCCAAAGCTGGACAGTGCCATAGATCAACTTTTGACTCAGAGTCCTGGTGACTACATCCCTATCTCCTATGAACAAATATACAGGTAAAGGATGTTGCTTTTCTTGTGGAGTCAAATGCTTGTTTTCTCTTGCAGCCTGTGCATGTGTCATATTTGTGAGGAGGAAAGTGAGAAGCACAGTGTTGTTGGAGTTATAGATATCCCATGTTAACAGGGATAAATGGTACAGAATTCAAATGTGCAGATGCTGAAACCATTAGCACTAAGCTCCAGCACAGTGGCTTGGTGTAGTATGTTAAATGCATAGAAACCTCAATATCCCTTGCCTCAAAGGAGAAGATCAGACAGGCATGGTAGGTGCTTGACTTAGTATTTTAAAAGGCTTCATTGTCATGTCTAATAGGAACAGATTTGGTGCAGTGGAGGTTCAGAATGAAATATGAGCAACTGGTGCCAAAGTCTTTCCATCTGTGTGTTTTGTATGAGGTAGATTTGGGCTGATATTTTTCCACCTGCCAAGCCCTAATTCTGCATGTGCAGTTAGAGGCTGTCTGAAGGACTAACAAGGTTGAATAAATCTCTTTTCTGGTCTAGAGAAAATTTGATTTGTACCTAGCCTGGAGCTGCAGTTTGCTTTAAGAGTCACACACCAGTGCTGCCCTGCAGACCAAGGTAGTGGACAGGAGTGGTGACAGCAGGGAATTTGCTTCAAAACCTTGTTGCTGCCCCAAAACAAAATGAGAAAGGCATTAGAGACATGTCAGTTATAGTGACAGAACAAAAATCTTTAATCTGTAGATGTCATGATTTCAAGTTTTTGGCCAATAGGATGGAAACTGAGTAGCTGCTGCTGCATTTACTGGCCATGATGGTGTTAAAACTACTGGCCCCTGTCAGCAACACAGCTAGTAGCACTGCTCCCTTGGCTTTATTTGCCATGGTGTTACACTCTGTGAAATAACACTGACAGCTCAGTCACTGATTGCAGTTCTTGGATGTTTTTCCCTACCTGGAGTACTGTGTGCAGTTCTGGAGCCCCCAGCACAGGAAGGATATGGAACTGCTGGAACAGGTCCGTAGGAGGCCACCAAGATGCNCTCCAGTTTGAAGCTTTGGATTAGGAACGAGATCTGTGAGCAGCAGATTTTCAGTCTTCCCTCTTAACTTCAGTTGAAACTTTAAGAATATTCTCTCTTCTTTCCAAACTTGTGGGACTGCTGTTGTCAGGACTCTGTGACATCAAAATGTGCTCAATAATGGAGATGGTAAATTTGAATTGAGGGACCTTTTAGAGCTTTAGTGTAAGTAGTCAAAATCCTTTCCATAGCTTGAAATCCCTAACGTGCAAACTCAGGAAGAGTTAAGCCAACAACTCCCTGTTATCATCTCTAGTAAAGAGTAGGTGTGCAAAATTACTGCTTTAATACCTGAAGTAGATCTACCTAGTTTAAAACTTTCAGATAAACTACAGTTAGCAGGACTTGGGTTGGACTTGATGATCTTTGAGGTCTCTTCCAACCTTGGTGATACTGTGGAGGAAAAAGATGACCAAGATAAGTTTTTAGTTGTCAAAGGAATAATGGGTTTAAACTTTCTGTTAGATAACCCCTATGTGGCACTTGATTCAGTATTGTCATGATGCACAGATGTCTGTTGCATGTATTTAGGAAGACAAAAGGTTGCCTGGAGTTGCTAATGTCAGATTTTAAACTGCCTGGGGATGTAAATTACCCTGATGCAGCCTTTTTCAACCAGGACAAAGCTTTTTATTTTAATTTAGAGGGCGTTCCCCTTTCTGACTTGTAAGCTAGGCAATATAAATTGAGGATGGAAGAAAAACTGCTTTTCTGTTTTAATGGTGATGCTTGCTTGAAGGTCCTGCAGGAAGTCTGGCTGGTTTGTTTTTTTTTCTCCAATCTGAAATGGGGATAGTTTTGAGTGGTTACATATCTTTTACACTTTTGTTATGGTAGCACTGAGCTGAAAGCAGTGTTCTTTTTTGACCTTCCTTTTTCCTGACTGAAGGAATGAAGGCTTCCAGAATATAAACTAAAAAATGTATTATTAGATACTCAAACCACTATATTTTGACATGATCAGTGAGTGCTAACTGTGCAGTTCTGGAGCCCCCAGCACAGGAAGGACATGGAAGTGTTGGAGTGGGTCCAGAGGAGGTCACGAAGATGCTGAGAGGGCTGCAGCAGCTCTGCTGTGAGGACAGGCTGAGAGAGTTGGGCCTCTGCAGCCTAGAGAAGAGAAGGCTTCCAGGAGACCTTAGAGTAGCCTTCCAGGATCTGAAGGGGGCTACAGGAAGGTTGGGGAAGGACTATTGACAAGGTCTTGTAATGACAAGACAAGGGGCAATGGGTTTGAAGTGGCAGAGGGGAGATTGAAACTGGATGTTAGGAGGAAGTTGTTTGCAGTGAGGGTGGTGAGACACTGGCACAGGTTGCCCAGGGAGGTTGTGGCTGCTCCCTCCCTGGAGGTGTTCAAGGCCAGGTTGGAGGAGGCCTTGAGTGACCTGTACTAGTGGGAGGTGTCCCTGCCTATGGCAGGGGGTTGGAACTGGATGATCTTTGAGGTCCCTTCCAACCTTACCATTCTATGATTCTAACTGTAGGTCTCTGCTCCACAGCAGTGAAAGTTGAGAGATGGCTTCAAAAGAGTTGTGTGCAGATACTCACTATGGATCAGTTCACCCTTGAGGTATCCATGTGTGATTAGTGACTGTTTTCATTCTCAAGTCCAAAGCCTGCCTCTGCATAGTCACTTCCTATTAAAAAGGTTAAGTATGTTGACTGAGGGATGTGAGGGAGGCTCTGAGATGAGGCAGATGTGAAAGGCTGGCAACATTACAACAGCCTCCCAGGTACAATGTGATTGAGTCACTGTTCTTCAAAACAACTTCCAGATCTCAGATTCTCATCCCTCTCTCCAAATATTTAACCTTTGAGTGTCCTGCTTGGATCCTTTCCTGAGGTGTTTGGGACACACAAGCTGGTGTTGTCTTTTTGTTAGCAAGGCAAGAATGATTTGCAGAAGCAGCCTACAGTCAGGAACTGAAAACAGGATCTGAAAACAGGGAAGGAACCTCTACATAGAAGTGTACAAATAGAATGGAAACACACTCTGCACTGTCTGCTGGGTAAAGAACTGCTGGACAGAAGGGCCCAGAGAGTGGTGGTCAGTGGAGTTCAATCCAGGTGGCAGCCAGGAACTGGTGGTGTTCCTCAGGGACCTGTGTTGGAACCATTTCTTTTTAACATCTTTACTGATAGCCTTGATTCAGGCATAGAGAGTGCCAGCAGTGAGTTTGCAGATGGTACCAAGTTAAGTGGCAGTGTTGATTTGAATGAGGGTAGAGAGGCTCTGCAGAGGGACTTGGATAGGCTTAGATCCATGAGTCAACATGAGTGGGATGAGTTTCAGCAAGGCCAAATGCCAACTCCTGCACTTGGGGTACAACAACCCCAAGCAATGCTCCAGGTTTGGGGCAGTGTGGCTGTAGAGCTGCTAGCAGAGAGGGACCTGGGTGTTGGAATAGACAGGAGCTGAGTGTGAGCCAGCAGTGTGCCCAGGCAGCTGAGTGGGAGCCAGCAGTGTGCCCAGGCAGCAAAGAATGCCAATGGCATCCTGACTGGGATTTAAAATTCTGTGACCAGCAGCAGCAGGGAGGTGATTGTTTCCTTGGCTTTGGTGAGTCCACATCTTGAGTGTTGTGTTCAGTTTTGGGCACTGCAATACAAGAGAGATGTGGAGGTGCTGGAGAGGGTCCAGAGGAGGGCAAGGAAGCTGGGGAAGGGCCTGGAGAATAAATCTGCTGAGGAGTGACTGAGGGAGCTGGGGATGGTTAGTGTGAGGAAGAGAAGGCTGAGGGCAGAGCTCATTGCTGTCTACAGCTACCTGAAGGGACATTGTGAAGAGGCTGCTGCTGGGCTCTGCTCACAGAGAATTGGAGACAGAAGAAGGGGGAATGGCCTCAAGCTGAGGCTGGGGAGGTTTAGACTGGACATTAGGGAAAAGCTTTTTCTGGAGAGAGTGGTCAGGGAGTGGAATGAGCTGCCCAGGGAGGTGGTGGAGTCCCCCAGCCTGGGTGTGTTTAAGGCTGGTTTGGATGTGGTGCTTGGGGCTGTGGTTGAAGGTGAATCTTGTAGAGTAAGGTTCTAGGTTGGACTTGGTGATCTTGAGGACTTTTCCAATCTGGATGTTTCTGTGATCCTGTGATTGCATGCCAGGACTGGTGTTTGACTGCAGAATGTGTTGCAGTCAAGGAGGTATAGCAATATTGTCTATACCCCTGAGCAGAGTTGTGCTTTAGAATGCAGCTTAGTTACATCACTGCAAATGAAGTGGACAAGCCTGGGAAAGCAGCTGTGTGCTGGTGAGTTATGGAGCAGACAAATGTGGTTGTTTGCTGTGTCACCCATCAGGCTGATTTGTAAGAGATCACCAAAATAAGTCTTGTCACTGTTTCTCTCTCTTTGATCCAGATTAAATTGATATTTTTGCTATTGCTGCATCAACCCAAAATATCTTGGCTTGTTCCAAAATAGGATCTGTTACTGGTAAATGTCATGTGAAAGAAACAGGATGACTTTTGAATGTTATTTGAATCATGTCAAACTACAGATACAGAATCACAGAATGCTAGTTTGGAAGGGACCTTCAGAGATTGAGTCCAACTGAACTAATTAAAAAATATAATAGTAGGAGAGTTGTAGGGCATCTTGTTTTTAAGAAGTAGCCTGGCTTGCCAAATGAACACACTTTGTATTTTTGGGGATTTTGAAGGTGTCAAAGGGAATAAAGTTCTAAAAAATAGTGAAAACTCACTGTAAAGCCTTCCACCAGAAGACTTTGAGAGTGGTATCTATTAAATGAGAGTGCTGTCTTTGCCACTGAAGGCTTGCAATTGATGCCTGACTTCTCACTAGCATTAGAAAATTCCAGTAGCTTGTAGTTTGCAGTTGTTCTAATCATAGAATGGTTTGGGTTGGAAGGGACCTCCAAAAGTCATCTACTCTAACCCCCTCTGCAGTCACCAGGGACATCCTCAACTAGATCAGGTTGCCCAGAGCCCTGCTGAGCCTCATTTTGAATATCTTCAGAGATGTGGCCTCAAGCACCTCCCTGGGCAACCTGTTGCAGTGTTCAACTACCCTCATGGTGAAGAACTTGTTCCTAACATCCAATCTAAACCTGCTCTGCTCTAGTTGGAAGTCATTGCCCCTTGTCCTATCCCTGCAGGCCTTTGCAAACAGTCTCTCTCCAACCTTCTTGTAGTCCCCTTTAAGGTACTGGCAGTCTGCTCTTAGGTCTCCCCGGAGCCTCCTCTTCTCCAGCCTCAACAACCCCAGCTCACTTAAGCTATCCTATCTTTCATATATGTCATAATTCCCTAGCAGAGACAGTGTTGTTGAGACATAGCTTAAGGCTTTCCAGGGCTATTAAAAACCTGCAGTTCTCAAGTCTGGAATCTGGACCTTGCTTGAAATAGTTTGTGCACGTCCTGAGGAGCAGTCTCTAGCTTGAATTGCTCTTTGAGCAAGTCCTCCATACAGAGAGGCAGAATCTCAGAAACATCCAGGTTGGCAAAGCCCCTCAGGATCACCAAGTCCAACCTAGAGCCTTGCTCTACAAGATTCACCTTAAACCATAGCCCCAAGCACCACATCCAAACCACCCTTAAACACATCCAAGGTGGGTGACTTCACCACCTCCCTGGGCAGCTCATTCCAGTCCCTGGCCACTCTCTCTGGGAAAAACTTTTTCCTGATGTCCAATCTAAACCTCCCCAGTCTCAGCTTGAGGCGACAAAGGAGAGCAGGAGGAGAGTGGAACAGAACAGAAGCATGAGGAAGAGATTGGACATAGCCAAAGTGTCCTTCAAAGTCTCCTGTGTGCCTCAATTTTTGGCATTTAGCTTTCATATTCCTGACTTCCAATGGATGAAAACACTCAAGAGCATTACAAGCTGCTGGGCACAGATAATATTGGTGCTGGTCCTGATGATAACTACCTTAATGCAACTTCTTGGTGCAAGTAATACATGTGTTTGTTATCAACTGGTAAATTTGTTGTCACTGCATAGGCTTGTTTTTGCAGATCTGTTCTATTGCAATGTGAGAGCAACAAAATGTTCTTAAACACAAAACACTGAAGACCAGAGTTAATACAGCCAAGCCTTGGAATCTAGAAATAAAGCTTTGTTGCTTTTTCTGTGTCTTTGTTTACTGTGAAAATATAAGAGTTTCTAGCAACTTAGATAACAAAGGATGTTGTTAACATGTTTGGGCCTCTGATTTTTGAACTTTTGCTGTTCCTTTGTGAAATGCCAGCACAGTTTTGCTGCAACTCGTATGGCTGCTTGGCAGTCTTGTCCCCTTTGAGAAAGGGTTTTGCCCTGGAATATGCTTGTAGTCATTAAACATGATTATTTTATTGGAGGTTTCACCTAGGAGAGACAAAAGCCAGAATTAGTTGTCTGCTTTTCACAGCATTATCTTGGCTGTGAAGTGCATTGTTAAGGGAATTTGTAAGTTGAGGCTGGGGAGAGGGAATGGGACGGACACACCGAGGCCTCCGGGGACTGCCAGAGCTCATTCCAGGCTTAGGGCTGTATTAAAAAAGTTCAGCAGTGATTAAGTCGATTATATTAGCCTTTAAAATGAGACTTGAACAAAATATTTTGAAGTCTGTTACCCATCATTGCAAACTGTTGTAAGTTCATTGTTTGTTCCTATATTTGTTTCTGCAGTTGTGTGTATAAATGTGTATGCCAGCAGCATTCGGAACAGATGTATAGTGACCTAATAAAAAAGATAACTAACCACTTAGAGAGAGTCTCAAAGGAGCTGCAGGTAAGAAGCTGCACAATCTAATTCTGTCTTTCCTGGGATCTGCTTTTATATTGGAGCAGCATGTAGCTGGCCCATGGAGGGGATTGCCATTGAGACTGGTTTATACTAGCTTACTAAATTGTGGTCCGATTCATGCACTAACTGGTTGTCAGACAGAATGCCAGCTACTAGATCAAATTGCATGGCACTGACTAGCCTTAGAGAGCTGAACCATGTGGGGAGCAGTGGCTAAATTTGAGTATGAAACAGAATGCAAGGCTAGAGAGTGGAAGATATGCAGTATAATATAATAAGTGCTTCAGTCCAACAAGTTCTGAGCTCACAACTGATGTCTGTCATGGCTGTGTTCATCTACATAAACTGCTCATGGTCCTTGTGCATCACAAGCTCTACAAAAGGGAACATCTGAAGGGAAGAAGTGAATTAAATATTGTGAACTAGGAACTGCTGCATGTGGAAGTTTTGTGCTACAGTTTATTCTGCATTTTTCTTGCCTATCTCTAGATGTCAGTGGTTTACAGCAGCCCTGATACAGTCTGTGTATCCTTATCCTCTGCATCTCATTTGTGCATCCATGTTTGTTTTCATGTGTGTTCCT
Source organism: Ramphastos sulfuratus (assembly GCA_013399055.1). Classification (NCBI taxonomy): domain Eukaryota; kingdom Metazoa; phylum Chordata; class Aves; order Piciformes; family Ramphastidae; genus Ramphastos; species Ramphastos sulfuratus. Next base: position 5,590 of record WBNM01036485.1, on the reverse strand, counting down.
TGTTGAAAATTTCTTTCAGGCCAGAGCCTCCAGGCATGTTCTTGAAGCTCTCACTGCTGCAGCAGCAGCACTGTTTTTATTTCTCTGCAGCTTTTGCCACTTCTGTAACTGATGCTTGAGTTCTGTACTGACTTGAAGTGCGTCCTGTAGAGATACTGAATACAAACCAACCCTTAAACTGCAGCAATTCCTTCACTGCTTCTAACAGCTGATAACTAATCAGTCAAAAGCAGCCTTTCTGCTGCTGACTGCATCAGGTACTTTTGGCTAGATGGGAATTTCAATAAAATATATAGCACTCTGATGTCCTTCTTGCTTTGCTCTTTTTCCTCTTGTTGCTTTCCTTACAAAGCAAAATAACCACCTTGCATTTAATGAGCTTAGTCTCTGGGGCAGTCTTTGGCTACAAAATATCTGGGTTGTCTTGAGCTGGGTCCTTTTGCTGCTTTTAACTTTTTACCCTTTTTTTATTCCATGTGGAATGACAGCCTCATTGCTTTGTAAAAACAGGTTAGAGTAGATGAATGTGGTGTTGAAAATAAAACCTTCCCTTACTGCTGCTGAGCTGGTGCAGCCTGGAGGTTTTTCTTCTGCTAGTGAGAACTACCAATCATTGCAGCTGGACAGGTTTGGCCAGTTCTTCTGATACATCCCAGGGTAGTTTACTGCATTACTGTGCTTTGAATTTGGGAATACTCCCAATTATTTATTCTGTGGTAGTCCTTGATTCTTTCCTTTAAAGTTTCCAAACAGAGGGAGCTGCTTTTCAAGTTTGCTTTAGCTTGCCATGTGCATTTAATGCTTCTGCCTTAAAAACAAGGCTGCCTTCTGAACATCAGCTGTTGAAAGAAGAATCAAGACAACTATTTTATGCAATCTTTGTCTTGCAAAAGCCTCTTGACATAGGCTAGACACACCTTGTGGCAGATGGCAAGAGCTTTGTAATGCAGCACAATACCATCTTTGAGTGCAGTGCAGGGGTTTTGTCTGACTTCAGTTTTGGATGGTAAATCCATTGTCTTGAGCTATTTAAAGTGAAACTCATGTGCCTTAGAAAATTGCCCTTTGAAAGAAACTGTTTTGAGTTGTAAAATTTACTCTCAGAAATATATTGCAGTAGATCTGATTAGCCTCATGCTTCCTTTGACCTTAATACATTTTGGTGACAGTCACTAAAGCTCTTGTACTGACTATGTGATGCTACATCTTTTACCTTTAGCAACAACAGCAAATTACTTTTGTTAGTCACTTGCAAGCTTCTTGTTCACACAGGCAAACAATAAAACACCCCCATACATATGCAAATCCTTTAAATGCACTATATATGGTGTTTTGCTTTCTCTGACAAACTCATTCCACTTGCCAAAGATACTTACCTAATGCAGAGTTGTGTTTAATTGGCAAAGTGTGACTAGATGGAAGATAGCTTTGTTTTGTGGGTGTTTGGGTTTGTTTTTACATGCAGAGATGCAAATGTAGCCCAGTGTAAGCAAGAATGTTGATTTGTGTGAGAAAGCAGATGGTCATGAAAAGCAAAATGGCAGGCAAATGAAATAGAATCAGAATCATAAATGCCTTACTCTAGACAAGCCAAGAGACNCTGGGCTGCACTCACACTGCAGCCTCATCTTGAGCTTTTCCTCACCCCACACCCCCAGGGCCTGTTCCTCAGGGCTGCTCTCAGCCATTCCCCACCCAGCCTGGACTTGTGCTTGGGATTGTGCCTACCCAGGTGCAGGACCTTCCACTTGGCCTTGTTGAATGTCATGAGGTTTGCCTGGGCATACCTCTGCAGCCTGTGCAGGTCCCTCTAGATAGATCCCTGCCCTCTAGCAAGTCGACTGTGCCACACAGCTTGGTGTCACAAGTGCAACAGTTTAATGGAGAGTGGGTTGCAGAATATCTGTGTATCCAACAAGCCAGAGGAAGCTGTTTCCTACAAGAACCACTCAGCAGCAGCAAACCCACCAAAAGTGTCAGGTACCAAGTAGCAGAAAGTGGGACCATCTTGGAGGATGGGTCAGATTTACCCCTGCATGGCCCTAGCCTGATTTGAGTTCTTTGCCAGTGGTGGCAAAGGCATCAAAGGGTGGCTACAAGAAAGCTGGGGAGGGACTTTTTAGGCTGTCAGGTAGTGATTGGACTGGGGGGAATGGAGCAAAGCTGGAAATGGGGAGATTGAGACTGGATGTTAGGAAGAAGCTGTTCAGCATGAGGGTGGTGAGAGCCTGGAAGGGGCTGCCCAGGGAGGTAGTGGAAGCCTCATCCCTGGAGGGGTTTAAGGCCAGGCTGGATGAGGCTGTGGCCAGCCTGATCTAATATGAGGTGTCCCTCCCTGCAGGGGGTTGGAACTGGATGATCCTTATGGTCCCTTCCACCCCTGACTGATTCTGTGATTCTACACTCATGAAAATGTGGGTGGGATGATGTATTCTCTGCATGTCAGACATGGAGTGAAAAGCAGTGAAGATTGCCTGCTGAGTAGTGGTACACTTAGATGACTTTAATTGCTTGTTATCAGACCATTAGCAATTTGGTTTGGGGCTTCCTATATCCCCAGACATTTCTAACACCCTCCTTACTATGTGTGTAAGTAAATGCTATTTTCTTCAGGCTGTTTGAGTTACAGAAAGACTGAAAAGCAAGAAAGGCAGGTTTGGTTTTTTTTTAACTGATGTCTGACCAGTTTCTCTGCATTAGTAAGACGAAACTTTGCCATGTAGAGCTTCCAGTAATTGAAAATTAAATTTCCCTAATTAGGGAGTTGATCAGAATTTTTGGATTTTTTTTCTGTGCTCTAAAAATCCCAAAAACCACACCAAAACCTCAAAACAAAAGAAAAACCCTAACCAACCAACTGAAAGAAAACCAAAACTCCCCCAAACAAACAAAACCAAACCACAAATGAACATGTTTCCTCTTGTCTTGAGGTCTGTAAAGCCTGCAGTGTACAGATGATTTATTTTTCTTCTTTCCCAAGGTACTTTATTTGGAAACATTTCATTGGTAATGGGCATAACCCATTACGTTGTGGCTGAAAATAAGGACAGCTGGTTTGATGGCTGAGTGCTGAGTCACTCAGATGGATGAGACAGAGTGGGTACACAGGCTCATCCTTTCAAATTAAATAGGTCTCTTTTCCAAGTGAATAAAGCTACCTTTGCATTGGGCAGTGGTGTTTCTTCTGCCTTACCTTCTTCACTCTGATAAAGCAATTTAAAATCAAGTACTCCTCCTCTTGTGCATCTCTTTAGCAAAAGGCACTGGAAATTAATTGACAGTGAGTGCACTGGGATGTTGAGCTGGCCCATGCCAAAAGCAGCTGCTTTTTTTTTGTGCAAATGCAATGGAATATTTTCATTTGAGTTACAATAGTCTGAATAATTGAGGTAGGAAGTGACTGAAGGATGAAAAGCAGGTCTCTGACGTCTCACCCCCTTTAGAGTAAGGAGAAAAAAGGATCTGTTTTGTTTGTTGTGTGTGGTGGTTTGTTTGTTTCTTTTTGTCTTGACCAGAAGCAGTTGAATTCACTTGTTGTTTGAAGTTAAATGAGAATCAGTCTTCCTCTGAGTAAACAAACACTGCCTTGCTTCTGCTGTTTCTATTTTAACTCAGGCAGAGGTAGCAGAGCTAAACCACCGCAATGTCGTCTTTAAATTTCATCTGTCTCAAAGGCATTGGATTAAACTTGGAGCCCAGAGCTGATTAGCATGCTTTTGAGCATTCTAGAGGGCTTGGAATTTTACCTCCTCTGTCTTGAGATATGTATGAATGTATATGTATTTTTAAAGTTATGCTCTCTCTCTGTATATATATATTTTATAATGGAGATGACTGAAGGGAGCAGTTGCTGGTGTTGGTAAGTAATTAGCATGGTCCCCACACCTGCAGATTTAGGGCTTTTGCTGTGCAATGCCAGGAAACTTTCCTGCTTCATATTAATTCTTACAACTCCTCAGTGTTCTGTCTTGTCAGCCCTCAAAGGCTGAGAGAGTTTGGGCTCTGCAGCCTGGAGAAGAGAAGGCTTCCAGGAGACCTTAGAGTAGCCTTCCAGGATCTGAAGGGGGCTACAGGAAGGCTGGGGAGGGACTATTGACAAGGTCTTGTAATGACAGGACAAGGGGCAATGGGTTTGAAGTGGCAGAGGGGAGATTGAAAGTGGATGTTAGGAGGAAGTTGTTTGCAGTGAGGGTGGTGAGACACTGGCACAGGTTGCCCAGGGAGGTTGTGGAGCACAGAAGCACAGAATGGGATCAAAGATCATGTTCTGTGCTTCTGTGCTCCACAACCTCCCTGGAGGTGTTCAGGCACCAGGTTGGATGAGTCCTTGAGTGACCTGTACTAGTGGGAGGTGTCCCTGCCTATGGCAGGGGGTTGGAACTAGATGATCCTTGAGGTCCCTTCCAACCTTACCATTCTGTGAAAGCAGTCAGTGCAGCCTATGGAAATATCTTCTCACCTGTTGTTTCTTTCCCAGAATATGCATTGGAGGCAGTTACTGGAGAAGCCATTCAGCTCTTTTTAAGGGCTGCCAAATCTCTGGCAACTGAGTGCCTTGGACTGCATCACTTTTGGTTGCCATCTGTTCTTAATGTCAGCAGTATCTGCTGTGAACAATCTATTTCTTCCTTGCCTTTCCTGTTCTTCTCTTCTGTCTCATGTTTAGCTTGCCTTTGTGTCCTGTGATTATAGAGGATTTTGCCATCCAGCAGTGAGGAGCTTGTCACTTCCTGCCCCAACTTAATGAAATATTGATCTGATTAATGCAGATGTCTTACTCCAAACTTCAGATTAGTTTTTGAACTTCCTTATTTGCCTTTGGGAATCAGTTGTGTAACTTCAGTATTTCTCCTGATTGCAGGAGTGAAAGCCTGAAGCTTAAGTGGGCTTGTCATGCTGACCTTGTGAGCTTTGCTTGTGGACAGGTCTAAAAATTCACCCAAGCAGTGTTCTGAGGGCCTGGTAAAACTGAACTTCTGACTGTGGGCAGAGTTATGTACCAAGTACCACCTCATGGCAGCATACTTTTAAGGTAATTTTACCCTAGGTTGTTTTGTTAGGTATATTTTGCTTTCCTTCTGAGGTACACTGCTGATCACATTAGCTTTATGTAATTGAAGAGTTGTGCCAGTCTGTAAAGTAGAACTTTTGACAGCACCCTGGAGGTGTTTAAAAGCAGGCTGGATGAGGCACTTAGTGCCATGGTTTAGTTAATTAAAAGAGTTAGGTGATAAGTTGGGCTTAATGATCCTAGAGGTCTCTTCCACCCTGGTTGATTCTGTGATTCTGATTATCTGTGCCTGGCTTTTGTGTACATGTAGTAAATGAGATTATTACTGAGGTTATGATTAGACTTTAATGTACATATGGGAGGCTTGGTTGCATGCTCCAAACACATTACACTGTTTGTGGGCAGTGTCTGACTTGCTAACCAGTTAATCTCTTGTAGCATAGAAAGACCTCTCAAATTAACTCATGTTAATTTGAAATCAGTTGATTCCATCAAAATTTCCATAGTTGCAGTAGTCTCTCAAAATATGTGGAAAACAAATCTGTCTTCTCCGTGTTGGAGACCAGTTCCAAGTGGCAT
>WBNM01036483.1:0-51293 GCA_013399055.1 Ramphastos sulfuratus | reverse complement strand
TTTTTTCTACATTTTTTTTTTTTCCTACATCTTTCCAACTTGGTGAGTGTTTGAGTGCCAGATTTGTGCCAGTTCAGGTCACTGCACACAGCACAGCAATAAAATCACAACCAAAACCATAAGGAGCTTAGCAGAGCAGAACAGTTGAGGTGATGTTAACTGGGCTTGGTCATCTTCACCTGTTTGGAACATTTGCTTGTTGAAGGAGATGATCAGAGGTCATGTCTGTGATACAAGGGTTTGAGATATCACTCATAATGAAGGGCAGGTTTTGGTTGTGTAGATAACCATGGAGAGTAGCAAAAGAAACCCCTCAAAACCCCCAATAAACCCTGTAGATTTTCATGTGAATATTTGGAATATGTTGGGAATTAACGACTTCATAACTTGCGTTTTATTTTGCCTCACTTTGCAGTGTTTAACTGCGGAATATTGTTTCATTTTGTCATTTTTTCCCCAGTGAGTCAATGAATAATTTTATAAATCTGAAGTATTATCCTCAGGGCTCACCCTGGTGCTCTACCTTGAAGTGCAGAACAGAGTAGTACCTAGCAGGATTTCAGTTCATCTGAGCTTTGCTTTTAGAATCATAGACTCACTTCATTGTTTCAGTTGGAAAAGGCCTCTAAGATCATCAGATCCAAACTGTCAACCCAACCACAGCCATTTAGCCACGTCCACGTATTCCTTGAACTCCTCCAGGGATGGAGACTCCACCACCTCCCTGGACACCCTGTTCCAATGCCTGACCACTCTTGCAGGAAAGAAATTTTTCCTAATATCCAACCTAAACCTCCTCTGGTGCAACTTTAGGATGTTTCCTCTCGTTCTATCACCTGATACTAGAGAAAGAGACCAGCACCCACCTTACTCCAACCTTCTTTCAGGGAGTTGTAGAAAACACTGAGGTCTCTCTTCATCTCTTTTCTCCAGACTAAACAATCATAGCTCCCTCAACTGCTCCTCACCAGACCTATTCTCCAGACCTTTCACAACTTCATTGCCCTTTTCTGGACATGCTCCAGCAACTCAATATCCTTCTTGTAGTGAGGGGCCCAATGAGGCCCCCAGTGAGGGGTCTGACAGAACTGGAGTGGGTTTTGCTTGGCAGAATACTATGCTGCTGAAAACTGTGTGTGATCTCTATGTGAGTCTTTCTCTTTTGTCTCTTGCCCTCACAGGTGAAATCAACAGAGATCTATAAATGAGGTGTGTCTAATTTAAACTCTTGGCTATTTTATCAGTGACAAATTTGTTGGAACTATTTCCTGATGATATTTGTTTTCTTTTCTTTGCTTATGCTGAGAGTTGGGGCATTATTTTTCCATAGAAAGGCCAATTTAAAAGTCCCCTTCCAGCTGAAACAGCTCTACATTTTGCTAAGATATATATTTGTTTAAATGACTACTACAGAGAAGTAAAAAAGTACAGAGAAAAAAAAAAGTAACAAAAAATAACCTTAGTAAAGCACAGGTCCTTGATCAGAACTTGGTTGTTTGGACTTCATTAACATTTTTGCCACAAATTTCTTCTGTAGCTTGAATGTGTTCTGTTATCTCTTTACCTTGCTTATGAACTGGTGGAAAAATAGGAAGAATGCTGCCTTTGTCTTATCTTTTGACATTGGGCATTTTGCAGAGAAGAATTAGTACATACTTTATAATAACTACCCATAATTGTCACTTAGAACTCCCTCTGCAGTGCTAGAATAATGTATACATTTGTATATCTATCTATATGTAAGAATCAAGCCTTTAATCTCTTGATGCCTTGATCTGTAATGACCATGATAATACTTGCTTTGTCTCTCAACTCTTTGATGTAAGATGGTTTCTAGCTCCATTGCCTTTGGGAGTCCCTTGCTGAGTGAGGACCTTGTTCTTTGTTGGACCTACTCTGGCATTCACTATTTCCTATCATACAGAGGACATTAGGAATTGCAAAGCCATGCACTTGCTCCTAAGGTAGGGGTAGAGCAACTCCTGGCCCATTCAGTGTCCAAAAATGAGTGTCTCTTAGAAAGCAGCCATTCAATGTTGTGTGTTATTGGTGCAGTTTGGGCTTTTGCCCCTGGCTAATTTTATGAAAGCTGCTCAAGCCCTGATCTGAGAACAATCACTTTCCTCTGTGACTTCTCTGTGACACTCATATTTCACAACAGCCAACCTCTTTTCAAATGTGGACATGAGGAACAATAAATCTCTCCAGGGATGGTGCCTCCACCACTCCCTTGGGCAGCCTGTTCCAGGCCTTGTGAACCTTTTAGAGATTTTTAAAATTTTTTCCTTAATGTCCAAACCAAATCTCCCTGGTACAACTTAAGGCCATTTCCTTTTACTCTAGCACTTGATACTAGGGAGAAAAGACCAACTCTCATCTGGCTCCAACCTTCTTTCAAACAGTTCTAGAGAGCCAGGAGGTCTCCCCTCAGCCTTTTCTTCTGCAGGCTGAACAACCTCACTGGTGCTGATACAATAACACTTGATGCACCTTGCTGGATAATGCTTCTCTAATGTGAAAAGGATGCAGCAGGGAGAGAATGGAGCCTCAGGGTTGGCTCTATAAACTTCATTGTAGGGAGCAATGGGGCAAATGTCCACTGTAGACACAGACAGCTCAGGGATGCAGCAATATCTCTGGGCAACCTACTTATTGAACTTTCCACCACACAGACATAACACTCTGCATCATCTGTCAGGAGGAGTTTTTGGAAGAAGGGACCTCATGCACCAGGGTAGGTTGGATACTAGAAGAAATTTCTTCCCTGAAAGGGTTCTCAAACACTGGAACAGGGTTGAATCCCCATCCCTGGAGATGTTTCAAAGAGGCAGAGATGCGTTGCTGAGGGACATGGTGTAGCACCAGACTTGATAGACTTAGAGAATGTTTGAACTGGATGATCCTAAAGGTCTTTTCCAACCAAAATTATTCTATAAGTCTGAGTCCTTGCAGCACAGTTGACAGCTTTCTGCTTGCCTGAGGGCAAAGAGTATCTGCTCAGCCTTCTCGCCCCCTCCCTGCTCCCCTTAAACATGGCTTATATTTTTGTGCTGGTTGTGATCAGCATCAGGGCCATGAAATGACAACCTTTGTGCCAACAAGATACTGACCTGGCAGTGCTAGGTTAATGATTGAACTTGATGATCTTAAAGGTCTCTTCCAAACATGTTTCTGTGATTCTATACTATAAAGAATTTTTCTGATTCACTTCTATCTGGTTACAAGCCGATGGTGGCTTTTCCTACTTGGGGCTTACTGAGTAGCACTGTCCCCTTCCTTCCCTCTCATATGTCTCAGAGATGAAGGGGCTAATCCTTTACATTAACCAGCCCATTAACTATTGTGCCTGTAAAAACACCCAGCCTGTCACAATTACTTCTGGCTCTGTTCCCTCCTGCCCATCAACTTGATCGAAGATAATGTGTAAGGCGATAGCACAGCACTGCATGCTGTTGACACTAGGAAGAAAGATCCCGGGACTGAAGTGCCACTCAGGTTACAGATGAGCTGGAAAATCCACCCACTCATGAGAGTGGTGACAGCTTTGTATACAAACTCTTGCTGCCTGAGATACTGAGATTGCAGAGGCTGAAAGTCTGCAAGTGCTTGACAGACGGACTCTGACGGGAGCCAACAGGGAAAGGGGCTGGGTGGGTGTTGTTGGAGGTCAGCTGGGTCATCTCTTTTTAAACTTTGATGCTGTGGCACAAGTGGAGTAAGTTATCAGCTTAAGATAAATCAGACAAGGGTGTCTGCTTACCATGTGTTGCAGTGGCACCTGTAAAACAGACAGCAGTATCTACCCCAGATGCCGATTTATTCCAACCAAAAATTACTCATCGCCCTGATGGACCAAAGTGAGTTACAAGTATGGATGTAAGGTGGGAAATATAAAACCTGAGAAGTAGTTCCTAAATTCTTTCTGAAAGAATATTCACAGATAGGGATGAGATATATGGGACTTCCTGGGACTTCAGAATAGAAGATTACATAGAAAGATTATCCATACTGGGATGGAAGAAGTTGACTCAAGCTCAAACTTTTCCCTACATAACCCTTCACAGCAGACGCTCTCTAAGGCAGCTTGTCTTACTGAGACAGAGAATGGAGGAAATTCTTCATCACTGGATTTCTGGAGACATTGGACTAGCTATGAATCAAATTATTTCCATTTATTCCCATGATTTGGGCTTTTCCTTTCTTTTTTCAAGGTCCTTAAAACTTCTGAGGCATCTTTCTTAATACAGCAATCCTCTTGCACTCAAAGTACTCTTGGGATTAAAAGAAATTCTGCAAGCTAGGAATCATCACCATGGATGGTGTTAATTGTTTCATTATTATTATGATTGTTCATAATTGTTGGGCTGAGGTGGGATAAAAGTAAGATTCAGGAAGGCAAAGTGAGTTTATGATGTCATGAATGTTGTTTGACTTCAGAGGGGTGATTCTGTCAGAATCTTCTGTTTCTAGGGTCAGTTGAGAAATAAAGTAAAACTCAAAAGCATGTTGTGAAAAGAACAGCTCACCTCAGGGTTGATAATTTCTCACTCAACTAGGCAAGTTCAAATGGCTGAGGCTGTGGAATCATCAAATTTCATCCTCTATGCCTAACCAAGGTGAATACCCAGCAGGTTTTAACTGCTATCTGCACAGCTTTCTCTGTTCATTGGCAGGTATATTCTGGATTAAATCTCTCAGGGGCATTTGCAAATAAGACAGCAAGGAGAAACCCTAATAATCCAAGAGAGGCAAGCAACTCTCTGGATGAAAAGAGTATCTGGGAATATTAAAATAATATAACTTTTGGTTATTTTTAATGATTTGGAGGCTTTTAGCTAATGTCACTGGATTACCAGTCAAACTTGACTTAAAGAGCGTGGGGACTATTGTGACTCTAGATGGTGGAGATGAGATGAGAAATTGGTGTTGAGATTAAGCTTCTCCAAAGTTTATAAATGGCTCTGTATAATATATGCCCTCATGGATAATTGTGTTAAATCCCCCTTTTTTTTTTTTTTTTTTTTTTTTTTTGATGAGGGATGTATAAATAGAAGTCACTCACAGTAGATGTATGGTCCCCTAAAACAAAATGTCTCTGTTTAGTCACTTCTAGCTTTAAGCCAGGAGCAGGAGCAGTGTTTTCTTGCTCTTGCCCCATGACCTGTGAACAGCTGATGGTTCATGATACAATGTCTAACACTTCAGTAGTTTGGATGAGAATCAACTGCTCAAGTGAAGTGTACTTCAAAACCCAAGCACAAACTTCCTTCACCTGTTTCACCTCCAAAGAAGAGTTTACCAACCAAGGAACTTGTCTGTTGCTTATCATTCTAGTTTTAGTTTTTCCTCAACTCTGTCTGTCCAATTGTGACATTCTGAGATGAAACATCTGGAGGTCGATCAGCAGGTAAGATGCATCCAGCTGATTTCAACACTTTGCTTCTCTCTATAATGGGTAGTGAGGAGAACTAGGTTGCTGGAATGAACTTCCCAGAGCCAGAACTGCAGGTGAAGAGGTATCTGCAATTATCAGATGCTGGGAGGTTGTTGGTTCTGTTGTAGGGCTATGACTAGTGAAAATAGACTTAGTGAAAATAGACTAGGTCACAAAATATTCTTCTGCTCTGAGGAGCGTTTAGAGCAATTTCTGCAGGAGATACTTATATTTTACTTCAGAATCCAGAAGCTTTGACCAGAGACCACTAAACCACTACATAAGACATTCAGACTCTCCTTTGCTTCCTGTTCTTCAAGCCCCCTGAGTGTTGCAAGCTGGAGCTATTTAAAAAATGCAGTACCCTGGAGGCATTTAAAAGCTGTTTAGATGTGGTGCTGAGTGGCACAGTTTAGTGGTGACCTGGAAGTGCTGGCTTAATGGTAGCGCTCGATGATCTCAGAGGTCTCTTCCAACCAAAATGACTCTGTAATTCTGTGATTAGGTGTTCACTTCCAGGCTACATTTTAACATTTGAATGCTTTTCAAGCTTGTACAGATGTTAGTCCACAAATCTGACATTAGTTGTGGAACCTTGTTGACCACTAAGGTGGTCCTTGAAAACAGCTTAATCCGAGAAGTAAATTGGGTCCTACCTAGGGAAGTACCTCCTGGGAGATGACAGAATCCCATCATGGTGGGGATTAGAAGGGATCTCTAGAGATAACCTAGTCCACCCACTCTGCTAAAGCAGTGTCACATACTCCAGGTTGCCCAGGATTACAATGTCTGTGTGGGCTTGGAATCTTTCCACAGAAGGAGACTCCACAACCTCTCTGGGCAACCTGGGACAGGGCTCCAGCACTCTCACACCACAGAATTTTCTCCTCATCTTCAGATGGAATCTCTGGGTTCTAGTTTTTGCCTGTTACCTCTCATTCTGTCACTGGGCACCACTGACAAGAGTCTGGTCTGTTCCCTCTGACTGCTGTTTAGATATTGCTAAGCCTTGAGAAGATCCTCTTTCAGTCTTCTCCAGGTTAAAGAGCTCCAGGTCTGTCAGCCTTTCCTTATCTCCTGTCCTGCCTTAAGGAGGAAACCAGATGCTGTTTGGTCTGTTATTAAGCTGATAGATCTGTTAATATTTGCTGTTCTCACTTGAAACTGGTAATTCAGTGGCCTAGGGGTACTGGGCAGTACACCCATAGGTAACATCTTCACTCTCACTTCATAGACCTTAGTGTGCAAGGTGAGAAGGAAGAGTGAGTATGTGTGTATTGGAGAGCATTGATTTGGCACAATGAAATAATACAACACAGCAGCATTGCAGTACCAGTTCTTCAGCCTGGAGCCTCCAGAAACATGGATCATTTTGCTTTGTAGCTGCTGGAATTGTGCTTTGTTATTCATTTCTCTTCTTTTAATCAGGAATCCTGAGTTGAACTCCTTGCCTGCTGACTGCACTCTGCCTTTGGCTGGCTTGCTCAGGCTTTCCCTTGCAAACCCTGGAGCGAATTGTTTAATTCCCTGGACTGGAGTATAAGGAAAACCATGGAGAAGATCATTCATTCACTGGTGAGGCTGGGACAGCCTCCACATGTTCCTAGACTCCACAAGCTATCCATTTCACCCGCTGGTTCAAGCCGCGTGCTCTCTGCATTCCTTTGGTCACAGAGGCATAGGAAATGATCTTACTGCTCAACTTATATAATGAAATGCCCTGGCATGGCTAACCATCATTTTGTCATTCAGCTGTGCTGCTTCCTCTCTTGGCCTTCTCCTCCTCTGCTTTTCTGCTTTGAGTCTACACTTGTAAAACCAGTAATGAGTCCACCACAGAAGTCGTTACTCCAGCCGGTCTGCATGCATGCGTACATTGCTAACATGGGCTTTCATCAATGTCTTTGCATGGCTTTGCTAGCCTGGACTTTCCTCTCAAGGACCTGGGGTTGAGTGGTGGTGGACACAGGCAAGTATTTGACACAATGATATGTAGGACTTGGTGGTTCCAGTAACCACTGGCTCCAAGAGAAGAGAGAAAGCCAGGTTAAAGGCACCAGAATGAGAAAGGAATTTCCACCACAGCTTGAGGTTGGTTTTGTGATTCAATACAATCAACATGTGGGGTTTTTTATTTTCTTCTTGGGGTTTGGTGGTTTTTTTTTTTTTTTTTGGGTTTGTTTCTTTTTTTGTTGAGGGGGGAGGTTGGGGTATTGGTTTTTCGGTTTGTTTTTTTTTAGTGTTTTGGAAAAAACTGAAGGTGATCACCATGCACCAAAGAGTGAGATGACTCTGCAGACTGAAGGGCAAACTGTGAAGATGCAGCCTGCCAAGGCAGGAAACGCAGCAGGTCAGAGACTTGTAGCAAGCAGCTGAGCTCAAGATTGCCCAAAAATTTCATCCTACTTGTACAGCAGAGCAAACAAAACCGTGGGCTTCAGGAACAGGTGGGCTCCCTTTTCTCTAAAGCCAAGGCTGTGAATGCATATAGGGAAATTATGGAGAAGCTGTAGCTTCACGCACTAATTGTCTGTACTTACTTCAGAACACCTAGAATTGTGGGGGTAACTTACCCCAGCTAGAACATGACCTCCTAGTATGGTGGCTTTTCAGAACAACGAAGTGCATTTTGCTATCAATGTCTTCACCTGCAACTGGAAGCTTTCTAAAGATATCATAGAATTCTTTAGGTTGGAAAAGACCTCTATGATCATTAAGTCATTGACCTAACACCACCACGGCCATTAAACCATGTCCTAAAGTACCATGTCAACACTTTTTTTGAACACCTTTAGGGACAATAACTACACCACCCCCCTGGACAACCTCTTCATTGACTGATGACTCTTTTTTTTTTCCTAATATTGAACCTAAACCTTCCCTGATGCAATTTGAGGCCATTTCCACAGACTCTTTCTGTGTTGAAAATAGGATTTTTTTTTTTCCTTCCCCCTCAAAAATGCAACCCTCAGTAAAGTGCCTGGTAGCAGGCTACACTTTGCTAACATATGTGTGTCTGTGCATATGCAAATGTAGCATTTTGTGGGATGGAAAACACTCTGCCTCAATCTTGCCAGAAAAGAGAGAATTACCAATTTTCATGTCATCTTGACTTTTCATTTTGAAGATTGTTTTATAAGCTGCAGTAGCCATTAGAATTCCTGAAATCATTATAATGGGCTGTATCTATTTCATCTATGTGAATGGTTTTGATTTGAATCCAAATGGTTGTGTCCTCTTGCCTCAAAAAGTCATTGTAGATGAGTTTTATATTGCTGACTGTGCTTTTCTTGATTTTAATATTTCAAACTGTTTCAGAAAATAAAATCTCATCTTTTTATGCAAGACCTAGAAACATCTCAAATGCAGGCTAGATAGATGCCACTTTTCTGCTTGTGGTGACCACCAACACTTCATTAACAGCTGAGTAGATGTTACTGCACATAATCCAAAAATGTGTACTTTTGCCATGGGTGCAAAATAAAAGCCTTATGTGAATACTGCTGATATCAGACATAGGAGCTACTAGGTCCTTCCAACTCCTAGCATCACAAAGATTGGAAGTCAATGTCCAGCAATTGCTCCATTCTACAGGAAAAAAAAATGCTACAAACACAATAGGCAGTAAGTTCCTACTTAGAGGCAGAACATTAGACTCTTTAGGTGAACCTACCTTAGGAGGGAGGTTGGCTGATCTCTAGAGGTCCCTTCCAACCCATCAGTTTGTGATTCTATGTGTGATTACCAGAGCTGTAAGAGCTACAGAACAGGTTACAGGACATAGAGAAGGAATAGAATCATAGTGGTTGTGGCATATGGAAATCCTGGTTTAGCCAAGACATGAGAAGTAAGATGATTATCCAAACATGGCTTTCTGCCATAGTAGACTTCTGCATTGTGTCAGGAAGACACCTCCCAGTTTCCATCTAGAAGAATGGCAGAATGAGGACTCATGGTCAATGAGGGCTGGAAGAGTGAAGGACCTGAAAAACACCAAATTCCATTTGTTCTTGTCTGAGTATTGTTTTGTGCTTTCTGGGATGTTTATTATGGGAAAAACAAAAACAAACCAACAAGCCAAAAAAAACCAAACCAAACACACACCCCCCCCCCCCCCACCCCGCCCCCCTCCNTCCCAGTGTCTGATGACTCTTAAGGAATAGAAATTACCAGAGAGTCAGGAGTGTAGCACTGCAACAGGAGATGTCTAGTGGACATAGCTGAATGTTTAAAAGGGCACAAAGAATATGGTGGAAACAACTTCATGATGCTTGAAGAAGGTAATCTATTGTGTAGATGTGCATGGATCATAGATCTCTTGGACAGAGTCCAGAGGTGGGCCACATAGTTGATCAGGAGGCTGGAGCCTCCTGCAAGGACAGGCTAAAGCAGTTGGGTCTGATCAGCCCACACAAAGCAAGGTTCCAGGGAGACCTTTTAGCAGCCTTTCAGTGCCTGTGAAGAGCCTATAGGAGAGCTGCAGAGGGACTTTTTGTAAGAGGCTGTGGTAATAGGACAAAAGACAATGTTCTTAAACTAGAAATAGCATTTGGGAGAGGTGAAAGGATAAGAGAGTTAAGAAATCAGGATACACAAACAGTGATGTTGATAAAGCTCACTGAAACAGTCTCATGCATTGCAATTTCAGCCAAAACACTGAAAGTTCAGAGCTTGTTACAGTGCTGATAAAGACTGAAGAGGACAGACAACCTGAGACTTGATTCTGTCACCCATTCGTAACCATCTTACCTGTATGACTCAAGCGAGCACATATAACCTCTGTTGTGAGACTGAACTCACTCTCATCAAGGCTAAGGAGAGGTTAGCCACAGAATCACAGAACTGCTTAGGTTGATAGCCTTTAAAATCAAGTGCAACCATTAATCCAGCCACCACTAAACTATATCCCTCATTGCTACATCCCTTATGATCAGCTGAGATACTGCAGAGAACAAACCCTTTGTATGGGATGACAGCTGCAGGAAAACAGCACTTTGTAACATCTCAGATGAATGATGGCTACTCACATTGCCATCAAATTCTGCCTAAGCCACAAATACAGAAGTTCTGCAAGCAAGTAAAATCCCATCTAACACCCATCTCCATCAACCCCACCTCCCCTTCTCCACCACACCTGCCTTTTTACCACCCCACCCCACACTTTCCCCTTTTATCCCCCAGAGCACCTGGGTTCTGTTGGAGTCTCCTCCCACCCCAGGTGCGACCACTTTGCCCTCCCTATCTATTTAATCAGACCCAGGGAAAACAGAGCCCCAAGCTTGCCCAACTGGGCAGAGGGATCCTCCTCCCATCATCACTGCTGGTGAGTGCCCATGGTGCACACTGGGTGTTTGGGAGTGGGATCTAAAAAGGCCGGGGGGCCTGGTGGCCCCCCGGTGTTAGGGAACATAAAGACTCACTGATTGCTTGGAGCATAGAAATTTGATGACTGCTCAAACAAGACTCACAGGTGCTGGTTGGGGCTTCTCTCTATTCAGCTGCTTCTTTTTGCTCCCTTGCAGAACTGTAGAAACGCCAGGAATAAATCTGTACAACATTTTGAGAAGCATCGGATGAGAACGGAGGAAACATCTGAGAATCCCCAACAAGGAAAATGGATTAAAACTCAGGACTCATCGGCACTCTTTTATGTCAGAGTGGCGAAAACTTTGTCTTGTTTTGTAACTAAGATAAAATTAGCTTTATTTAGTGCCAGGTGAAATCCTGACTAGTCAGGGTACTAGATGACTATGGTGCAGCTCAGGATTTTACTTTATTGAGCTGCTTGACAGGCAGAAGTTTTTATAAATCGTCATCTCAAACCCTGTGTCTTTCTGCTTCCAGCTGTATTGATTTTCCCATGGACTAAGCAGTCTCATTTCACACCATTATGACTGCAAGCTGCAGTTCTCCAGGTACTCTGTGGGTTGGTTGGACAACAGATTGATTTGTTCCAAGGTGGATAAAGGTATAAAGCTACTGCACAGGTCATGGCCCAAAGCCTGGAAGTCTCTTTCAGCACTCTTATGCACCCTGTAAGATTCAGAGGTTTATGGCTTAACATTCCAAAGGAGTAACAAGAACAAATGTTAGGTGCTTAATGAAGACAATCAGGCAAGATCTTCTCTTGGCTGTAGCCTAGGCACAGCCTCTTGTCTAAATTCAGGCTGGCATTTGAAATGCCATTCTCCTTGGGATGAAGAAAACCCAGGCATTTGGTGAAGGAACAGTGGTGAACATGGCCATAGTTCAATGGATAATTGCAACCACACACTGATTACCACAGGGGACAAAAAGATGTCTTTCCCTTTGCAAGGGTCTCCTGTTGAGTTTTGAGACTGGTGCTCTCGTGTGTCTCAAGAGCAAAATAAACTGTGAAAGAGAAACTTTCACAGGGATGTCCACTTGTTGGTCTTTGTAGGTAAACAAGGCACTCCCCATTTGTCATCTGTAGCACATTCCCAAGTCATCCAACAGCAGCCAAGGTTGTTTGTGGAAGCTGTTCTTATTTTTCTACCACTTCTCCCCAGAAGCACTCACAAATCCTGATTTCTCAAACTGCCACAGCTGTGATCCTGGATTGCAGCATTGCTAAGCCTCCTGTTCCTATCAGCACCTGACTGGGAGACCAGGCGGCCCAAAAGCTCTTGTCTGGCTGCAGATTTGAACATGCAATGAGTACAAGCTCAGCAGTGACAGGGTCCTCCTAGCATCCCCTTTCCTACCCCCTGAGCACCGTTGGCATAGGATTTGCCTCTTTTCCTCCTCGCAGCAATGTACAGGGTTGCACCGTCCCGCGGTGAGCTATCCCATAAACAACAACAAAATGAGCTTAGAACTTTAAGCCTCCCAAATGAAATAAGAAGCTAATTTGCCCCATCGTGGTGCTTGCCATCTGTAAGAATTAGTCCCAGGGGGAAATGAATGGAACCATTATTCCTACTGTGCTCTTGGCTGTGTAATTCCTACAGCGGTGAAACAGTAGACAGTGAGAGGAAAAACATAATACTTGTGTGACCAGCCTGCCATTGGCTGAGCCAGGTTTTGTGGATCTTGTTCATGAAATGAAGAGTCGGGCAGACAGCTTAAGGGGTGACAGACTTCAGTGTCCAAAATGCTTCTTAGGCACCGAGTAATCAAAGCGCCGTGTGGAACGGAGTGCAGGGCTAGGAGGCAAGTTAAAGGTTCACTTATTGATGTCTGAGGCTTCTGAATGCAAATCATGTTAAATATCAGCCACTGACTGCAACTAGAACTTTGTGTCACTCAGAAAAATCTCCTGCTCTTTTTCTATGTCCCCTGTGTTCTCCTTTTGTTGGAGATGATGTTAAAAGTGAAGCGTGACAGCCTGTTAACCCTCGCCGGACACTCCCAGCAGCATTGTTCTTGCCAGGGGACTTCAGATTCTCCCCTGGTGGAAACTGGCCCTGTTCCCATTTTATACTACGTGAGGATGTGGCCTCTAGTTTTTCAGCTGAGCCGAGCCCAGGCTATGAAGTAAAAGGTTCATAAAGTAAGATTTTCCAGTCTTAAGTAAACGTTACTTTATCTGACAGGAATGAACAAGAATGAGTGCAAGCACAAGGAGGAGGAGAGTGAAGTGTGACACTCCTGCCTACTGTGAAATGTGGCCTCAGGAAGAAAATGGATGCTCCTTCTCAGGACAATCAAGCAATTCCTGCATCCTGGAAAGGTCGATGCTATGTTCAAGGAAGCATCAAGGAACTCAGCTGTAATCACAGCTCACTATCCCAAAAAGTGCTTCTCAGAATCATAGACTGCTTTGGGTTGGAAGAGACCTTTGCAGCTCATCCAGTCCAACCCTCCTGCAGTAAGCAGGGACGTCTGCAACTAGAGTGGGTTGCTCAGAGCCCCAAACAACCTGATTTAGAATGTTTCCAGGGACTAAGCTTTGACCAACAAGGTGTCCCCAGGCAACCTGTTTCATGGTCTTACCACCCTCATTGTCCAAAAAAAAACCCCAAAAAAACCCCTTTCTTCTCTCTAGTCTAAATTTTCCTCTTTTAGTTTAAAATCATCCCCTCTTGTCCTGTCACAACAAGCTCTTCTCAAAAGTCTGTCCCCAGCTTTCTGATTGGCCCCTTTGAGTGCTAAACAGCCACCAGAAAGTCTCCCTGGAGCCTTCTCCAGGCTGAACAAGCCCAACCCCTTCAGCCTGTCCTCACAGCAGAGGCCTTCTAGCCCTAGCATCATTGCTGTTGCCTCCTCTGGCTCTGCTCCAACAGTTTCATGTCTCTCCTGTGCTGAGGACTCCAGAGCTGGACACAGCACTGCAAGTAGAGTCTCATGAGTGCTGGATATAGGGGCAGAATCACCTCTCCTGACCTCTTTCTGTTTGTAAGTTGAGGGATGAGGCACAGCAGCAGTAGCTCATATGTGATAAAAACTTTCCCAATATCATGTAAGAAGTCCCAGTTCAGAGACTTTGCTCCTGGACCACTTGGTTTTCTTTGCCCCATTTATTTTGATGCTTTTTGGGCTTTGTGAGTGAAGAAATGAGTCTACTTACGACAGGACCTCCCTGGGTTGGATTAGGTACTCCAGTTCTACAAGCAAAATGGAGAATCATTTTGCCTGGAGTACAAAAAGAAAACCCCAAACTTGAACAACATAGAAATGTCACTCTTTCAGCTGAGGGAAAGGCTACTGCAGTAGGAGTGAGAGAGAATCAAATTGGAGGGCTGGGTGAGTGATTCTGCACTATAAGCAGCTTTTCTTGTGCAGCCCAGCACCACTCAGTGCAAGCACTGGTTCTTGCCAACTTTTTGCTGCTGACAGGACTTTCATAGGTTTGTGTTTTCTTTTTTTTTTTTTCTCTCCCTAAAGGCCCCATGTTGCTGTTCTAAGACTCTGACTTGCCCTACTACTTCTGTTTGTCCCTTTCTTTTTCTGCCACATTTGACTTTGTACCTTGTTCTGTGCTATAACTGGAACTGTCCCTCAATCCTCTCTTCCCATCACCCTAAACCAAAGCCTTTCAGCATCATGTGTGCATTCCCAATACAAACCCTGAACCTCTGTGCCTCATGGCTTTGGTATTTGCTGTGAAGTTGCCCTTTTTTTCCTTTCAATTATTAAAACAAAACACAAACCCCACTGGGTATATTGTATCTTCTCTGTCACCTTCAGGATCTAAACAAGAAGTTTCAAAAGGTGAGTTTAAACAACTTCATCCTACCATGTCTCATTTTATTCACCTCCATTTATTTCTAGTTAATCTACTTGTATTCTCCTTAAAAGCAGCTCAGAGGTGGGTTTTTTTCCCTTGTCTCTTTGTTGTTGTTTTGTTTTTAATTCAGAGGGTTTTTTTTTTGTTGTTGTTGTTTTTTTTGCCAAATAGGATCTCCTTCCTTGGAGCAGAGCAGACTGAGAGAAGATCTCAATGCTTGTCAATATCTAAAGTGATGAGGTCAAGAGCCAGGCTCTTTTCACAGGCACAAACTGTGACAGCACAAAGGGCAGCAGGCACATACTGGAATGCAGGAGGTTCCATCTGAACATGAGGAAAACTTTCTTTGCTGTGAGGGTGATGGAGCCTGGGGCCAAGTTTCCCAGGAGGTTGTGGAGCTGCCTGCTTTGGAGAGATTCCAAAGCTACCTGGACATGATTATCATAGCATCATAGAACAGATTATGTTGGAAGGGAGCTTAGAGATCATCTGCTCCAACCTCCTGGCCATGACAGGGATGCCTCTCAACTAGACTTGGCTGCTTGAGACCTCATCCAGCCTGGCCTTGAACACTCTCAGGGAGGAAGCATCCACGATATACCTGGGCAACCTATTATTGTGTCTTACTACCCTCATACTGAACTTCTTCCCAAGATACAGTCTAAATTTACTCTTCCTCAGTTTCAAACTATTCCTCTTGTCCTGTTGCTGGACACCCTCATGAAAAGTGCCTCCCCAGCCTTCCTGTAGGATCCCTTCAGGTATTAGAAGGCAGCTATAAGGTTGCCCTGGAGTCTTGTCTTCTCTAGACTGAACAACCCCAGCTCCCTCAGCTTATCCTCATAGCAGGGGTGTTCCAGGACAGGCTGCTGTGGGCGACCCTGCTTTAGCAGGGAGGTTGGTCTAAACAATCTCCAGAGGTCCCTTTCAACTTCCACAAGCATGTGATTCTGTAATTTTTGCACAGAACTTCTCAATAATTCTGTAACACCAATCACAATTCACCTGAGGGAGTGAAAAAGACTCACCAACTCCCTGGCTCATGATGGCTTTCTGCTGGAGAAACCAAACTGGCTGAGCATTTTTATGTCCTGAACCTGCAGTGGGACTTGAACATCATTTTGAGACAGGACACCTTAGACTGTAAATTAAAGAGGAGCCCAGAATTTACACTGAGAATGTGGAGCAGAAGAACCAAGCAGGAAATTGAAAACCTCTGCTGTGTTTTACTGAGCTATAGCCCATTTCAATGCTATCTTTTTAATCTGTGCCGAGCAAGAGCATTTGAATCACAGTGGAAATGGATCTGCAGTGTTATGGCTCCTCAGAAGAGTGCCTTGTAGATTAGGGTCCAAACCACCTGCTTACCCAGATCTGTTTCCTGCTCAGTAGATGAAATATTTTTGATGCAGAAAAGAATTCTCAGGCATGGTAGCCAAGTTCAATAGGCTTTGCAAGCTCAACAGCTGCTCTCACATCACTTGGATCTTAGTGTCCAAGTGGCTAGGTGGTGGTTTTCTGCATGAATGGTCTGTAGGAGGGAGAACAGATTTAACATCTCCTCCAAGACCAGCAAATCTTAACAGCTTTAGCTCCTAAAAAAGGAAGCTCTAGCCAAATTAATTGCTTATCACATTGGGAGCTTGGGAGCTGGTAAAGGGTGTTCAGGGGGTGCAAGTGTTTTTTTGGTTGTCTGGAGAAAGAAAAAGTATTATGTTACTGACTGAAGCAAAGCATTCTGTGGCCAACTTGCACAGTTTGAGCTCGTTGCCATGGTGTTCCTGCAGGAGTGGGAGTAGATAGGAACTTGCTGTGGGCTTTGCAAGTGCTGAAGCCCTGAGATCTTTCTCCATCCACTCTACGATCTCACCCAACTATTAATTGTACAAGGAGAAGCTTACCAGATCCACTAATGTGGAGCCAATAGTTTACTGGGAGGGAACTAAGATGAAGCTTGGATGTCAGAAAAGGCAACCCCAGGCATGTTGGTTCTGTACTCACAGGAGAGGAGACTACATGGATGTGCATGCTCACAGGCAGTGGAAAAATGGAGGCTGAATGGATTGCTCCGAGCTGCCATTACGTTAACATGATGGCTACCCTCAAGCCTGTGACCCAAACTCATGTGTTCCTGCTGGGAATATCACAGCACAGAGCATTACCTCAACCCCAACACAGTTCTCTAAGAACAGCTCTGCCTTTCCACCCAGTGCTCTATATTCCTCCCTTTGGCCTCTTGGAGAATTACCAGAACTGCTGGATCTAGGTGTGGAAATTTGCCACCAGATCCTAAAGCCAGCTCACGCATCCCACAGAACACTTCTAGTCAGATGGGTGGGCAACATCACAGCTCAAGGAAGTCTGTTTTGTGTTGTCTTCTCTCTGCTGAGCTGGCTTGGTAACAGTGGCCTTCTCAGGTCCCTGGACCAAGGGTGAGAGAAGGTCACCATCACCACAGTAGTGGGATGGAAAGGAGGTCAAGGCAATGTGCATTAGGAAGAAGTTCTTTACTGTGAGAGTGGTAGGACACTGAAATGGGTTTGTCCAGGGAGACGGTGGTTGAGGCCCTATCCCTGGAGAGATTCCAAGTCAGGCTTGATGAAGCTCTGAGCAACCCACTGTAGCTGGAGATGTCCCTGCTTACAGCAGGATGGTTTAACTAGATGACCTTTAAAGCTCCCTTCCAACCCAGTGCATTCTGTGATTCTATAAAGGAAAACTGGGTGTGGAGAAAACTTCTTGCAAGAGAAAAATTCTACTAAAATGACAGAAAGGTTCCCAGAGATGTGATGTCAAGATGATGTAGGCAAGGCTTTTTTTTTTTTTTTTTGCCTGCATTATTCAAAAATAGACTGGCCACAGCATGGGGAATCATAAGGTAGTTGTCAGAAAAAAGGAGCTTTATACTAGTCCCTTGGAGAGATGAGATTCATTTATATTGAAGAAGGCCTCACTCTGATGCATACAATGTTCCCAGGTGAATGGTGTGGGTCCATCCAAACCATCTGTGTCTCAGGATCAGTCTCCTGGGCTACACTGGTGCTGAGTCACAGTATATTTTTCTACCTTAGGCTGGTCTTTGGCAAGCCCCTTCCAAACACACACTTACGACCTACCAAACACTGCCACATTCACTATATGTCCATATGTGATAAACACTTTGCTGAAGCAAGACCTGAATCTTTCTTACTCAATGTCCACATGCTGTCTGCAGTTGCCCTTAGGTCTGGATACAGACACCGTGAACCCACGTTTAGAACTTTGATCCTATGGCAACACCCTGAGGTTTGAAGCTAGGGAATGACAGAAAAGATGCCCACTTCCACCTTTCAGGAGAAAGTTTTCCTTTCCATGATAGACATCTGTATCCCAGACATGAAGAATGGATTGTGTTGAGACCACCTATTAAGATGCCTAAATGGATGAAGATGCCCCAGATGGTATTTCATTACGTGGCAGTGACGAGTAACTCAGACCACCCACTCTCAAGGCTCCTAGATGCTGCCCCTGGGTCAATGGAATGAAGCAGTCACGACAAAAGAATTAAGCTTCACGAGTAGGTGGTTGAAAGACAGTCCCATCTTGTCTCATTCACTGGGAAAAGAGCCAGCCACTGGTAGCTCTGGCTGCTGGGTAGTTTGGGTTCTCATCACAGTTTTTATTACCAGATTAGAAGCATGGGTCTATGAAGAGCACCAGAGTATTGCCTTTGGAAGGAGCTTCTCTGTCATCTCTGAGTTTCTTTGTCAGACAGATGAAGGTGGCAAAGCTCGCCAGCCAGCACAGATAGAAAATCAGCCATTAGACACCCTGTGATTAGGACCTCTCTCATTATTTTAATTTTGGTTTTGCAGTGAGACGAGCTGGCAGCCTTGTGCTGTGCTTGGCAGTGTAGAATAGTTTAATAATCACCTAATAAAACTTTTCATCTGGCTTCCCACATCCCCTCCCTTTCTAAGATCCCTCCCTTCCTTACACTCTCTATCAAGGATATAGGGTCTGGGATAACTCGCACTGCTGTAGCAACCTTATTCTCACTTGTAGCTGCTGCAGGTATTCAGATACTTGCAGGTAGTACCATAACTTCATAATATCATAAAACAAGACCACAGAATCATTTTGGCTGGAAGAGATCTTCAAGACTTTAACCTGACACTGCCAAGTTCATCATTAAGCAATGTCCCTCAGCACCGCATTGGCACAGGTTTTAAATCCCTTCAGGGATGGTGACTCCACCACTTCCCTGGGCAGCCTGTTCCAGGGCTTGACAACCCTTTTTCTTTAATCTAATTGCCAACAAAGCTGCCATTTGAAGTCTGTCTCTACATGTTTCTCCCCATTCTGGTTGTGTCCAAGGGTAAAAGAGAATTTAGATCTTAAGTTTGTGTTTTCTTGGTCTACAGCACTGTGGAGGGGTTCAGCACAAGTTATCTTTCTACTGAAATGACTCAAGCGGTCTTTGTAACTTTGACTGTTCCTGGTGCTGACCTTTAAAGTCTATCTAGTCCAATCCCTCTGCAGTGAGAAGAGATGTCCTAAGACTTTTTTCTTTTTTTTTTCCAAATTGACTCTAAGGAAATTGAAAGTTACAAGCTCAGGCAGCTTTCTACACTGTAAACATCTATATTTATGCTATATGAATCCCATTGGATACAGTTTAAATCCTGAAATATCTGTGTGGATGTTGCCTGGTTGAAATTCTGCAGCTGAGTTTGACTCACTTGCTGAATACAGAGCAAGTGTTTTGCTGGCCAGGGAGCTCTCCTGATGATGTCTCCTCTTTGGCACAGTCAGTAAGACAAATACTATGTGTAGGATTTCATTTATCAAAGATGTTGCAGAGTGGTGGAAGTTCACTTTGACCAGAACCTTTAGGGTCATCGTTCATAGAATCATAGAGTGGTAAAGGTTGATGGGGACCTCTGTAGATTGAGTCCAACCTCCTTAGTATAACAGGATCACCTAAGGCAGGTCACGCGAGAGCACCTCCAGATGGATCTTGGAGGTCTCTAGAGAAGCAGCCTCCAAAACCTCTCTGGGCAGCCCATTCCAGTGCTCCAGCACTCTCACAGGAAAAAAAAAAAAAAGGTTTTCCTCATGTTGAGGGGGAACTTCCTGCATTCCAGTTTGTATCCATTGCTCAAATATTCACAGTGTGTGCCAAGTGTACCAGGTCTTCAAAGGACAGGCAGTCAGAAGGGCATGGATTTGACCCATTGCTCAGAAAAGCAGCTACAGCTGTTCCCAGCTCTGGCATAATTTTTGGCTGAAAAAGTTGATTGCAAATTGATAGAACAGCTCCATTTTTGATGGACGGGGGTGGTTTCACTAAGAGGAATCTTATCCAACCTGTGCCCTGGGCTGACCTTGCTCTGTTTGTGAAATTGGAGAGGATCTCAGACCTAAGTGGCCCAGCATGTGTTCAAGTGCACTTGAAGAACGCCAGCAGGCAGATATGCTGGGTAAATGTCTAAGAAGGCAAAGTTCCCTGATTTGTTATTGTTAAAAACATATCTATAGGATCCTTATTCACCCCCCCTTGTTTTTAAGAGGTCATTTTGATTTGTTTCCCATGTGCTTTTTTAAAAAGTCAGTGTTTGGCATCTGATACCTTGTGCAATGTATAATCCCCGTGGTCCAAAGAGCTTTAGAGCGCCAGGAAATCCAGAATCTTGGCATGAATATGGGGCCAGCTCCCATAACACATGGCTGCATGACTTTTCTCTGTCTGTGGTATCTTTGTGACACCACGGTACGTGGTGTACTCTGAAATCAGCTGTGGGCTTTGCCTCAGAGACCCTGGGAGAGAATCCCCCCACCCCTCCCATCTGGTACAACTTGTAGGAGCCCCAAACAAAGAAGGTTTGTTCTTTCAAAAGGAATAAATGAAGACTGGAAAGAATAAAAAGCAGAACGTTCGCCCCCCCTGAGGGGAGGGGTAGCGAGGTGGTGGCTAAAGGAGTGATTGATTGGCCACAACCCTTTGACACCTAAATGCATTCTGTGCAGTGGTATGTGGGAGCATTGATGGGCTGTGCAGAGGACATGCAGCCCTGGAGGGTCAGCCTCACACAGACTCTGGATCCAGGGAGAAATCACATTTATTATGAAGCTTCACTTAGATGAGTTCATTGATCCATCTTTTCTAGAATGACAATGACTCTTACATCACAACCTCTGAATGGCATATTGGCTGGGGTGATGTTTAAGTTACTACTCTTTCCCTCTCAGCTTTCCCAGATTAAGCCTTCTCTACCTTTTTCTCCTCAGAATGACCTGTATCTTCAGGATGGGATCTGCAGTCCTTGCATGAATGATACCTACATGTGATTAGTAGGTGCACTACACAGGTAACACTGAGCAGGATTGCTTTTGTTCTGAGGAGTACAGACACAGTGCTTACTTTACAGAGGCCAGGCTGAGAGAGCTGGGGTTGTTCAGTCTGGAGAAGAGAAGGCTCCAGGAAGACCTTCTGGTGTCCTTTCAGGGCTAAAACAGGCCTATAAGAAAGCTGAAGAGGACATTTTAGCAGGACCTGTTGTGACAGGATGAGAGGTGATGGTTTTAAACTAAAAGAGGGAGATTCAGACCAGAGAGAAGGCAGAAATGAAACACTGGCCCAGGTTTCCCAGAGAGGAGGTAAATGCTCTATCCCTGGAACTGTTCCAAACAAGGTTGGTTGGAGCTCACAGCAACCTGCTCTAGTTGCAGAGTTCCCTGCTTACTGCAAGGGGTTGGACTGGATGACCTTTAAAGGTCCCCTCCAAGCAAAACTGTTCTGTGGCTCTGTAATTCCATGACTCATTTAAACTTTAAATTAACATCCCCTTTGGGAAAAGGATAAACTACTGCATTAGTATAGAAAAGTTTACCTTCTGTTATAAAGCAATAATAATAATTTCAACTACCAATATTCAGTGATCTGATAGACATCCTTTGAATGCTAAAAGGGCACAAGAAGGTCTCCCTGGAACCTTCTCTTCTCCAGGCTGAGCAACCCCAACTCTCTCAGCCTGGCCTCACAACAGAGGGCTCCCAGCCCTTGCATCATTGTTGTGGCCTTCTTAGGACCCACTCCAACAGGTTCATGTCTTCAGTTTGAAATATTGGAATAAAAACAGGGGAATAGTATCAATAAAAAAAGAAAGAAATTCCCAAATTATTAATTACATCCTTCCTCTAGAAAACCTCATAGCCATGTCTGAAGAACACTGATAGGAGCAGTGTAATTGAAAAGTAGATATTGGTGCACATTGAGAGTAGTAAGTTTGATGTTTCTCTGAATAATATGCTCATCAGCAATTCTCACAGATAAATGTTGTGTCTCTCTCTATCTCTAACCATAAATGGAGAGAGGTGGCTTTCACAGAACTGCTGTTAGGCAAAGGTGAGACTGGCAGTTGCCAATCATGATAAGACACTGATGAAAAAAGCAAATGAGTTAATCAGAAAGAACTATTCTTCACTAACCAGTTAAAACTGGCAGCTTGGGAGGAAATGTGAGTCTAAATACTTTTGCATTTGGGAAGAGTTAAGAAGTTAATGTACAATGATGAAAACCAGTTTTGCTTAAGCTAGGAAGTGGTCAGAAGGCAGTATTCCTGCAAACGTTCATCTCAATGTGTAATGCTTAAAATTAAACACATCCTTCATTCCTGTAGGGAATTGGATCCTAAATGTGGGATTCATCTCATCTGGCTTAACTATTTGTCTTAGCTGGTCAACCAAGATCCATTTGATAGCCTATGGGGTGGGAGATGCATCCCTAAAGGGTGTTTCCTCCTTTCTGGATGTTTCTGTTTCTTTCCACAGCTTAAGAAGAAGGCCAAGAGTGACTAGCTAAGACTTAAACATCCCATTAGATTGTGTAGTTAATAGCCAAAGGGACTTTAACAGGAAATGACAGGGCAATAGTCTTCCTCTCTGCAAAAAATAAATGGAGAGAATCTGAGTAGGAAAGGCAGGGACATCAATACAGACAGTCAAGATAGCGTAGCAAAGCAAGTTACTGTTTGTACCAACCTCAGCCAGGTTTCTAGGGCATGGCAATGGAGAAATATTGGTGAATTCTTGGGAGACTGTAAGAAAGATGGGGAGGGTCTGTTGTGACAGGACAAGGTGTGACAGTTTTAAACTGAAAAAGGGGAGATTTAGACTAGTGGGGAGGAAGAAATTCTTTACATTGAGGGTGGTGAAACACTGGTCTTGATTGCCCTGAGGGGTGGTAGATGTCCCATCCCTGGAACCACTCCAGGTCAGGTTGTCTGGGGCTCTGAGCAACCTGATCTATTTGGGGTTGAGCTAGATGACCTTGAAAGATCACTTCCAACCAAAACCTTTTTATGATTCTATGATAATATGTGTCACTCCTTAGCTGATCTAGTAAAAGAACCTGTGTATAGTCATGTCTCAGTTCATCTGCTCACACATAGGTACTTCACACCAGGTGAGATGCCCTGAAGTGTCTTGGACAGGGAAACTTTGAGGTTGCTGGAGTGATGATTAGAGGCTGGGTTTAGATAATGTGCAATAGTCAAAATGAGGTTAAATGCCTGTGTCTTGGCAACTGAATCCTGTCCCTGCAGTGAGATGTGCCAGATACAGCAAGTCATGGATATTCCCAGCCCCTTTTTTTATTGTCATATTGCCAGGGATATCCTGTGTCATGCAATGAGATGCAGAGAGGCTTCGTGCTGGAGAAGATACTAGAGCTTACCAATTAAAGGAGGCTGGAAAAGTGCTTGGTTAAGCTGGTGAATTAAAAGTGAGGTGCCTGACAAAGTGTTATGTCAGGAGGACCACCTCTTCTACTACCAATTTTCTTGTGTCGTATGTGCTGTGTAACAGAAGGAAATGAAACAAGAAGGCAGAGTGAAGAGAATGACACCAGAATGACACAAATCAGGGAAGGCTTTTGTGAATAAGCATCTCCTGCTTTAGCAAGGATCCAAAATAACTTGTTTTGTAAGAACACCACCTGCTCCAAACTTTTATCTGCCTTAATATTGTAAGGCTGCCATAAAAAATGCCTCTTTAGCAAGCCCCTTGCTCCTCGTTGCAGGTCTTTCCCCTTGAATTTTTCACATGGCATTTTAATTAGAAGTGAACCTGTGGTCAGAGACCACCCAACTACAGCAGTGCATTTTGCAAGGATTAAAGTGAGCCCTTGGAGAGGACTTACAGTGCGCTCTTAAGAACCAAATGTAATTACAAACCCTCCAGATGTGCCTGCTGCATTGCTAAGGTAAGTCAAGTATATGGCAACCAACCCAGGATACACCTGTTTGTGCTGTCAGAGAACTTTCCTTAGGCCATGGGTGATTGTTTTTCCTGCTAAAGACCTGATATGAGCAGTTCTCATGTGCTGAGAGATGTTCAGGAACACTGATCACAAGTCCTCAGCCCTGAAATCTGGAGGAACCCCTATGTATCCAACAAAGCCCATTTCTCTCACCCTCAAGGACAGACATTGTGCTTTGCAGAATCCAGTACTCCAGCTTCATACAGTGATGAGACTAATCTTGTCCTGCTGTATGTCTGTGCCCCCATGGAGGACTTAATTACAGGTTCCTCACCCCTGGGCAGCATCCGTTTCAGACCCAACCTCCAAGTTCTTGTCCTTCTCAAATGTCCAAGTCCTCTCACTGGTAGCAGTTGCAATGAGTTTCTTTTAGTGCAGAGGTGGGATGTTAACATTTTTAGTGCCAAGTATTCAGAAGTTCCAGTGTCAGATTCCAGTCTCCTGCACCACCTCCATTGTTTGCAGGATGTGGCATTGTCACCAACTGTGAAAGGAAACATAGAACCAAACTACTTTGGGAAAGGCCATCTCAATGTTTCCTGTACCCTCAAAAGGAAAGACCTGTCTACCTAGGGTCTTCAGCTGTTGGCAGTAACCACCACAGAAGTTTCTCAGACCATTTCTAGATGAGTATATTTTCATGGTATTCCAAGCTTTTGCAGCTCTAAGTTTTGGGACCTCTGAACCCTCCAGAGCCTGAAACATGAATAGTAGTTCTGGCTTTCCCATGGTGGTCCATTGTTGCTAACAGTATAAGTTACCAGCATTCCACTACCTGATATATGTCAGTAGCTTACAACTCCCTGAAAGGAGGTTGGAGTCAGGGAGGGGTTGACTGCTCTCTTCTTTAATCATAGAATCATAGAATGGTAAGGTTGGAAGGGACCTCAAGGATCATCCAGTTCCAACCCTCTGNACCTTAGAGTAGCCTTCCAGGATCTGAAGGGGGCCTACAGGAAGGCTAGGGAGGGATTATTGACAAGGTCTTGCAATGACAAGACAAGGGGCAATGGGTTTGAACTGGCAGATTGGAGATTGAAACTGGATGTCAGGAGGAAGTTGTTTGCAGTGAGGGTAGTGAGACACTGGCACAGGTTGCCCAGGGAGGTTGTGGCTGCTCCCTCCCTGGAGGTGTTCAAGGCCAGGTTGGATAAGGCCTTGAGTGACCTGTACTAGTGGGAGGTGTCCCTGCCTATGGTAGGGGTTTGGAACTGAATGATCCTTGAGGTCCCTTCCAACCTTACCATTCTATGATTCTGTGATTCTATGTGATGCTGAGGAACATAGCTTAGTGGTGACTTGGTATTGCCAGGTTAATGGTTGGACTTCACAATGTCAAAGGTCTTTTCAAATGAAAATGATTCTATGATTCTATTCTGGCTTCTGACACACCTTCATCCCTGATGTGGATGCTATTTTGGGATATATGTCTGAGTACCTGTGTCTTTGAATTATGAGAATGCAAGAGCACCCCCTTTAAAATGTCTCAGAATGGTCAGCAATGCAAACCCTCTTGTAGCCAAGGCATGGCAGCATTGTGGCTAAGGAGGTTTGCATCACATAGCACTAAACTCCTGTGGCTTCAGCTTGAACTATGACAACAGAAAAATTAGTCTACCTTGACCTGATCATTTCAGGAGGGAACTGGGGAATCTTTGCAACACAGCTCTTCCTCTGTGTGATGATTCATGGGGCCATGAATCTCCCTGTGCATGCTAGGATGAGGCAGCTCTGTCAGCAATGTTAGAATTAGTAGCAGTTGCAGGAAGAAGGGATAAATGTGCTTTAGCTCAACCACAAGTCATTGGTAACATTCCTCCAGAGGAGACACAGGAACCATTCCATGATATCCAGTGCTCTGCTATCACAGGCAATATGATACCCATTATCAGTTTATTAAGCTGCATCTTAGCAATGTACTCACATAGTGGGGATAATTCCTTCCATTCCGGGAATCGCTGGGTAAAGTTTCTAGACTTGAGTTTAAGAAAGGTCACATTTAGATGATCATAGGGTGTCTGCTGGCTTCAGTGTCTCAAAATCTCTGTAGGGATTTAGAAGGAGCCAACACATTTTCACTTTGTAAGTTAGGATTTAAATAGAGGTTTGTGCTCCTCTCTCTCTTTCCTCCGTGTATCGGTTAATCAACGTCACTACAGAAATATTTGTCTTCTTCCCTTCTCTTTCCTTCATTTTGTCACACTCTTCATTTCTCTTTCCTCTGCCTTTCAAAGCTATAGCAGCACTCCCCACACAACAAACTAAAAACCTCAGCCCAACTAGGGAAAGCATCTCAATTCCCCTGCCCCTTTACCTTCCTCACTGCCACCAAACTAACACCTACCCAACAACTGAAGACGAACCATTTCACTATGCAGCAAAGAGCAGAAAAGTGTAGTGCTCATCACTACCAGAGTCTGTCACAAATCAGAGACAGTGTCCACCCATGGGAGGCACAGAAACCATGGCCAGGATGGGCAGAGTTGGGAAGTGACAAGTGTTAGGGCTGGGCTGGCCACTAGACAAGTGACAGAGGCTCTCCATGAACCTCTCTTCATTTCCAGACAGAAGAGAAAAGGAATAAACAAGAAAGTCTGATGGGTTGGGGAAGAAACCAAACGATCCTGAATGGAAACAGGAACACCAAAATGAAAGATAAACAAATAGATACAAGCCAGTATGGAACCCAACCCTCCTGATGACCATTAAGCCACCATTGCCACTGACGTTGTGGGTAGACCCTGGGGAAGTCCTGGACTGGATTGCACAAACTTCATTCATGTTGAGCAGTGATGGGATGCTCAAAGTGGGGGACAAATGTCTGGGGACAGCTGTAGGATGTCAGAAAAGGCTTGTGCACTTCTGGTAAGATAAATGCTAAACTGTCCCTCCTGAAAACCAGGTAGCTTTAAAGAAGTTTGCTTTTGTTTTGTTCTGAAATGAACCAATGAGGATGTTGTAGATGCCTGTTCCCTGGGCATGTTTGAGGTCAGGTTGGACAGGACCTTGAGCAACCTGGTTTTGTGGAAGGTGTCACTACCCATGATATGGGGGATTGGAACTAGGTGATCTTTAAGGTCCCTTTCAACTCTATTTCTATGAAATTTCTAGCTCATGCTCACATCAAGAAAAAATTCAATTTGATGCCTGTGAGAGCATTGAACAACTTTGCCAAGACTCACTGGAAAAAAAGGCAGCTCTATTTTTTATTCTTTAAAAATAACAACAACAATGCAAAACTCCAGTTAAATTGCTGTGCCACTGCTTGGGAGGAACACATTGGCCATGAGCTACTGTGAATTTATATAGCAACTACTTGGTTTCATCTGATTTATTCAGTAGATTGGCCACAGTCACTCTGGGACTGAACACCAAGTTCTTCTCAGCTTGCCCTCGAGTTAAATTATTATTGAGGTCAGCAGAGGCATAGTGATCCAGGCCAAGTGGGAATCTGGCACAACAGGACCTAGCACTGCAGCTACATTTTCCATGATTTTATTATTTTTTTTTTTTTAACAGAGAGTGCAAGTTTCAAAAAGAAAATGCTACTTGCCTTGCAAACCCAGTGATTCAGCACATTAGAGGCAGACAGACAAGACAGACTGACAGAATGATTGAAAGAAAGTATGTCAGCTTTGGTTGACATATGTTGGAACATTTCTCTGCCTTAAATCAGTCACATTTTTGGTCAGTATGACACAAACATGATGAGCTGACATTGATGAGCTGGTCATCATGGAAACCAAGGACACTTCAGCTCTTTCCTTGCCCTATATTTTCAGGTAAATTTTCTAAGCATTAGACTAAAGTTTCAATCTCCTTTTTCTTGCCCCAGGTAATCTTTCCTTCTTTCCCTTGCCAATTATATCCTGAACAGAAGGGACAAAGTGTCCTTGCCACCAAATTTCAACAGTCTACCAGGCAAGGTACAAATATGTGCCTTGGACCAAGTATTCCAAGGAATTTTCCCAGAGGAACAGCTACAGTCCAGACATCAGAAAGTCAAGACATGACTTTTGGGTCAACATGGAAGATGCTTGTGGAAGTAATAAGCACTGAGAAATAAATATTCATGCTATAGTTTTTCGTTGGGGTATCAGAAAGATTTGACCCACTCACAGGAAAGTTCTTCCTAGAGGGACAATCACTTAGCTGCTACTCGTGGTCATGTACTTGTCTTGTACGTGGGGTGTAATTAAATTTTACTGTGTTCTTTCCTCCTGCTCTCAGTTACAAGGGAAGAAGGAAAGTTGAATTGGTTGTTCAAGCTGTTGAATTGGTATTCTGGTGGTTGTATTGATATTCCAGTTGGTTGTTGAGGTTAGCAGAACAGAGGATGATAATCCTGTGTTTTGTATTGAGATTTACTCCTCTTTTTCATTGAATCACAGAATCATTTTAGCTGCAAAGGACATTTAAGATCATCAAGTTCAACCATTAATCCAGCATTGCTAGGTCACCACTAAACTATGTCCTTCAGCACTGCATCTACACAGCTTTGAAACCTCTCTGGGGATGGATATGCCAGCACTGCCCTAGGCAGCCTGGGCCAGGCCTTAGCATCCTTCAAGAGGAAAAAAAAAAAATATTAATCTACAACCTAGACCTCCCCTGATGCAAACTGAGGCCATTTCCAGGCTCAACAGCACCAGTTCCCTCAGTTGCTCCTCACAAGACTCCTCACCAGCTTTGTTGCCATGCTCTGAACCTGCTCCGCCACCTTAATGTCTTTACAGTGAGGAGCCCAAAACTGAACCTTGAATACTGATTCAAGGTGCACTCTCACCAGTGCTGAGCACAGTGGGACAACTTGTCCCTTTTCCATGTCCAATTCTGATTTGTTCACCTAAGACCTGTGCAATGAGCACAGAGAAATGTGCAGCCTCAGGAGAGGAATCGCACAAAGTTAGAAATCAGGTTTAGGCTACAATTATTATGCTGAGGGAGGTTGACTCAGATTTGGATGTCTAATTTTTGGGTGTATAAAAATAGGGCAGATGAATGCCAGCCTGTGTGCTTGATATGTGCGTGGGGATTAGCAAGGTAATGAAATGTACCATCTGCTTTTTGTCTTTCTTCCTGGTGGCAGCTTTAAGAGAGGGTTTTTCTCCTGGTTTTCAAGTTGATTTCACAGCAAATAGATGTAGTTATTGGCAAGAACAAAGGTGGGTAAAGGGTGACAGGAAAAACTTATTTTAATATAAATATTATAATCATCATCATCATCTTTTTTTTCCTCCTCTTCTTCTTTCCCCCTCCATTCTTTTTCATTTGTTTCTCTTATTCTTGCTCTATCTTCTTAAAAACAACATTTTGCTAGTAGTTATCAATGTCTTCAGCCTCTCAAAATTTGGATTGACTGAGATTTTGTAGTAAAATATTGTTTTAAGAAGTGAAATTAATCACTACTTTTTGTATTTTTTGTTTTTTTTTTTTTTCTTTTTCCTTAAGAAACAAGAGAAAAAGAAGGGCATGGTCTGAAAATTTAAAAAAGAAGAAAAAATAATCTATATTGAAATGGAAACAGCAGGGAAACATCAGTGTTGCTTCAAGAGTAGTTTTTCCAACCTCCTTAGAACACAAACAAGTTTTTTTGCTAAATGTTTAACTAAAGCACCTTTTGATTTCAGACTCCTCAAAATGTTCATCACTGCAGGTTTTCAAGGAGATCTGAATACAGGACAACTCTGCAGGAGGGGCTGGTTTTATTTGGACTTGAGAAATAGAAATGTCTGAATAATCTGAGCCCATGCGGATTTCTCACCTGGATTCCTCACCCACCTTTCAATGCAACTAAGTAAAATTTTCATCTGGCCTATATCAATGTCACAGGGGTACCTCCAACTTATACCCACTGAGGACCTGACTCCAAATATTCACACTCTAAAAATGCAGATTAATCATCTGGAGGAGCATTAGTTGGCTACTGGCATTTTCCAAGAAGCCCTGGAAATTGGAAAGTTGAAGCAGAAGATATATGGCCCGAAGTTCCACATCCTCTTTCTTTCCATTATCTCAGCTCGTCACCCAAGTGACCCTCCAATGGTAATACACATAAATACAGCAGAGACATGCCCTGCCCATGATTAAATACCCTGATAATTTTGAAGCCCTCCTAGGTATAGTATTTCACACTATCACAAACACTAACGCAGTCAACCAGTAGCCACAATCAATTACTCAGAGCTGCTGTGCTCGTGTTCCTCCTCCAACGTTTCTTGATTCCATGCCAGCTGCGTTAAAGGCCTATCACTTTCCAAAGCAAGGGGGGGAAAAAAACCCTCCCACCACCCTCCCACAGAGATACCCTCTAAAATAGATATAAACACACTGCCTGCATGACTAGCTAAGAAACAACCCCTGACCAAACTCCTGTGTCCAAGGTTGCTAACAAATAGTTAACCCCCGAACGCGTTCTACATCCCACCGATGGACTGGGAGAGTGAACTTGGATAAAGCAACCAAACGACTGGGAGCTACAACCAGTTCCAAGAACACTCCGAGACCAGAAAGCTCTGGCTGGGTAAGGTTTCAAGGTCTTGTCCACAAGGATCCACAATTAAAATTTCTTGTGCTAAAGTTTCATGGTGAAATAAAAGCCCGGAGATTCCAACGCTTCCCCGCTCCCCCCCGCTCCCAGTCACTGCTTACAATACAGCACGATGGAAGGAACAGAAAACCTCCAGTATTTTGGCAATCAGCACTGCCCTCTTTTACATATTTCAATTCCATCTTTTGGAAGAGCTGTAAATCTTTCCTCCTGGTGCTTTTTAATTTATTTATTTTTTCTTCCCCTCCTCTTCTGTCTTCGGCTAGCTTGGCTTTGCGATTGCAATGTTCTTGCTACTTGCATGCATAGAAAATGATGCTTAAAGGAAATGGAGTTCAAAGCCTTTCTCTTTTTCTCCTCAGCTTTAGGAATCACAGAATCACAGAAGGGTAGGGGCTGGAAGGGACTTCAAAAGCTCATTTGGTCCAAGCCCTGTGCCAGAGCAGGATCACCTATACCAGATCACACAGGAATGTATCCAGGCAGCTCTTCAATATCTCCAGAGAGGGAGATTCCACAACCCCCCTGAGCAGCCTGTTCCAGTGTTCCATCACCCTCACACTGAAAAAAGCTGGGATGTTCTAACACATGCAGTGATAACCCAACATGGCTTCTATCCTTTGTTCCTACTCTTTTTTTCTTTTTCTTTTTTTTTTTTTTAATTACATTTTAGTCATAGGATCAGTAAATATTTGAGTTGGAAGGAATCTTTAAAGGTCCTCTAGTCCAAGCCCCTGCAGCCAGCAAGGACATCTGCAACTAGAGCAGGTTGCTGAAAGCCCTGAACAACCTGACCTGGAATGGTTTCAGGGTTCAGGCATCTACCACTTCTTTGAATAATCTGGGACAGAATCTCACCACCCTCAACATGAAAAGTTTCTTCCTCTCTTAAATCTGAGTCTTTGTTTTTTTAGTTTAAACAATCACCCCTTGTCCTGTCCCAACAGGTTCTGCCAAAAATTCTGTCCCCAGCTTTCTCACAGACTCATTGTAAGTCCTGAAAGGCCATAAGATCTCCCTGGATCTCTTCTCCAGGCTGAACAACCTTGACTCTCTCAGTCTGTCCTCACAGCAGAGGGATTCCAGCCTTTGCATCATTTTGGTGGCCTCCTCTGGCCTGGTCCAACAGACTCTGTGTCTCACTGTATTAGGGATGTTGCTCTTCCCTCCTTGGAGCTCCACAGGTGTCCTTGCAAGCAAACCCTGTGCAAGTGGTCTGAACAATTAAATAATGCTTTAAAAGACCTGTGGCTATTAATATTCAGGATTCCTGAGCAGAAAAAGCAAAAACTAAAACCACCTTCAGTTTTAAGGATTAAAATATCTGTTTTCTTCCCATTTATAGAGTGAACAAACTTGAATCCTCTCAAAACATGGCTTTTAATGCTGATTTTGGCCTTGTACATGACAGCTAGACAGAAACTGTTGATAAAATTTTTTCTTTTGTCTCATATAAATGTCAAGAAACAGAAACCGTTTTTCTTTATCTGCCAGAAATGGTCTCCATGAGACTTTCAATGGGAAACTCTTCTGCAATGCATGATGAAGTAGACAAAGAGAGAATGACTCATGTTCCCTCCAGTTCAGAGAATGGGGTCAGGACAATCTCATGGGATGTTAGACAATGAATTTCAAGTCCCTCATTGGCACACTTTGGACTGGTGTCCTCAAAACTTCCTTTCTGCACCTCTCAGTAGTGACTGCCCTGGAGTACAAATGCTTCCCAAATGCTTCTCAACCTGCTGTGTTTAGGGGAAGGTAGAAGCAGTGTCCTTTCATAAGCAGACAGTTGCACTCCCACATTAGCTGTCTGTGGGAAGCTCATTCCATAGCCTCATCGCTCTTTGGCAAGATCAGGAAGGCTTCTGGCCAGCTCAGTTACTAAGTGGTGGATCCAAGGTGTTTGGATTTGCCCTTGGCCTTCGTTTCCCTCTGACGTTCTCTCTGCTTCCCTTATTAGCTGTGTAATTTGGGAGGGCAGGAGTCCCTACAGCTGCAAGTGTCTTTGGAGATGGGATCATTACTTGAAAGAAACTCATGACAACCCAGAGCTGGAAACTGTGCCTTTGTTGGAAAGAAAAATCATTGTAGCCTGTTTCACTGAGCATGTAAACATGTGCTTTGATGATGGCCTTAAGGGTTGTCCTGATTTTAACCTTGCTTAAGCTTTGAAGCTTGCTTTTGGCCTTGTTTGGAACAGAAGCCTGTGGTGCAAGGTGGAGGAATGTACCAATGAGTCTGGTTAAAGAAACAGAATGAGGAGGAAACAAGAAGGCAGGAGAAATGAAACGACAATGGCTTGGACTGTGGTAAAACAAGATGTTATTTGTGATATTCAGAGAGCTCTGTACTGGGAAAATAAATGGGACCATGCTGTTGCCTAAAAATAAATTGACTTTTTAATTGCATCATTGCTGTAACTCCCTGTTCCTACATGTGATGTGTGCGCTAGGACAAGAGGAAATGGTCTCAAGTTGCATCAGGGAAGATTTGGGTTGGGATACTAAGGAAAATTTCTTCACCAGAAAGGTTGTGAAGCCCTGGAACAGGCCACTCAGGGAACTGAGAGAGTCACCGTTCCTGGAGGGACTTAAAAGCATGTAGATATGGTGCCAAGGGACACAGTTAGAGGTGACCTGGCAATGCTTGGTTAGGTCTTGAACTTGATGACCTTAAAAGTCTTTTCCAACCAAAATGGTTCTGTAATTCTAATTCTATGGTGTGAAGAGCTTGAGAAGCATCCATTTTGAGACTGTTTCCTGGAAGAAATGCATAGGTATGCTCAATGTCAGATATGCAAACAGGTAATTGTCTCTTCCCCCTCCTTTTGAATCAAAAGCTCAGTGTTACTCATGTGTAGCTGAGGAGTACAAAGTATGATGATACTGAGCACCTACAAGATTGATGAAATCAGTTGTCTTAGAAGAAGAAGGAGATTTACTCTTAACATTTCCACTGAGGCAATGTCTGCAGCTTGAATTCAACC
The DNA here is from genome assembly GCA_013399055.1 of Ramphastos sulfuratus. Classification (NCBI taxonomy): domain Eukaryota; kingdom Metazoa; phylum Chordata; class Aves; order Piciformes; family Ramphastidae; genus Ramphastos; species Ramphastos sulfuratus. The sequence goes on along the minus strand of WBNM01036483.1, from coordinate 17,832 downwards.
TTTTATTAGACACCAAGGAGCTCAAATGTGGTAGCAGAACAACAGACAGCCTTTGAAGTCCCTGACTCAACATCAACCACTCTTTTATTGCATACCTGAAAAAATGATGGGATTCATCTTACTTCTACATCCAAGCTCATTGCATCATGCTCTCCAAAGTCACTGTCTCCAGATGAATCAAGCATAACATTTATCTCATCTTTAAGCAGAATCCTACAACAGGCCCAAGGAATCATACTCTAAGAAACCCAGTGGGTATAAAGGAATTATAAAGTCAGTTTGAGATGTAAACTATGGAGGTTTAATGTGACTTGAGATACATTTCTCCTTGTGCTAAAGAATGTACCTCTTGCCCCTTCCATTTTGTCTTTCACATCCTCTATCAAGGGTATCTGCATGTAGCTAGAGCTTCAAAACTCAAGGGAAGAGCTGATGCTACCAACCTTGTTCTCTGTAGCAGACAAGACTTCCACGCCAGTCATAGCAGAGCTTTACCTAATCTGGCTCCCTCCCACATCAGCCACATCTTCCACAGCTGGTGTTTTCCACTCTGCTTCCCTCTGGGTGGGGTTTATTCCCAAAAGAGGATAATCAAGACTTTCCAGCCTCCTTCCCCAGCTGCATTTAGACCTTTCAGTTTATAACGACTCAAAACACTTTCCAGGTCTTTATCAGAGCTGCTTCTTGTTTACAGCTACACTCCAAGGTTGCAGGTCTTTCAAACCATCCTACAAAGGACCTTTGCTGCCCAAAATTCCTGCTGCCCTTCTAGCAATCTCCTTCTCTCTTAACTCCCTGCAATCATTAGGACTGGATTTAGAACCATGCCTTTATATGACTGATGTCAAGAGCAAGGCTCACTCACCACCCATCTGTGGGAAACTGATGCATCCTCCTGTGTTACCAGAGTCCAGATGCAGTGATCCTGTTGCCTGAATGAATAATTTTCCTTAATTCTCATAACTCCTCAGTAAAGTGTCAGTGAGCCTTTTGGATCATCCTGTGAAACGAAGAGATTAACTATGCTAGGAATGGTAAAGAGTTTCAAAATCAAGCATATGGACACAGGCAGAAATGAGCTGGTAATGCTGGGGTGGGGGAAGTGCTTCTCTGGTCTAAATCTGTGTGCTTTTTTGCCAGCACTTTTACTCATTTTACTCACGCACCAAGGACTGGGTGAGGCAGTAAGACATTTGCAAGTCTTAATAAGAGGACAGCAGGTACCTGTGGCCTGGCTTAGATGATCCTGCTTTGGCAGGGAATTGGACTGGGTAACATCCAAAGGTCCCTTTCAACTGCTAACATTCTATGATCTCTCTGCCTTCACAGATTCACAGAAACATGCAGGTTGGCAAAGCCCCTCAGGATCACCAAGTCCAACCTATAACCCTACTCAACAAGATTCACTTCAAACCATATCCCTAAGCACCACATCCAAACAACCCTTAAACACATCCAGGGTGGATGACTCCACCACCTCCCTGGGCAGCTCATTCCAGTGCCTGAAATTCATTTCACATGAATTAAACTCTGTAAGATTTCTTCTCAGGATTTGTGACTTGGCTCTTTCTCAGGCTGTGTACTGTGATGGGGAGTCCTAGACGCTAGTTTTAAGCAGGTTTTAAGCTTCCTCAAGGACCCAACCTCAAACACTGGACTCGAGGTTATAGAAAAACTTTTATGTGTGGTCACTATTGTGTGGTTTAGGGCACTTTGTGAAGGCTGAGGAAAGCTAAACTGCCACGTAGGTGTCAGCTATATTCCCAGCAGACCTGATTTCTTAATCACTTTCTCCAGTTATGTGACTCCAGGACTCCTTTGCTTTACCTGGGGAGGCAACTACACCTGAGCCAGGTCTAAGCATGGTGCAAGCTCCTTAAAGAGCAAAACTGAGTCCAAGACAGCAATCACAGCTCTCTTCTAAGGTTACTGTCTTTGTATGTCTGGCATGGAGAGCCTATTAGGAATGTAGCCAATCGTAGTATTACATGTGCTGTTTGTCGCAGAAGAATTTTCTTTGCTTTCTCTTGTTTCTCTAGGAAGTAGCCACAAATGTCCAGTGTAAGGTTACTGGGCCCACACAAAATTTTATCAGATTTTAGCAGCTATTCCTGGAATTACATATTGTTTTGTCTTTTTGAACTGAAATGACAGGAGCTCAGGTGTCAATTTTCATATTGGGGTCTGTTTTTTCCCTAGGGTTCCTTGGGGAGTTCAGACTTTACTAAGAGGCCAAAATGAGAAGTAAAAGCTTGCAGAATAGGGGATCCTTTTTTATTTTATTTTTTTTTCTTGATGATAGATTTTTTTTTTTTCAAAGTTCACAGTTAAATAATTCTGTTGGTCATCTGTGAAAAACAAATCAAATCTGCTACAATACTGTGTTGGAGAAAGAGATCAAGGCACTGAAGGTGTTGGTAGTGTCTTTGTGTCAGTCAGTTGATTCCTGGCAATGGTCTCTAAAGCAGATCTACCCCAGCAATGTGGAACTGCTCCCCTTTGCTCCTTCATTACAAAGTCTGTGCACAGGGCACCCAGCACACACTGATTCTACCAGCCAAACCTCTCTGCAACTGCCAGAAGAAAAGCAGAGGATAGGACATCATTTTATTTTGGAAAGACCTCAGCTTTCTTTTTCTAAGACTGATGCAATTAACTCCTACTCTATACCTCCTCACACCTAGGACTAGATGTCCTGTCCCTGTAGCTACTTTCTTCTTCACTGTGATCCTAGTATGCTAAATGAATCTTCTTGGCCTGAGCTGTGTATTTGTGTTCAGGGCCAGGTGGAATGAGGTTTTGAGCAAACTGATCCAGTGGAAGTTGTCCCACCCACGTTAAGGCAGTTGGAATGAGATGATTTTCACCTTCCCTTCCAACTCAAACTGTTCTAATCATTCTATGATCATTCCATGATCTATAATCAGGAGAGTACAGACATAAAACAGACAGACACTAGGTTCTGGTCCTTAGCTAGCAAAGTGAGTAAGGAGGTATTTGTAGATTCCCAGCAGACATCACTCATTGCTCTGAGCCCTTTCTTGTCATGTGAGATGCATAAGATGCATCAAGGACACGTGTGATCCATTTCATATTTAATTCTGTGGTTTGCATGACCACAGAAACCCAAATTTCCAAGTTTCTTCTGCTTTTGCAGATCTCTGTAAAAGATATGAAATACAAGGTGTTGGTTTCAGTGTGGCTCACCTTAAATTTCAGGTCAAATGAAGATGGAACTAATTTTACAGGTGAAATGTTGACATAGGTTGAGACGGATAGTGGAACTTTCCTACTTTTAACTGTTAAACGATTAAACAGAGCAGGAGAGTTTTGTCTATTAAACATAGCTGAGAGTTATGTCTTCAGAGAACCATAGAATATTTTGAGTTGTAAGGGACCTTTAAAGGTCTAACCTCCTTGCAGTCATCAGGGACATCTGCAACTAGAGCACATTTCCCAAAGTCCCAGACAACATGACCCAGAATGGTTCCAGAGATTGGGCATCCACCACCTCTTTGGAAAACTTGTTCCAGGGTCTCACTACCCTCAGTGTAAAAATTTTCTTCTTTCTCTCTAGTCTAAATCTCTGTCTTTTGATTTAAACCTGTCACCCTTGTCCTGTCACAATAGGCCCTGCCAAGCAGTCTGTCCCCTGCTTTCTGATCAGCCCCTTAAGTTCTAAAAGGCCACAATAAAGTTTCTCTGTAGCCTTCTCTTCTCCAGGCTGAACAACCCAAACTCTCTCTGCCCAGCCTCACAATGCAGGGCTTCCAGCCCTGTCATCATTTTTGTATCCTCCTCTGGAGCACTCCCACAGGTCTATGACCCTCCTATGTTGAAGACTCCAGGAAGAGAGGACTCTTCCTCTTGAAAGAGATTAGAGCTGAACCTGAAAACAGATAACTTGGAATTTAAAGTGGGATGCAGCTGACCCATGTGCCATGGAGCAGTCTGTACTTTGGGAGATGTGAGTGAGGATGGACAGAAACGATGCCCCTTGCTTTAGGGAGCAATCTCACTGCTCTGGAGCTGGGATGGACTCCAACTGTTAGAGCTGCCTTGGTTTGTTGATTGCTGGTTTCAAGTTTGTCTCTCTTTTACATTTTTTCTTCTTCTTTCTTTTTTTTTCCCTCTCTCTCAAAGTGAATCTCAGCAAATTCAACGACACACCACCCTCACTAGCCCCCCTTGATATGACTTAAATGCCTGCTGCTGGTACCAGTGCTGTAAAAAGAACTGGCTCACATTCAAGCCCTTCTCCTCTCCAAATGTTTAGGGATTTGGAGCCCATACATACAATTACTGCATGTTTCTTGGGAAGAGAAAATAGCCAGCAGCTGTTCAGTGTCTGATCAATTATGAGTTGAGGAAGAGGAGTGAAAGAGAGAGGAGTTACTGGTTAGAAATCTGCACACAATTAGGAAATAATGCTAAGAATGGATGCTTGGGAGACATCAGGATGAGAGATAGCCTGGCAGAATATCATCAAGCAAAGGTCTACCCAATGTGAAGAGAAAATTTGCCCTAACCTGATGTGTCTTTTCCTGAGGGTGTGGCAATATGAAGGTGGAGTAAGAGTCAGTCCTAGTCTGAGAACATGAACACCTGACAGGGAGCCTGAGGAGTGAGTGTCTTGGAGTACAGATCATAGAACTGTTGAGGTTGGAGGAGACCTTTGAGATCAACTCTGACTACTCACCTTGAACTCACTACTACTTGAATTCACCACTACTGTTAAGCCACAATCACTAAACCATCTCTCTAGGCACCATATCTACACATCATTTAAACTCCTCCAGAGATGGTGACTCCACCACCTCCCTGGGCAGCCTGTTCTAATGCTTGATAAGCCTTTCTCAGAAGAATTTTTTCCTAATACCCAGCCCAAACCTCCCCTGGCACAACCTGTGGCCATTTTCTCTTGTCCTTTCACATGTTGCCTATGAAAAGATACTGATCCCCACCTTGCTTCAACCTCCTTTGAAGTAAGTTGTAGATGACTTCAGTCAAACACTACATTGACTTCGATGGCAGCTTAGACACCCACACACATAGAAACACAAAGATGTAGACAAATTGTTCTGCAAGATGAGTGCAGCTTTAGAGATTCAATTTTGTTGTCCCCCACACAATGTGTTGAGTGTTGTCTGAACAGCCCAAGGCTACCTGTGAAGGCCATACAAGGCTGGTAGATATTGCAAGGCACCTTACAATATCTGCTTTTTATGTCTTTGAAATGAACTCTGGAGAGAGATTCAGAGACTAGGAGGTTTTCCAAACAACAATAAGCTCTCACCTTGGTGCAATTTAATTTAGCCCCAAATTTGCACTACTTTTTTGGTATAAAGAAATTATTATTTCCACACTTAGTGATACTTATTAGCACTATCTAGCAATCTTTTATTATTTCCATGCTTAGTGGCACTTATTAGCACTATCTAGCACTCTTTAATGCTCAGGAGATGATCTGTGCAGCTTCCATTTACCTAGACTGTGTCTAAAGGTGGGTTTGGGTGATGCTTATAGCTCCTGAGGTCTCAGTGTTTGGGAATCAAAGAATGTTTCAGTACTATGTTGCACCATGTATTGGAAATATGGGATGAAGTTAAGGGATGTGTTTCTAGTGGCTAAATGAACCCATAAATCTATCACATACAGAGCATTTGGGTCNATTCTATGATTCTATGATGTCATGTCCAAAATTTGATGTGTTTTAGAGTTATTCCAGTACGTTGTTGGACTAGATGACTTTTGGAGGTTTCTCCCAATCCAAACCATTCTGTGATTCTATGATTCTATGATTCAATGATTCAATGATTCAATGATCCTGTGATCCTATTTTTCTATGATTCTCTGATTGTTGACTCCAAATCTCAGCAGTCTCAGAGAAACTAAAGCTGTTTTCCTTCAAAGGCTGTTCAGTAATCTTTGACGAAATGGCCATAAAAGAAGAAATGGAAAGAACTGATTTACAACCTACCTGAGGGCAAACATCAAAATGTTTTCAAAATTAGTCAGTTGAGGGAAAAAAACTTGGTGAAACCCAACAGTTGAAAAATGTGTCAGCTTGTGGTTACATGAACTGAGATCTTTAGAGCTGATGAATTTAACTGCAGCCAGCATCCGGTAACATGATTCTATAGTCACTATGTGAAGTTGTATGAAGACTGAGTCTCTCCTTCCTCCACACTGCAACAGAAGCTTTTGGTAGGTTCTGTTGCAGAGTGCCATCACCATGGATACATTTACTGTTTGTGTTGTGAGGTGTGGAATTTTACCTAAAGCCTCAGTTCCCTTGCAATGACTCAGGATTATTTAGCATCCTTAAGATTATTTATCTTCATTAGGTATGAAGTGCTTTTGATCAGGGAGACCTGAAAAGGCAGCTCAAAAATCTGTCAATGTGTAAGGAAGAGAGGTTTATGTTGTCCTAAAATGGATTTTTTAATTTCACTTAACTACATTATTTTACAATTTAGATGTCTAATCAACATAACTCTCTGCATCATGTATGTGTTTGATGGAAAAAGCTGAAAAATTACTAATTTGCAACTAAGAAACGTGGGATGAGCCTTCCTCTGGACATCCCAATCTTGTCATTGACTACAGAATTTCAGATGATTATTCATAGATTCCTAGGATCATAGAATGGTTTGAGTTGAAAGCGACCTCAAGGGTCATCTAGTTCCAAGCCCCCTGCCATGGGCAGGGATAATTTCCACTAGATCAGGCTGCTCAAGACCCCATCCAACCTGGATTTGAACACCCTCCTGGGAGGGGGCATCCACAACCTCCCTAAGCAACCTGTTCCAGTGTCTCACCACCCTCACTGTAAAGCACCTCTGTCTTATAGCTGGTCTAAGTCTTGTTTCCTCAAGCTTCAAAACATTCCCTCTCATCCTATCACTACAAGCTTTTGTAAAAAGTCCCTCTTCAGCTTTCTTGTAACCCCTCTTCAGGTATTGGAGCCCTCTCTTCTCCAGATTGAGCAGCCCCAACTCTCACAACCTATCCCTATAGGGCAGGTGCTGCAGCCCTCTGACAATCTTCATGGCCCTCCTCTGGACCCCCTCCAGCATTTCAATGTCCTTCTTGTGCTGGGGGCCCAAAAACTGGACACAGTACTCCAGATGGGGTCTCACGAGAGCAGAGTAGAGGGGGAGAATCACTTCCCTCATCTTGCTTTGAATTAGCTTTGAATAGACACCTAACTCTGAGATCTATAGAGTTGAGAAACCACTTTAGTGTCAACACAATTTCTTTACAGGCTCGATGATGACGATGGTGATATTCACCCATAAGAAGACAAAGTAAATCTGCTGAAAGAGATGTTCGCTTTAGCTACGTGAGAGCTCAAACACAGCTTTCTCTGGAGCCACTGGGAGATGCTGAGCTCAGAGCAATAAAACTGCATGTTCACAGCACAGTAGTTTTTTAGATTAGATCTGTAATTAAATTAAAGTTTATTTCCAGGAACTCCGATAAGGTCCTCCTTGTTCTGCCAAGTCAAACTCAAAGGTCATGTTCTTCAACTGGCTCTTTGGTGCCATTCAGATTAAACTTGCACTATTCTAAGCAGTCAGGTATCCCCAAACACTCTGGCTCCTCCAGACATATGCAGATATTTATGTAACTATGTCCTAGTTCCATTGTGGCAATGCAAAGGGGAAGGCGATCATGAAAATTTGCCTTCTTACTTCCACTCTCTCAATGTCATTGGTATGAACCTCCCAACCTCAAAGGAACTTCCAAGGTGGTGATGCCTTCTTGAGCAGACATATGAAGTTGGTCAGAGCTCAGTGGTAATAAACCATTGGAGTTCAATCCTTCAGAGACCAATATAGGCACTTTTAAACTAAGTAACCCATGAAGGGAACAGCTTCAGAAACTTGAGAAATAATGAATTGAAATATGCTTCTCCGAGACACATCCCTTATTAGCTCCTCTGCTCCCAATATGCCCTCCTTTGATCACCTGAGGCATTGCAGGAGCAAGTAGAGTGATTGTGAGTGTTCTGCTTGTCCCATGGAAAAATAATATGAGCACATTGATTGTGGTCTTTGACCTTCTTTGGAAACAATCCTTCATTCCTTCTCCCCACCAGACTGCCTGGCCTACAGGGCAGTTCAACACTGAGTGACTTCCCAGCTGTGGAGATCTCAGCACTGATGTGTCCAGGCTATAGTAGGGAACTTGAGAGGAAAAATAAAGTAGCACAGACATAGGCACTGGAAAAAGCAACACCTCCTGAATTACCACCATCACTTCCCGTAGCGGTAGTGGTTGGGTCTACTAGGGAAAAGGTCTATGTCGCAGCCAGCTACTGACTCAGCCTGTCCCCATTTTCATGTCCAAGACCTAATAAGATCAAGTCAAAATTGCTTGAACTGGGGGAGCATGTAGAGTTTACAGGCAGGGTCGCCAATTCCTTAAAATCAGTGCACTCTTGATACTCCCAGCACACCCCATTATTAGAACAGTGCAGTCAAGGTGTGTTGAGAGCTAGCAATGGGTACAGAACTGACAATATTGGCTGCACTTGTGCAGAAAGACATAGCAAGCCACAGCTGGGAAGTGAAATAAAAGATGTTCAAAGCTGAGTTTCTACTTTCACATCTAGATGAGAACCTTCAGACTGTCAGTCTGGAAGTCCCCCAGAAACACAACCTTGGGGTTAGTTTTATACATGCTCATAAGATGTTCTTCCTTTAATAGAAAGCTTTTAGCTACTGTATATATCAGCAGTTTTATACCAGAAGTCTTAATGAACCAGGGCTGGAGGTACCTTGATTACTGCTAAGCCAATATTCAGATTCTCACTAACCAACATTCAAAGATCCACATTCAGTTCTTTGTCTGACCCTGAGCAAAGCAGCTTTGCACCTTGTTTCCCTATAATAATAAAGTCTCTTTTCCTCACTCTTTTCTGTCTCTGTAGCAGCAGCATGTCTTTTATGAAGTATTTTTTTCCAAAGTGTGAAAGCAACATTAAGATCTTGTTTGAGACCTCCCTGCTGCTGCTGCTGCAACATCAGCAACAAGGTGTTGATTTTTACCAGGCTTATTCTGCTCAAGACAGTTCAATTTGTCTTGTCCCATTCAGTCAGAAGGACCAGGGGAAGCCTGAGCAGATACATACCAGAACCTTTCTAGTTTGTGGTTTAAGATCAACTTGGAAGGTAGTAACAGAGATTTTGTAATTTTTTTTACTAGTGGAATTGTAATCTGAAAAGAAAATTGACGTGTGGAAATCGTATTACCTCTATCTGTCACACACACATTCTTAATACTTTTTTTTATTTAAGAGTTTTTAACTCTTGACCTCATGACAAATGTATCCCTCATTTAATACTTAAGATGTTTAGACCATTAGGTTAAAAAAAAAAAAAAAAAAGACACAAAAAACACCAACCCAAAACCCAACACACACCAGTATTGTCATTAAGGTTACGTGTCGAAAGTCATAGTGCCTGGAAAGAATTCTGCTTTGTGGTTTCCAGCCTGACTCCAGAAAATTAGAATTGCAGTGAGGTTATCCACGCAGTTAAATTTAAAATGAAACATCTCAGCCCCAAAGCCAGACCAAAGCAAATCTGAACAGCATGGGGAATCATTGCAAAGGTTTCAGAATTGTCACTTCACTTCATCAGTCCGTGCCATCTGCCGAAGGGAGCCAGGCAGGATAATCGTGGGCATAGTATCTATGTGCACACATAGATTTCACACAGCCATGTATCTGTCCATGTGTGCACATCCACATGTGCAGGAATGTATCTATATTAATTTCCTCCCCCCCCCTCTTCCTTCTTCATATCAGACTTCACCATATGGCACTAAACCCATCATTTAATGTGGAATTATGAAGCTAATGGAATGTGGAGAATGAGCTCTTGCTTTCCTATGGGTCACCAGGCTCCTCTTTAACTACTGGGGGAAGACCAAACTTACAAACAGAGGTCTGTGACCATAGAAACACCCAAATTGACTTTTAAATTTTATCACATTGAAATATTTTTCCTTTTCTTTTTCTTTTATTCTTTTATTCTTTTTTTTTTTTTCCTATACATTGCACAGGAAAAATGTCTGGTATGTCAGTTTCTTTTCCCTAGTAACATGTGATAGGACAAGAGGAAGTAGAGAAAACTAGAAATTTATTCACTAGAGAGAATTTTTTCCACTAAATATTCTTCCTATCTCTGTCATAGTCTTAAAAAAAAATATCAACCAAGATATTCTGGGGTTGCTTAGTGTGGAGAAATGGAGGCTGAGGGGAGACCTCCTTGCTTTCTACAACTCCCTGAAAGGAGATTTGAGTCAGGTGAGTGTTGATCTCCTCTCCTAAGAAACAAGTGGTAGGATGAGAGGATATAGCCTCAAGTTGCACCAGAGGAGGTTTGGATTGAATATTAGAAGAAATTTCTTTACTGAAAGAGTTCTCAGGCACTGAAACAGGCTCCCCAGGGAGGTGGTTGAGTCCCCATGCCAGGAGGTGTTTCAAAGAGGCTGACATGTGGTGCTGGTTTAATAGCAGGTTTGGTAGAATTAGATAATGCTTGGACTCCACAAACTTCAAGGTCTTATTCAACCAAAATGATTGCATGATCCTATACTTCTCTCTCTCTCTCTCTCTCTCTGTGTGTATGTGTGTCTTCAAATATATATATTGTGGTTCACAAGTCAGAAAATTCCTCCTTCTCTACATCTCTTAGTAGCTACCTCTCCTCCACCAACCCTATTTACGTAGTGGACAACTGCAATTTGTTCTCTCTTTTTTTCTGTGGTCAAATACCACTGCAAGTGCTCACTAACAGGGAGAGTAAGACATGCTGATGTCTATTCACTTACCTTGATCTCCAGCACATCCACGTCTTCCAATTTTGTTATCCTGTGTCTTCCATTCCATTGTTCTTTCCCAACCTTATCCTTAAATAAACCCCAAGCTGGTAAACCCAAGCTATTTGATTTATCTGTATTTTATATAAAACATTTTCTTTTTCATACTCCTGTCATAGTCACCACAAGTTTTCTATACACTTTTGCCTTCAAGTGACTCATCTTGTTTGATATATGACAAGAAAGGCCTCAAGAAAAACTGTGAATGATGTCCACTCTTTTTTCATCAGAAATCTCAAATCTATACCTAGAACTAATCCTTTCTACCCCTTTCCTTAGGTCCACATGTCTCATCCAGCTTCTTAACCCTCGTCCATTCCTCCATCTTCCCCAAATGTGGTTAGTTGATGTTCCAGCTTCAATGCTTTGATCCAAGGGAATCTTCCTACTTAGACAGTAACCTAACTGCCTGCAACTTCATCTTCGAGCTACATGAAGCTCTTCATAACTGCATCTTCAACTCACTTTTGTGCTTGTCTCCTGTCTTCTATATTTGAACATCAAGTGTCTCATCTTAGATGTCCTTTTCTGGAACCAGTCTCGCATTTGATGCCTGAAAAAAAAATGAAGGTGTTAGTGCTGGTCATGCAAGGGAAGTGAAAGCTACTCTAAATACCATGAAATGCTCCATGACATTTCTGTTGACTTCTGCAGGCTCTGGATTAAAGTTCACTTGTAGAACTATTGTGATAATGTATTAACCAATATTCCCTTAACCTCACTATCATCACTGTCCCGATCAGTTATTTATTATTGTGATTAATGTTTGCTACGTGACCACAGCCAAGACTCAGGTCCTAAAGTGACCTATAGAAATGCATAGTAAGAAACAGACTTTGTCCTAGAGAAATTATGAACTAAGTAGGGAACTCAGACGATGAAGTGGAGAGCCTTTGCAAAACTGGCAGTGTCAACATTGTAACCAGGTACTTGCCTGTGCACCTTGATTATCACAGAATCCCAGCATGCTATGTGTTGGAAGTGACCTCTAGAAATCATCTAGTCCAACTCCCCTGCTACAGAAGCTTCACCTAAAGTAGGTTGCCCGAGGTCACAATGTCCAGATGGGTTTAGAATCTCTCCAAAGAAGGAGATGCCACAACTACTCTGGCTAGCCTGCTCCAGGGCTCCAGCAGCCTCCCAGGAACTAAGTTTTTCATTAGGTTCAGATGGAACCTTCTGGGTTCCAAGGGGACAAAGGAGCTGTTAGAAGACTTGATGCCAATGGAAATTCCATGTTCATTCCAAGCCTGTGTATGTCACTAATAAGTTTTTCATTAGGTTCAGACCTGGAGTTGGGTTTTTTACAGCCAATGAAAACTGCACTCAAGTATGATGCAGCTGGAGAATATCAACAGATTTGTCTAGTTTTCTACTTCTGAATGGGATCAATTGCACCCAATACCTCATCAGTATTTTGGACTAGAACTCCTTTTGACTATGAAGTGAGCCCAGAATGATTAATTCCACACACAGAGAAATGCTGTGGTTGGAAAAGACCTTCAAGATCATCAAGTCCGACCATTATCTAACTCTACCAGGGCCAGTGCTACACCATATCCTTGAGCACCATATCTAGACAGCTTTTAAATATATCCAGGGGTGCTGATTCAATCACTTCCCTGGGAAAAATTTCAATGGAGATACCCAAATTAAAGGCCAACACTGTTTAATGAAGTTTCCTTACCCCTCTTCTCTTAAGAGTCTACATTTTTCCAGCTGTGGTGACTTGCCACTGAATATGCAAAGTGACCTAGAAAATCTGCATCAGCATGGCCTTCTCAAAGAAGAGGCTTTGCTCAGTAGACAAAATTTCCTCCCTGGTGATCATGTTTCAAGCAAGTTCTGCCTCAGAGAGCCTGGGCACAAAGAACAAAAAGGGATTTGAGCAGCTGGGGTGGTGGGAGAAGAGAAGTGAGAGGAAGGAGGAGGCTGGAATGGGAAAGTGCAGACAGAGTTTTAAATATTTGCAATCTGCAGTTGTATTTCCTTCTCCAAACTTCATTTATTTTGATTTTTTTTTTATCCCAGATTAACTATTCCCCCTACAATGCTTTTTCATAAAGGGATCAAGTCCATTGTTGATAGAATTTGCTAATAACAGTCTCAGTCGCGCTGTCACAGCACAGTGATTCAACTACAAGACTGGACAATAAAAGCTCAATAAAGAAACTCAAATCCTTATTAAATTCCTTTTTAAAAAAGTTATTATTAAAAAAAAAAAAAAATCAAATACCCAAGCAGGCTAGGATTGCCAGATTGGGAATTTAAGCTGAAGAGAAGAATGATATGATCTCTCTGAGTAGCACGATGCAAATTAAAAGAGGTTTAGCGTTAAGTGTTCATGGCACAAAAGCAATTTTAAGTACCTGCAATCAGCTTAGGTTGGCTAAGCCTAAATATGTACAAATCGTGTAATGGGCAATATCCCTGGCAGTACCACGCAGAGCTTTGACAGATGTGTTCTCCAAGGTCTATGGTGGGTCCTACAGCAGCTGCTGAGGAGTGTCAGCATGTTGCATGCACACTGGGACGCGTGTGAGTGTGTGTGTGTGTGTGCATGTGTGTGTGTGGTTTGTGGGCCATCTAGTGTCCTGCTACTGACTAGACAAAAGGGTTTGCTTCATATTTCCAAGTTTAAGATCATGGAACCATAGTTGTGAATCATAGGATCATAGGATCGTCAGCTGGTTTGGTTGGAAGAGCCTTTAAGATCATCAAGCTCAACTATTAAAGCCAACACTGCCAAGTCCACAGCTAAAACGTGTCCCTCAGTGACATATCTACATGTCTTGGATGGAGACTCTACCACTGTGCTGGGCAGCCTGTTCCAGGGCTTGACAATGCTTTCGAGAATGACATTTTTTTCTAAAGTGCAATCTAAGCCTCCCCTGGTTCAGCTTCAGGCCATTTCCACTCACCCTAGTACTTGTTCCTTGGGAGAAAAGATTGTGGCCCCAAGGAGAACTTACTATGGCCTTTCCATATCTAAAGGTGATTACAAGAAAACACTTTAATACTAAAGCATGTAGTGACAGGACAAGGATCAACTATTCTAAATTGAGATAGGGTAGGTTTAGATTTGACATAAAAGTTATTTGATGAAAAGTGGGCAGACATGAGAACAACATAGAAGTTGTGGGTATCCCATCACTGGAAGTGTGCAAGGTCAAGGTTGGACAGGGCTTTGAGCATCCTGAACTAGTTCAAAATGTCCCTGTCCCTATGGATTGTACAAATTCAGTGATGTGAAGACTTCCAAACCAATACAATGAGAGGTGTGAAAGTTTCAGATGAGATCTGGCCTGTAGCCACACAGCCACTGGGAACTGTGCTGCGTGCAGCTGGGTCATTGCTGGATCCACTGTTGGATGACAAAACTTGTTGCAGTGCCAAACAGAGCACAACAGAACTGGAAAACCCCTATAAGAGGCTGAGTAGCTGCTAGAAGAGCAGATCTGTGACAGAGGATGGGAAGGTATTAAAAGAGGGGGGAAGTTGTGAGAAATGAACAAAAAAGTGGAGGTACCTGGTGCTGGAGTGGAAGGAGGTTGCTACAGCTGTCATTGCTGAATGTTCCCTGGATGGAGATCGTGCTGTATCTTGGAAACAGTAGTTTTGTCCTTCAGTGGACAATGCTAATAATATAAGGAGAAGAAAACGATACCAGTGCCAGCCTTTGGTAGGGACATCATCACCCAAAATTTCCTCTGTTGTCACATACCCTTCTGTTGGATTCATCTGGCCTTAGATAATGGTCTAAAATAGATGGCATGAGACGGCCTCTCAAGTGACCTTTCACTGATAAAAGAAGGAAACCTGGCTTAAAGCAGGGGCTTACATTTTAAATGGCTATGGGTAAGGGAGATTAGTTCTACTCTCAGCACTCAATCTAAGTTAATCATCCACTCTGTGAAGACATGTGGAGCATTCATCCCATCTTTGGGTAGTGCTTTATGACTGCTGGGATAAATCATCCTCCAAATTGGCCATTTCTCTGCACTGATTTTAGAGCATGGAACAAACAAGCTTTTCAGAAAAGTGCTTCAGTGACTTCCCTAAAAGTCCAGGCAGGGTGAACATGGGCTTTAAAATCTTTGCAACAGGGATCAAGAGATGTTAAAGAGCTGCAGTTGAGTCCTGTCTTTATTACATGACTGTGAGATCATGGATTTTTTAGGGATACATTGGGGATATTCGTTCCTGATGCTAAAAAATGCATTTCGTTTGGAGTTCACCTTACCTGATATTCACTACCTAAAACTTAAATCTTGAGTCCTGTTCTTGCTTGGATGTCTAAGACATAGAGTAGAATAAGGCATGCTTCAAAGTACCCATTTCTGCTCACGGTTGGTTTCTCTCTGGTTGAATCAAATATTCAATGTTTAAGTGGCCATCTGTAAAAGAAATGAAGTCTCTGCCTTCCAGCATATAGATGAGGATGACTAATATATGCCAGATGGAATTAGAGCTCTGGAAGGTGTTGTCATATCCCTTAGGTACACAGTGGAAGGTTTCTTTTGGTATAAGTAGTGAAGGCGTTGGAACACCTCTTCTGTGAGGACAGGCTGGGAGCGTTGGGGTTGTTCATCCTGGAGAAGAGAAGGCTTCAAGGAAGTCTTATTAGGACCTTTAAGTACTTAAAGGGGAGTATAAGAAAAATAGAGAGACTTTTTAGCATGGTGTGTTGTGGCAGGACAAGGGGTGATGGTTTGAACTAAAAGAGGGAAATTTAGACTAGAGGGAAGGAAGACATTTTTCATTCTGAGGGTGGGAGACCTTAGCCCAGGTTGCCCAGAAAGGTGCTAGATGCCCCATCCCTGGCACCATTCCAGGTCAGGTTGTTTGAGGCTCTGGGTGACCTGTTCTAGTTGCAGATGTCCCTGCTGATTGCAGGGGGCTTGGACTAGAAGACCCTGAGGGATTCGGGGCAACTCAAACCATTCTGTGATTCTCTGTTTCTATTAAGCAAGAACGATTGGAATCTGTCCTCTCTCCTGAATTAGGTAACACTCAGAAAGCACAGGAACAGTGGGGCAAAGGTGGCTTTTTTACCCACGCTAAACGAATGGAAATACTACAGGCTGCTCAAATGCAGCCATCTCTGTTGGACATGGAATTTTTTCATGTAAAATTCCTTGAAAGTGGAAGGAGTTTCTAGGTTAGCAGTCACGTATTTAATTTTTTTCTTTAATTAGGAGAAAAGAATTTATTAAAAAAGATGAGAGGGCTAAATCTGCCCAGTGAAGCTCTCAACCCCCTGCTTTAGTCCCTGAAATGTGGCATGCCTTTATATTTCACAGCATCCATAACACAGATTTATCAAAGGTCACTATGGCAACATCCAGGCAGTCAGAGACAAATAGGCGTATGAGCATGGAAACAGGACAAAACAAACTGAAATCGCCCTGTTCCCACCCAGCCTTCTCCCCTCTCCCTTCACCTCCAAATTTAGATGAATGCTATTATTAATACTCCAGTCAATATTACCTCAGCAGAGGTTGAAAAGCAGGATGGGCTTCACACCACAGGCAGGGAGAGGAATACCAACGTCGTGTAGGCACGTTACATGCATAGGATCACTGGAGCTATGGGTAGCCCTGCAGAATAATTGTATTGGCATGTGTGAATTCTGGGAATCAGAACCTCCCAGTGTTTGTTTTGGCAGGGTTTCTATGGCAATAAGTGCACTTGCTATTAATTCTCTAGTTTATTGCTAGTCTTTATTCCTGGTATTCAGGGGAGGGGGTTATCCACATTCACTTTGGAATTCCAGGTCGTGTTTATGTGAAGATGAACTCAGTAACAATAAATAAACAAACAAAAAAATACATACATACATAAATAGCTAAATGCTAAATAAATAATATATATATGCATACATTTATATTATATATATATAGCATGTATCATAGAATCATAGAATCATAGAATGGTAAGGTTGGAAGGGACCTCAAGATCATCCAGTTCCAACTCCCTGCCATAGGCAGGGACACCTCCCACTAGCACAGCTCACTCAAGGCCTCATCCAACCTGGCCTTGAACACCTCCAGGGAGGGAGCAGCCACAACCTCCCTGGGCAACCTGTGCCAGTGTCTTACCACCCTCACTGTAAAGAACTTCCTCCTAACATCCAGTCTAAATCTCCCCTCTGCCAGTTTAAACCCATTGTCCCTTGTCCTGTCATTGCACACATACACATATCTATGTATCATATATAAATATATAAATATATAAATGTATGTCTATATAAAATGAGAATCCCAAATCCTCTACACTGACACTGGCAACCATTTTCAGAAGAGATGAAAATACACTAATTTTCTTCTACTAACAGGGTTTGAAGCTATCCTTTTAGAGATGATAGAATGATTTGGGTTGGAAGGGACCTTTGAAGCTTATCTAGTCCAATCCCCCCTGCATTCAGCAGGGACATCTGCAACCAGAGCAGGTTTTTCAGAACTCCAGACAACCTGACCTTCAATAGTTCCAGGGATTGGGCATCTTTCATCTTTCTGGGCAACGTGGCCCAGTGTTCCAGCACCCTCATAGCAGAGAACTTCTTCTAACGTCTAATATCTAACCACAGGTAAATTTATATCACCATTGGAACAGTTTCCCAGGGATGTTGTGGATGTCCCCTCTCTGGAAGTTTTCAAGGCCAGATTGGATGGGACCTTGAGCAACCTGGCCTTGTGGAAGGTGACCCTGCCCATGCAGGGGGGCTTGAATCTAGATGATCTTTAAGGTCCCTTCCAACCAAAACCATTCTGTGAAATTCTATGAAATTTTTAGCTCATGTTCATGTTTTCATAGCTTCAATTTGGTGCCACTGAGTTTTGCTTGTTTTGGAAAATGGAATACTTTTAGCATTTTATTACCTGGAAAGAAAGAAAAATGTCCAAAAACTTAAAGAGTTCAGAATATATATATATATAT
>WBNM01036480.1:2285-22456 GCA_013399055.1 Ramphastos sulfuratus | reverse complement strand
ATCTAACCTGGCCTTGAACACACTCAGCTAAGAAGCATCCACAGCATCCCTGGGTAAATTATTCCACAGTCCCACCACCCTTGTACCGAAGAACTTCTTCCTAAGATCCAGTCTAAACCTCCTCTCCCTCAGCTTAAAACCATTCCCTCTTGTCCTATTGCTGAACACGTTTATGAAAAATCCCTCTCCAGCCCTCCTGTAGGTTCTTATCAGATACTGGAAGGCAGCTCTAAGGTCCTCTGGAGTCTCGAAGATCTTATCCAACCAAAATTATTCTGTGATTCTGTGAGAACTGAACTGCCTCCATGGTTCAAGAACGGGGTCTCTCTGCCTGTGAACATAAATTTGGCTGGCTAGATCTGTCCCTTCATTCTCCCTCTGTGTCCTTCTGTGTAACCACATCAAACATGTCATCTTTCTCAAGATGCCTTGCACCAGTTGTCTTCTTTGAAAGAACAGGGAAACTGAGGTAGTAGCAGAGACTACAGGATTTCACTTGGACCTTGTGCCAACCATTGGTGCTCACAAGTCATCTTCCCAGGGTCACCCTGGGAGAAGGTCTTAGCCTTCAGGCTGGAGAATGCTTTCATGGGTCCCTGTGCTTCTGTCTCAGGTGGGAAGAGGAGAAGAAAGAAGATCAAGTAAAATGGACCCAGCTGGAGCACCGAGGACCCTACTTTGTGCCTCTCTATGAGCCACTGCCTGATGACATACAGTTCTATTATGATGGTATGTCCACCTTGTGGTGGGACCTGGGGCTTGTAGAGTTGTCCTCTGTCTGGCTGAAGAGCTGGTATCTTCTCTTGGATGGAGAGGGGGAAGTATTGACTTTTGGCTTAAGGGGCATAGGGTTTGGACCTTCCCTGTGGCCTCTGAGCTGAGGGAGACCCATCTGTGTGTTGTGTGCATCTAGGCTGGTGGCTTTGGCCTGGGGTCTTGGGTGATAATTGGCTTGTTTGCTTAAAGATGTCACCATTCCCAAATGAAAAAATGTTTGTAGACAGCCAGCAACCCCAAGCAGAAAGAGTCTTGGCCTGGGGCTGCTCTAAGGTTGTGACCTACTATGTTCAGGTGGAGATCAGGAACCCTTTAGACCAGAATGTGTGGTGCAGGTAGGATTGAACCATCCCTGGGAGCTCTGCAGGGTGTTTTTCCTGTGGCTTGCCCAGAAAAACTCTTTCAAACTGTTGGTCTCCTAGGAACAAGAAGTTCTTTATATTAACTTGATCTTGTTGCACTGGCCAAAGAGCCCAGAACAAGATTGTGGCTCTGACAGATGATCTGAGACCCACTGGATGACCATGAGTGGCTCTATCTGTTGCTCCTATCTCAGCTTCGAGCTTCCTGTGATTGCTTCAATTGCATAGGGAAAGTATTTGACATGAAACCTCTCCAAGAGGAGAGGTCCTGGAAGTGGTTGTGGTCAGAAAGCAAAATTTTGTGTGGAGCTGTTTGTTTGGGACTTTTGTGGTGGCTGCTGAAAGCTCCTTGGCTCAATGACCTTACTGTAAGTCAAGATTTCCACTCTGCTGGAGGAGAAAATGAAGCATGAGATTGCAGATATGCTGCAGCAGCATCCTGCTGTGTCAAGCACTCAAGGTATTTATCCACAGATGAGGCTGTGTTTGGTGTAGGAACGTTCTGGAATCCCATCAGTGTACAACTGCCTGGATTGGGTTGTCCCGTAACTAAAGCTCCCCTCTCTTCTAGGCAAGCCCCTGAAGCTGAGCCTGGCCACAGAAGAAATTGCCACCTTCTATGCCAAAATGCTTGATCATGAGTACACAACCAAGGAGATCTTCCAGAGTAACTTCTTCAGTGACTGGAGGAAGGTATCTTCTCTGTGAGGGTTTCCTTGCTGCCCATCTTCCAAATTAAACTCACCATTCAACCTGTCATCTCCAGGTAGACTCTAGGCTGTGGTGTGGGATAGAATCATAGAGTTGTTTCACTTGGAAAAGACCTCTAAGATTGAGTCCATCAGCTTGACACTACCATGGCTGTTAAACCATGGATGGGGGAGATGAGTTTTATTTGTGGCTTAGTTCTTTAGGTATCATCATACAGCTGTGGAATTCTAAATTATGTGATTGGTTGCTGCTTCTGGATTTGGGCTGGGACTTGCTGTCTGTAGGATCTTTGAGAGCTTCCTGTTGGCACTTGTGGTCCAGCTGAGTTTCAGCCATGCTACCTAAGAAAGCAGGTGCTGGGTCTCCTGAACAGCTTCACAAGGAGTTTGAGGCATGTGTCCCTCTGAAGAATTAACTTCATGGTTCCACAGCACCATGGCTCAGTCCCCAAATAAAAGCAAAACCCTTACTAGGGAAAGATACCTTCAGAGCTGCTTCTGCAGTCCATGCAAGCTGCTTATGACCATGCTTGTGGACCACTTTTTTCCATGGCAGAAGGTAGAGGTTGCTTCTCCTCCATTTGGGTGTATTTTGCTTCCCTGGGTGCAAGCTCAAATGGCTACAGGCAGGATGGCCTCCTACAATGACAGCTTTGTCCTTGAGTGCAGGTGGCTGGGATAGTTGGGGAGTGGCTGCTCCCTTCTGATTTTTCTGAAGAACTGGTACTTGGATCTTCTCTGTCCTTCTCTGTGAAGAAAAGAAATAAGCAGTGGCTTTTTGCAGTCTGTTTTGCCCAACCCTCTCATCCCTTGCTCAGGAGATGACTTCAGAGGAGCAGGAGATAATCAAAGACCTGGACAAGTGTGACTTCAGCGAGATCCACAAGTACTTTGTGGACAAAAGTGAGGCACGGAAAGCCCTCTCCAAAGAGGAGAAGCAGGTGAGGACTGTTTACTATGACATCCAGGGCTGGCCACAATGTTTTGGGATGAGGTTAGGATATTTCTTGTCTCCTTTCATGGTGTTATGCTTTGGTCTGGGACCTCTTTGGCCTTTGAATCAGCTTCACCTCTCCATAACCATCATGACCCTCTTCAGTAATGTTATCTGCAGAGGCTGCATGTTTCGTGACATCCTTGGACCACGATTTGTGGTCCTAACCTGTCTAGAGGATGGTGAACTGTGTTAAGGGGCTTCTGGCACGCAGGCTTTGCTCCCTTGGTGTCTCGTGTGGGACCAGCATCACCTTGAGAGTTTGTAAAATGAGTGAATTGTTGGGAGTGGACTTGGATGCATGTTCCTGTCTTCCTCTACCCTTCAAGCTCTACCTTGCCTACCTGGCTTTCCGCAGGAAAGGGAGGGGAATGATAGGCAGGCACATGTCATGGTGTTTTGGTTTGATCCTGTGGGATGATGGTGGGATGGTGCTTGTTTCAGAAACTGAAGGAAGAGGCAGATAAGATCCAAGAGGAGTATGGGTACTGCATCCTTGATGGGCACCGGGAGAAGATAGGCAACTTCAAAACGGAGCCACCTGGGCTGTTCCGTGGACGCGGTAACCACCCCAAAATGGGCATGCTGAAGAAGAGGATCATGCCAGAAGATGTTATCATCAACTGCAGCAAGTGAGTTGCCATGGGAAGAGCTGAGACTCAAATCTGAGCTGCTTTAGGGGCAGGGATAAGCTGCACATCTCCTCTGCCCTGAGTTGCTGTGGGGTTTTGTTCTCCTTAAGCTTGAGCTCCCTTGGAACCCTTTGATGGTTCCTTAGAACCCTTAGAGGTCTTTTTCAACTGAAACAATTCTGATTCTGTCACCACCTGGTCCCCTCCAGATGTCTGTTTTGCATTTAGGTCTCACTTTTAGTTTCTGTCTGGATGTGCAGCGGCCAAGGAAGCCACTGAGCAGCTCTCGTCTCTCAGTGGAGCCTGCAATGTTCACCCAACATCAACTGCAAACACTTCAGTGCTCCTATAGCCTCTCTGAAGAAGGGAAAACTCTGCACTCCTTCTCTAGTACTCCTCTTCCAAATAGGCCATTTCTAATTTTATGGGTCCCTTGTGCTGGAATGATACTTGGTGGAGAGAGGAAAAACAGTGGCTGGGTTAAGAGTGAGTTTGCTCTCTAAGCTACCTGAGTTGGTTTGGTCTTTAAAGATCCTTTTGAAGACCTAGTGGCCTTGACTTGTAACATTCCCCACCAGCCCAGCAAGCTCTCCTGTTGTCTCCAGCATCCGAAGGATAAAGATCTGATTAACTGGGCAACCTGTTCTAGTTGCAGATGTCCTTGCTGACTGCAGGACTGTTGGACTAGATGACCTTTAAAGGTCTCTTCCAACCCAACCTATTCTGTGTTGTGAAGGAATTTTGGATGGGTTCTATGTTTTCTGTAAGTAATGCTGCAATGTGTTGAAAAGCCTTGGCTCCCTGTGAAGAAGCATTTGAGCTGATGAACCTGTTTTTCCTTCATGGTCTGAGGGCTGTAAAATGTTCTCTACCCACAGGGATTCCAAGATCCCCACACCACCAGAAGGGCACAAGTGGAAGGAGGTGCGCTTCGACAACACCGTTACCTGGTTGGCCTCATGGACAGAGAACATCCAGAACAGTCTGAAGTACATCATGCTGAACCCCAGCTCCAAGTTGAAGGTTGGAGTGATGTTGCTGTACAGGCAGAGTTGTTGCCTTTGGGGCCAACAGGGTTGTGTTGTTTTTTTTCCCCAGGTGGAAAGGTCAGGGGAAAGCAGAGATGCGGCAGATCAAGAGAAATCTATTGACAATTCTGTGGCAAACAGAACCAGGGCAGGAATTGTCCCCCTCCGGACTGGACACTGGTGAGGCCATGCCTCCTGTGTTCAGTTTTGGGTCCCACACTCGAAGGACACTGAGGTGTTGGAGTGTGTCCAGAGACGGATAATGAAGCTGGGGAAGGGTCTGGAGAACAGGTCTTGTGAGGAACAGCTGAGGGACCTGGGGTTGTTCAACCTGGAGGAAAGGAGACTGAGGGGAGACCTTCTGGCTCCCTGAAAGGAGGTTGCAACCAAGTGGAAGTTGGTATCCTCTTCCCAATTAACAAGTGATAAGGCAAGAGGAAATGGCCTCAACCTGCACTGGGAGATGTTTAGCTTGGATATTAGGACAATTCCTTCATGCAAAGGGTTGGCAAGCCCTGGACTACGCTGTGCAGGGCAGTGGTGGAGGCCTCATCACTGGAGGGATTTCAAAACTGCATAGATTGAGCGCTGAGAGACACTGTTTAGTGGTGGACTTGACAGTGTTTGATTAACAGTTGGACTTGATGATCTTAAAGGTCTCTTCCAACCAAAGCAGTTCTATGAATCCATTATTTATGCTGGTAAAGGGAGAGTAGGAGCAGATGGGATCACCACTTGCAGTGCCATGCAAGGTAGGGAGCGAAAGGGCAGCAGGGAAAGGTCATTTAGAGCTATTTCCAGTCCCCAAAGCAAATAAAGGTACTGGGAACAAGTTGAGCACAACTGAGCAAATGCATCGTGTCAGTCCACATTGGTGGTATCCACCAGAGGCCGTGGCCATGCAATACTTGTCTGCTTGGGTCCTCACTTGCTGCGTGCTGACTGCTAGCTGATGGGAGGACACCTCCAGAGCAACCATAAGCAGCTCAGACTTGGTCACAACCCCGGGTCCAGCACCTCCATCGGAGGGCATAGAAACTCCAGATGAGGTGGGTTTGTCCTGATTTTTCCACTTCATGGAGTGTCTTCTCAAGAAGACAATGGGCTTTGAGGAGTACTTAGATGCTGGAGGTGTTCCTAGACCAGGATCTCACTGGTAGGGATGGAAGGAAGATGAGTGACTGAGTTGTGACCTGTCTTTCCAGGGGGAGAAGGACTGGCAGAAGTATGAGGTAGCCCGGCGCTTGAAGGGCGTTGTCCACAAAATCCGCGCTGAGTACCGAGCCGATTGGAAGTCCAGGGAGATGAGGAAGCGGCAGATAGCCGTGGCCCTCTACTTCATCGATAAGGTGTCTGCAGCTTCTGCCTAGCCCCCAGCTCCTCCCGTCCCTGGGGAGGGCATTTGATTGACTACTCCTCCAATCCTGCAGATTTTTGCAGTGTGTTGGTTGTGCTGGTGCCAGAGGTTTTTGTTTATGTGTGACAGACTTAGATTTTTTTTTAAGAAAGAGTAAAATAAAAAACAACTTGTAGGCCACAGGCAGGTTTTAAATCCCTCATAGTTATCTGGATAAGAATCCCTCTGGATATCCAAAAGGAAGAGATAAAAGAGAAGAATTGACTTTGCTGCTCGCTTATAAAGTGATTGTGGGGTTGAATGACAAAATGATGATATCCAGGGATGCACAGGTCCTTCCCCTGGGACAGACTTTGTCTATGGTCTTCTTGAGGGAACCTGGGACCCCTCAAACCACCACAACTGGGCAGGAAGAATCTGGAACTGATCACAAAGGATGGTGATTGTCCCCCTTTGCTAGGCACTGGTGAGGCCCCACCTCAAATACTTCGTTTGGGCTTCTCACAACGAGAGGAACATTGAGGTGTTGGAGTGGGTCTAGAGAAGGGTAAGAAAAGCTGGTCTGGAGAACAGGTCTGGTGAGGAGCAGCTGAGGGGGCTGAGATTGTTCATCTTGGAGAAAAGGAGGCTGAGGGGAGACTTCTGAGGTGGAGACTGGCCTGTATCAGGAATGGTGTGGCCAGCAGGNAGGAGGCTGAGGGGAGACTTCTGAGGTGGAGACTGGCCTGTATCAGGAATGGTGTGGCCAGCAGGACCAGAGAGGTCTTTCTGCTCCTGTACTCAGCACTGGGCAGGCCACACCTTGAGTACTGTGTCCAGGTCTGGGCCTCTCAATTTAAGAAAGATGTTGAGGTGCTGGAACACATCCAGAGAAAGGCTGCAAGGCTGGTGAAGTACAGCCCTGTGAGGGGAGGCTGGGGGAGCTGGGGTGATTCACCTTGGTGAAGAGGAGGCTCAGGGCAGACATTATTGCTCTCTACAGCTACCTGAAAGGAGGTTGTAGCCAGGCAGGGATTGGTCTCTTCTGCCAGGCACCCAGTGACAGAACAAGAGCCTCAACTGTGCCAGGGCAGGTTTAGGCTGGATGTTAGGAAGAAGTTCTTCAGAGAAAGAGTGATTGGCATTGGAATGGGCTGCCTGGGGAGGTAGTGGAGTCACCATCCCTGGAGGTGTTTAAAAGGAGGCTGGATGAGGCACTTAGTGCCATGGTTTAGTTAATTAGAAGGTGTTGGGTGATAAGTTGGACTTGATGATCTTGAAGGTCTTTTCCAAACTGGTTAATTCTGATTCTGTCTCTCTACAACTCCCTGAAAGGAGGTTGGAGCCAGGTGAAGTGGAGTTTCTCATCCTGAGGAACAAATGACAGGACAAGAAACAGCCTCAAGTTACACCGGGGAAGGTTTAGTTTGGACATTAGGAAAAACTTCTTCCCCTTGTCAAAGGAAGGTTGTCAAAGCCTGGCTCAGGCTGCCCAGGGCAGTGATGGAATCACCATCCCTGGAGGAGTATCAAAGCTGTGGAGATGTGGTGCTGAGGGATGTGGTTTAGTGGTGGACTTGGCAATGCTGAGTTAATGGTTAGACTTAATGATCATAATGATATTTTCTGACCTAAACTGTTGTATGATTTTGTCACCTGCTGATGCTTGTGTGAAGGCATAGCTGTATGGCAGTGCAGGAGCTGTACCACTCCTAATGGGCTTCACCTCTGTGTGTGTCTGAAAGCAATAACCCCACTGGAGAGGTGGGTGACTCCCTATTTTGGAGGGATATTTTAGTGTTCCTTAGGGCAATAATCCCATGCTGGAGGAAGTCACTGCTTGGTTTCCACCAGGGTCCCAGCAACCATTCAATGAGGCACTGCCCTGAGAAAGGCTTCTTTTCCCTCTCCTGCTGTTCACATCCGCTTTAATAACCTTGGAAAGGGGAACTGAGGTGGGCTGGGGTGGATAACTTTTTGTCTCCTTGCAGCTGGCCCTGCGAGCTGGCAATGAGAAAGAGGAAGGGGAGACTGCAGACACAGTTGGCTGCTGCTCCCTGCGTGTAGAACACATCAAACTGCACCCCAAGCTGGATGGACAGGAGCATGTGGTGGAGTTTGACTTCCTTGGGAAAGACTCCATCCGTTACTACAACAAAGTGTCGGTGGAGAAGCTGGTGAGTGGGGCACAAGTGGAGACATTTACTGGTGTGGCAGTTCACTGCAGGGTTGGCTTGGTTCACTCAGTAGTTATCAGTCCCAAATTCTCCTCAAAACCTGTTCCAAACATGCCTCCTGGTGGCAGTGTGCACCTTAGATACTGCAGTGCTGGATGATGAGGACACAAACATGATGACCCTGCTTTGGGGAAAAGGGAGAATCTTTAGGGCTTTCAAGGTTCTTCTAGCTGATGAACTGAGAGAGAAGTCCTGCCTCCTGCTGGAGCATCCTCACTTGACTGGCAGGCATTAAGAATTGAAGTGTCCTTGCTGACATTTTCCTTTCTGCTTTACCCATGGGATAGATGATTTTGGGAGTGTTTGTAGGGAAACTGTAGTGACAAATAGCAAAGGTGGAGGAAAACAGCCTGTGGCACCAGTGGCTTTGAGGTCCCGGTGACAGCCCTTGAAGTTGAGAAGATTGGTGGAGTTGTAAGAAGTTAGACACAGGTCTGGATTAGAATCCATCTGGATGAGGAGGCAGATGGAGATGGAGATGTCTGGGAGCTATTTTCATCCTTGTTTCTGACCAGAGTCATCCTTTCCTTTTCTTTAGGTGTTCAAGAACCTGGAGCTGTTCATGAGGAACAAGGACCCAGGAGATGATCTCTTTGATAGGCTTAATGTAAGTGGTCATCTCTAAGCTTCTGAAACAACACCGACAGCCTAGAAAGAGTAGAAGCAAACCTGTGATGCTGCCATCCAACCTTCAGGCTTCCAGGCTGTGGTGCTGCATTGGCTGTAGCTGTTTGGAGACCCTGCTGGGATGCTGTAATAGGTTTTTCCATCCTCTTTCTGCACTGGTATAATCTTTGCTTCTCTCAATGAAGGCTTGGCTGCTTTCTGCACCCACGAATAACCTGTGTCACTGCTAAGGTGACTTTCTGCTCCTTCCCTCCTCCTAATCCATCTGCTTGAGCTTCTTTTTTAGCCTGGGAAGATCTGCCCACACACATACTGCTCAGGGTGTTGCTGGAGGCGTCAAACCTCAACTGTGCAATGCTTTCACATCTCACACCAGGGCTCAGTAGAAGTGTGAGGGGCTTCTGGAGAGATGTGCTGGAACCTTCCCTTCTGAGCTACTCCCCTCCAAAAACCTCCCTCCTCTTCCTTAGTGTGGGATATGGGCTGCTGCCACCCACGTTCCTTCTCTACCTGCACTCCTTACAAAGCCACTTGCCCATCTGAGGAGGCTGCTCCTCTCTGGTCATGTAGACTTTATCTGTGATAGGCTTTCTTGCTGCAAGTAAGGCTTCCTCCAAACCTTGGGTGACACTTCCCAGCATCTTCTGCTTCCAGTCCAACTGCAGCCCCATGTGCTCCACAGGACAGACAGATATGACATACATGAGATTTGGTGCAAGATGCGTCCTTTTGGCCATAGATAGACAGAAATTGTTGACATCCAGGGAATTTCTTTGTAGCTTTAGGTGGAATTTGTGCTGGTTTTAGACAGATGAGGGTCTGACCCAACAAGTAGATCTACAAGCTGTGGGAAATGTTTCTAATGCCTGATTTGGTTGCTTAGATAAAAGATGGTCTGAAAAGCAAGTGCTTTATTGTCCTAGCTTCTGCTTGTTCTCTTCATTTCTTCCACACCTTGTGCTATCTTCCTTTCTACAGACAGGCATCTTGAACAGACATCTCCAGAGACTGATGGATGGTTTGAGTGCCAAAGTGTTCAGAACCTACAATGCCTCCATCACCTTGCAAGAGCAGCTCAGGGCACTCACTAATTGTGAGTTACTGAGAGTGGTTGCAGTTTAACCAGCTGCATTGCATGGACAGTGGGCTCAGTGGTGTCCATCCATTACCTTGGGGTCCTTAGAACTGCCTGCCCCTCTTTGGCAGGTGATGTACTATGTGTAGGGTGGTATGTAGGGAATGGTTTGCCCAGAGAAGGTGTGGGTACCTTATCCCTGGAAGTGTTTAAGATCAGGCTGGATAAGGCTTTGAGCAACCTGGCCTAGTGGAAGCTGTCTCTGCCCATGGCATGGTGTTGGAACTTGATGACCTTTAAGGTCCCTTCCAACACAAACCATTCTGTGTAACTTACGAGGGTGTGCAGAAAGGTGGGATATGGATCTGTTAGGGTGGGTCCATAGGAGGCTGTAAAGATGATCCAGAGGGATAGAGCATCTGCTTTGAACAAAGGCTGAGAGAGATGGGCTTGTTCAGCCTGGAAAAGGCTTCAGGGAGGCCTTCTTGTTGCCTTCAGCAATCAAAGGCCTGTAAGAAAGCTGGGGTCAGACTTTTTATTAGGGCCTGTTGTGACAGGACAAGGGGTGATGGTTTTAGACTAAAAGAGGGAGGTTTAGCCTAGAGAGGAGGAAAACTTTTTTTGAAACTGGTGGTGAAACCCTGGCCCAGGATGCCAAGAAAAGGGATAGGTGCCTCATCCCTGGAACCATTCCAGGGCAGTTTTTTTGGGACTCTGAGCAACCTGATGTAGTTGCAGATATCTCTGACTGCAGTGGGGTTGGACTAGATGAGCTTGAAAGGTTTCTTCCAGCCTAAACCATTCTATATGGTTCAGATAGTTATCTGCTCAGCAGTAGTCTGACCTGCAGCCAAGCTGGGAGTGTTTCTTTTCCCCCTTCCTTGCTTGGTTGGTTGCACTCTTTTGCCTGCCTGGGGTACATGAGCAGTAAGGCACAGAGTCAGATTCAGTGATCTCAAGTGTTCTTCACCAGTTTTCACCAGCAGTATTGCTGTCTGCAAAGGGCTCACTGTTGGCCTGCTCTGCACCCTGCTTTCCTGAGCTCCTAGAAAGGAGACACAGTGATGCTTCCATTGATTTCCAGCTGAAGACAACGTTGCAGGAAAGCTCCTCTCCTACAACCGAGCTAACCGAGCTGTGGCCATCCTGTGCAACCATCAGAGGTCTACACCAAAAACCTTTGAGAAGTCCATGAAGGTCCTCCAGAGCAAGGTGAGGCAGACCAAGCTGAGAGCCTCTGAATTTGATCTAACCTCTGATCTGGTTTTGTGAGGAGGAAGGCTGGGAGAGAAAAGGTGAATAATCTGATGCCTGAAGAGATCACATTGATTTTTTTAATCAATGCAGAGACATCAGCCCAAGGTGGAGAGGGATGGGGTAAACTCAAATGCTGGATGAAGCATACTTAGCACTCTCATCTTTTAGTGCCTTCGAAACCTGGATGCCTTCTTTGATGGCACAACTTGAACACAGCTGGCTCTGAACAGGAGAAACTGGGTGGTCCACCAAACAAGTAATTGGCTGTTCGGGCTGTTTGCAGGAGGACCAGATGAAATGTCAAGGATCCGATATGGAACTATCTTGAACTACCACTTCTAATTGTCCTCAGCTTTTGTTAACACTCTGCTGGTGAACCTTGTTCTTTGGAGAGGGCTCGACCACTGTCATGACCCATTTCAGGCAGTTGCACAAGATGACCAGATAAGAGCTACAAGGATCTTGCAAAAGGTCCTGAGAGGAAGCTTGACCTCCAGCAGATGCTGCCTGCAGGGATGAGCTGTTGTCTTTGGAATAGCCTGATGAGAAATTGAGGAGCAATGTGACAGAGAAAAGAGAAAGGACGAGGCAGCTGAAAGCTTCAGGAAGGACAGGAACATAGGCTTATTTTGTATTTACCTTCACAGATTGATGCCAAGAAGAAACAGGTGGAGGAAGCCCAGCAAGCGCTCCAAAAAGCTGAGGAGGAGTTTGAAGACACAAGAGATCCCAAAGCAGAAGTGTGAGTGACTCTTCCTTACAATCCTTTTTATGTAGAGGGACCTCTGTGCAGAGGGCATGGGGATGGTATGGTCCAACACTTTGTGTGCAGGTCATCAGAGCTGACATGTCACTGTTGGGTACCAGGTGTCTTATGGCAGCCTGGCAGATGGGTGGAGGTCTTGTGGATGGTTCTTTGCAACTGTAGGATTGCGAAGAGCTGCTTGAGGAGAATTTATTTGTGATAGGGCACACCTCACTGAATAATGAAACTTCAACACAAGATGTTGTCTTGGAAAAACTTCTTTCCTGCAAGAGTGACAGTGAACTGGAGCAGGCTGCCCAGAGAAACTGGGGAGTCTCCTTCTCTGGAGTTTCCAAACCTACGTGGACATTGAAATCCTGGGCAACCTGCTTTAGGTGGACTTGCTTTAGCAGGTTGGTTGGACTAGATGATCTCCAGAGGTCCCTTCTAACCCCCACCATGCCCTAACTATTCTAGAAGTGCCATGGTACAAAGGATGTGTAGCTTGAGGGTGAGGCTGGCAATATACAGGCTGACTTTGATGGGACATGTGAGCGGTGAGTTGTGACCTGTCTGGTGTCTTCAGCAGTCATTGCATGGAATGTAATCACATTTGCTCCTTTTCCCAGAGCCAAGATGTGACTTGCTGTCTGCCCAAAGACAGGAGAAAGCTGGAAGAGAGATACAAAGGTTATCTTTTAAGCTGTGCTCCAGAGCTTCATGTTTTCTGCTTATGCCTTGTGTTACTGAGATGCAGAGCAGGTTTTCAGAGGTGGTCATTGCTCATGGAGCCTGGATTTGAGGAGGTGGTCTTTGCTGGGTGCTGGCTTTTGTGCTTGCTCCATTTCAGTGGTAATAGTTCTGCTTTTCAAGTGTCTTATGAGGCCAAAGTACTTGAGAAATGGGTTAGTGGTGAATGGCATCTTCCACTTTGCCATTCTGGAGTATTTCCTAGGCTCAAGACTCAGAGGACTTTGGATTAGTATAGAGGCTGCTCTGAGATGAATCACAGAATGGTGGTGGTTGGAAGGAACCTTTGGAGATCATCTCATCCAACCCCATTGCTAAACCAGATTCACCTAAAGCAGGTTGCCCAGGATCATGTCTAGGCATGTTGTAGCAGTCTCTGGAGAAGAAGACTCCACAATCTGTCTGGGCAGCCTGCTTCAGTGCCCCATCACCCTCAAAGTGAAGAAGTTGTTCCTTCATGCTCAGATGGAAACTCCTGGGTCCCAGTTTCTGCCTCTTGCCCTTTGTGCTGAAGCTTGTTGGCTTCCCTTCATGCTTCCAGGCAGCAGCAGATCAGAACTACTTTATATTTCCTCTCAGCTACTTCTTTTCCCCTTTAACATATCATATGTGTTACTCTTTCTCTGCCCTCAGCAACATGGAGAAGAAAAAGAAGGTGTTGAAGAGGCTGGAAGATCAGCTGGCCAAGTTGAATGTTCAGGCCACAGATAAAGAGGAGAACAAACAGATAGCTCTGGGCACGTCCAAGCTGAATTACCTGGACCCCAGGATTAGCATAGCTTGGTGAGTGTGAGGCATGCTGTGGGGCAAGTGCTCTTTAGACGGGTGCAGCTCATCTAGCATGGCCTGAAGAGCAGGACAAACATGTGCTTGAGGAGAGAGGGAAGAAACCTAGAGGGGGCTGGAGGAGCCTAGCAACAAGCAAAGCTGAGGCTTGCTGCAAATAACTGTTTGCAGGATCACAGAATGGTGAGGTTGGAAAGGACCTCTAGAGGACATAATGTCCAACTGCCTTGCTGAGGAAGGGTCACCCAGGGCAGGTTGCTCAGGATCATAATGTCCAGGCAGGTTTGGAATCTCTCCAGTGGAGGAGACTGCACAACCTCTTTGGGCAGCCTGCTCCAGGGCTTCAGCACTCTCACAGCAAAGATGTTTTTCCTCCTGTTCAGATGGAACCTCCTGGATTCCAATTTGTGCCCATTGTCCCTTGTCCTGTCACTAGGCATCACTGGCCCCAGCTTCTTGCTACACCCCATCCACGCACACTTCAGCTCTTGCTGAGCATTGAGCAGGTCCCGTCTCAGGCTGCTCTTCTCCAGGCTCAACAGCCCCAGGGCTTTCAGCCTTTCCTCCTCACAGAGATGCTGCAGGCCTCTCAGCAGCTTCATAGGCTCTACGGGACTCTCTCCAGTAGTTTCCTATCTGTCTTGAACTGGAAAGGACTCTAGGACTCCAACTGTAGCCTCACTGTGGTGGGGTAGAGGGAGAGAAGAACCTCCCTCAACCTGCTGGCCACATTCTTCATGCCCCCCAGGATACCAGTGACCACCTTGGCTACAAGAGCATAGTGCTGGCTCATGGTTAACAAAGAACTTCCTTCTGGGTTTAGGACAAGAAGGGATCACATTTCATGTCTTTGTGGTGGCACAATATCCAGTTCTCAACTCCCTGAACAGAGATTCCTGTTGTGCTGGGAGTGGTGTGGGATGGTTGGCACCAGGGGAGGCTTAGGTTGGATATTAGAAGAAACTTCACTGAAAGTGTTCTCAGACCAGAACAGGTGTCCTAGGGGGATGTTTGAATTCCCATGCCTGGGGGTGTTTAAAAGACACAGATATACTGAAGGACATGGTTTAGTGCTAGCCTTGGTTGGGTTAGAGAATGGTTGGACTGGATCCCCTTCAGAGGTCTCTTCCACCTGAAAAGATTCTGTGACTTTCCACTGCTGTCTTGTGATCTGCACAGGTGCAAGAAGTTTGGTGTGCCCATTGAGAAGATCTATAACAAGACACAGAGGGAGAAGTTTGCCTGGGCCATTGACATGGCTGATGAGGACTTTGAATTCTGAGATGGTGCTTTTCACCTTGCTTTGTGCTCCTTTGGTGCCAGTGGAAGCTATTTTTGGTCTTGCTGTGGTTGGTGGAGTGGGTGTGGGCAATTATCTAATAAAAGAGTTTGCTACTACTATTTTGTGCCTTTTTTTGAGCCAAAAGAAAACCACCCATTCTCAAGTTGGAACAGGTCTTGCCGACTTGTGACACTGGTCCTGGTGCCTTTGAGGTGAACTTTTAATTCCTCTTCAGAGTTGCCAAGTGCTTTGGATCTTTTCTTACCTCCTCCCTGGGAGGAAGATTGAATGAGAGTGTTAATTGTGCTGACAAACAAGATTAGATCTAATCCTGTCACCTTGATGTGGTGGAGCTCTGCTGCCCTTTGCTGCTGCCCTGAATTGGATTGATGCGAAAACACAAAGCAATGCCAGGAACAGGCAGCTAAAGTAGAAAACCTAGGCTTGGGTCAGGGATGTGCTGGGAGTGTCCCAGTTTGGGAACTATATGGTTAAAAAAGTTCTCTAGGCACTAGAAGATTGTTATTCAATCCCACAATTCTGCTATCTCTTCACAAACTTGCTGCAAGGCAGCTCCTTCTCCTTTCCTCCCCTCCAGCCTTGTGTCGGCCGGAGCTGCTTTATCGGGACACAGATGTAAGGCGCAGGCCTGGTTTAGGGCCTCCAGAGGCTGTGCTTAGGCCTGTGGATGGCAGAGGCATGGCAGGGGGGGAGGATCGGAGCATGGAGGAGACAGATTTAGTTTTGGGTTGGGGCATAATTCAAGGGGGTTTGCTTATGGATTTTGTATCTGCCTTGTAATGTCTATCTGTAACTCTCTCTCCAAATATAATTCTGTTTTTCTCCAATTCATTTGAGAGCTTCACTCTGTCGGCTCTTTAAACCCATGACAGGGAGGAAGCGAAAAATTTCCAGGTTTTACTTGTCAGGGTGTTTTGTGTCCTCTTGCCTCCAGGAGGGAAGATGGTTGTACAACTGTACAAACTTAATCACAATGGGAAACCTTGAGGGAGAGCAAATGGCCGGAGAATGAAGGAGGGGAAGATACTGGATTAAAAAGCAGGTTTCCCACTGGAGGGATGAAGTTCAACTTGGAATGAGCCAAGTGTCCTTTAGTCACTCCTGAACCTTGGTCTGAGAGAGAACATCTCATTTGGGACCATACTTCACCTCTTCTACTTGATTCAAGTTGTCCTTGCTTAGCTCAGTGTAGCAGACAATGAAGTGTTCAGCCCAAGATTTATAATTATCTAACCACAGAATGGTAGGGGTTGGAAGGGACCTCTGGAGATCAAGTTCCAACCCCCCTGCCAAAGCAGGATCACCTAGGGCAGGTCACCTGCACCCCTGTCCCTGGAGGTGTTTAAAAGAGGCATAGATGTAGTGCTGAGGGATATGGTTTAGCATCAGGCGAGTTAGATGATGGTTGGACTTAAAGTTCTCTACCAACCAAAACAGTTCTATAATGCTATGACTGTTCCATGCTTACAGGGCTGTGCTTTCCTCAACAGCTGCCCTGTCTCTGTTAAAGCACCCTGGCCATGCCTGGAGCTAAACTGAGGTGGTTCAACTTGAGAGCTCAGCTAACAAAGCTGAGGTCTTGACTTTGAGCTGCAGCAGATGAGGGGCAGGCTGGCAGATAGACTTTGTGCAGTGCTGAAGGACTTGCTGGCCACAATCTGGATGTCAGGACTGTGAAGATCTGCCACTCTCAGCTGAGTTGTAATTCTTGGCTATTCTGTAGGAGCTTAAATGAAGTGTCTGTTCTCCAAAGGGTGTGTTGTCCTGTGAACCAGTTCTATGGGGCTTGACAGTTTCTGTCAAAAAGCTTAGTGAAGCCAGGACTGGAAGTCCGGGTGCATTGCAGGTATGAAGTAAAAGCAAGGTGGAGAGTTCATGTGCTTCATCAGGTGTCAAATAACGCCTGCTGGAGTGAGTAACACAATGTGTTTGAAACAGAGAAGCTTTAAAGAGAAGGTTTTGAGCCTGGGGAGTGTCCTCCTGGCCTGTAGCCATAAGTGAGAGAATACAGGTTGGAGGAGTTGAGCTACTAACCACTGACATTGCACAGGCACAGAACAACAGTCTGGCTTAATGCAGAATCTTGACAGGGTTTTCCCCACAGCTCATAAGCCTGTGGAGATGGATCACAGAATCATTAAAGTTGGAAAAGATTATCAGGTCCAACTGTTAACCAACCACCACCATGTGCCAAAATGCCATGTCTAAATGTGTTTTGAACATCTCCAGGGATGGTGACTGCAGCACTCCCCAGAGCAGCCTCTTTCAGGGTTTTACAACCCATTCAGGGGAAAAAAGTTGTTCTTCGTGTCCCACCTAAACCTCCAGTGGTGCAACTTGAGGCCATTTTCTCTTGTCCTATTACTTGGTACTTGGGGGAAGAGACCAATCCTCACCTTGCTACAACCTTCTCTCAGGGAGCTGTAGAGAGCAAGAAGCTCCTTTCCTCCAGGCTGAACAACTCCAATTCTCTCATCAGCTCCTCGTAAGACTTGTTCTCCAGACCCTTCACCAGCTCGGTTGCCCATCTCTGGATATGGTTCAGCACCTGATCAATGTCCTTCCTGAAGCAAGGGGCCTGCCACAGACATCTCTGAGAGAGGGCTCAAGGTGAGCCAGGGGAGGTTCAGGCTGAATATTAGGAAAAATTTATTTGCTGAACGAGTGGTCAGGCATTGGAACAGGCTGCCCAGGGAGGTGGCAGTTGCCTTCCTGCAGCCATATTTCAATATCTTCTGGATGGAAGATTCCTCCACCACACCTGAGGGCCCCTCTTTTGGCAGTTAGTCACTGCTCCATAAAGCTTTGCCTTCCTTATATTTGGTGGGAATGTCTTGATAAATCTTGTAACTAGTTCCTTGTACTTTCTCTGGGTTTCTCCAAGGGGAGTCTGGCTCTGACCTCTCTATAACTACCCCTCATTAAATAGCTGGATGTCTTGATCTTCTACCTTAGCCTGCTCCCTTCCAGCCTGTTCTGTTGCATGGAGTCATTCAGCCTTACAACTGGAACATTTCTGAACTTCATGAGCCTCTCAACTTCACCTCTCACCAAACATCAGCCTGCTGAACATCAGAGGGATGTGGTAGGAGCCTGTGGCTGAAGGAGTTAGGACCATCTTGACCTTAGGGGTGCGTATGAATGATACTTCCCATATCCCTGAAGACAAAGTTGGTTTAGCCCTGGAGGTGTTAAAAAACCCATATGTAGATGTCTTAATGGCCCTGGTGGTGTTATGTCAATGGCTGGACTTTATCTTAGGGGTCTTTTCCAACCAAAACAATTCTATGATTCTACGGGGCTCCATCCCTCACTTTGGTTCTGCATCAGCATCCTGGAGAGGAGGGAACAAAGCCTCTTGCCAGCTCTAAAGCCCTTGCACCAAGCCATGCTCATCAGAACCTTCCCACATCGTGCTTTCTCCTGAGCATGAGTCACTGTTGATGTGCAGACAACAGCTTATTGATCCTCATTGATGGAAAAAGTACATCGAGCTCCATTTTCCCAGAGACACTTTCCATAGTGGTCAGTGTTGGAAGCACTGCTCTCCTGCCCATCAGGAGGTGCAGAAGGGATCCTGGTGGGTGACCTGAAGAAGGGTGGTCATCAAAGATGTTGAGTTGCTCTCTCATCTTCTCAATGACAGAGCCTCTGCTCACCTGTAGGTGGTTTGGGGAGGTGGGATTTTGGATGATTCATCTTAATTGGTGCAGAGGGGGGAAGCGGCCATGGTGACAACTCAGTGAGGAGCACTTGCTGTTGAGCTGCTGCTTAAACTCTGCATCTGCTCTCTGAAGAGTGATCAGATTAAGGAGGGAAAACAAAGCAGCTGTAGTCTGGCAGACATGTGAGGCATGGGAAAACCCTCATGGAGATGTCAGGATGAGAAACGTGAAAAGTTTCCAGAGGGTTTTTCCTCCTTTCCCTTGAGTTCTGATGTTGCATAAATATAAAGAAAATGGGGGGGGGGGGGAAAGAAAAGAAACTTTGAAGGGGAAAGTTTCAGTTGATGTGGCTGTATGAGGCTGTGCTGCACTTCAGTGAGACCTGGACAGGCTGCAGAGCTGGGCAGAGGCAAACCTCATGGAGTTCAACAAGGGCAAGCATAGGGTCCTGCACCTGGGGAGGAAAAACTTCCTGCACCAGTATAAATTAAGAGCTGACCTACTGGAAAACAGCTCTGTAGAGAAGGACCTGGGAATGCTGGAGGACAAGAAGTTTGCCATGAGCCAGCAATGTGATCTTATGGCCAAGGAAAGCAACAGTCTCATGGGGTATGTTATGAAGGTTGATGCTAACAGTTCAGAGGAGGTTCTTCTGCCCCTCTGCTCTACTGAGGCCATATCTGGAGTTCTGAGTCCATTTCTGGGCTCCCCAGTTCAAGAGACACAGGGAGCTACTGGAGAGAGTCCAGTGGAGGGTCCAAAGCTGCTGAGGGGGCCTGGAGAACCTCTGTGAGGAGGAAAGGCTGAGAGTCCTGGGGCTGTTGAGCCTGGAGAAGAGCAGCCTGAGAGGGGATCTGCTCAATATTCTAGAGCTAAAGGGTAGGGTGCAAGAAGATGGGGTCAGACTCTATTCAGTGATGTCCAGTGCCAGGACAAGAGGCAGTGGGCACAAATTTTAAACCAGGAGGTTCCATCTGAACAGGAGGAGAAAATTCTTTGCTGTGAGTACAACAGAGCTCTGGAGCAGGCTGCCCAGAGAGGCTGTGGAATATTCTCCAGAGAGATTCCAAACCAACCTGGACATTGTGATCCTGGGCAACATGCTCATTTTAGCAGAGGGTTTGGATTAAATGATCTCCAGAGGTCTCTTCCAACCCTCACTATGCTGGGATTCTGTGATGAGAGGAAAGGGGTAGATCAACACTTAAGCTGAGGCTCTCCCTGCCGTGCTTCAGTCTCCGACTGAGTCGAATGCAGGCATTTCCTTCTGCAATGTGGTTTAGGAGGAGAGAAGATCACATCTGTGGTTTGGCATAAATAAAACATGTGCTTGAAGGAGCTGCCTGGATTAACACAGTTGTGCACTGTGTCTGTCAACAGCCAGCCAAGTCAGGAGTGCTGCAGATGAAGCTCAAATTGGCCAGACATGAGCCTTTGCCACGTGTTTAGTAAATGCGGTGCTGCTGGTGCCAAGGAGAGTGGCCACAGAGAAAAGAACAATTAACCTAGAAGAAATTGGGTCCCTAGGATGATAAAATGAAGGATGGGCTAATGATGGGTAGAGGAAGGCTTTCCAAGCAAAAATCAAACTCCAGAATATCACATTTGTGCTCTGCAAAGGAGAACTCCTGGCACTTGTTCTGTGCAGCTGTGGAAGGCCGGGGGTGGTTGCCCACCAGGGGTGGTTGCTCATCATGGATATCCTGCAGAGAATGAGTAGATGACATATAGGCTGGATCTTCCTAGAGCTTCTTTTTAGCTGTACTTGTAGTATTTTTGGCCAGTTGAGCACATGTGTTGTTCAAAAGGAAATAAAAACTCAGGAAGAGCTCAGCCAAGCTTGTCCCAAGCTCTTGAGAATTGCTTCTCCAGCCCTTAATCCTGAGG
>WBNM01036478.1:0-24915 GCA_013399055.1 Ramphastos sulfuratus | reverse complement strand
ATTACAAGAGGCTTTAAGTATTTACTCACAAAATATTATCAGACAGTACCCAAAGTATGTGGAGGGGTTGCTGTCAGTAGTCTGAAAGGCATTAGGGGCTTTGGAGTTCCCCAGGCTTCTGGGTGCTGGAGAAGGGAGGCAGACAAGCTCTGACCTGGTCCTGATCTCTGGGTGATCTGTGTTATCTCCAGGCCTTCCCTGGCAGGAGGCTTTCAGGTGCAGGCAGGATGCAATGCTATGTGCAGTCTCAGCATGGTGTCATGCTGGCTGTGCAGGCCGAACATGTAGAGGCATTTAGAGCCTGATCCTGGAGTTCCACACAGCTCAGGACATAAGGCAATAGGAGCCTGGATAAAGAGCAGAGTGCCTGGATACAAGGCAGAGCTCACATTGTGCTCCCTGCTTATCTCCTTTTATATCCATACAGCCCGAGACTAATGGGCCTTTGGACACAGAATAACCAATCGGAATGGCAGTTAGCCAAGCTTGACCACATTAGGTGAAGCCATAGGCTTGCTTTACCCAAATTTGGGCAGAGCACAGCCTTGCACAAGGCAAGCTGTGTACCTTGTTTACTGCAGGGTTCAAAACAAGTCTGGGCAGGCCACAGTCCCCAGACTCAGTGGCTCCAGGTTCTTTTGTCTTCTTTCCTGCAGTTGCTTCTCCCCAGAACCGAAGGAGGGAGAGCAGAAAAACATGTCTGGGCAAGCCAGGACATGGATAAGCCTATTTTGGCCTGCTTAGGCCTACCATGACACATGGCTTGTGTGATGGAGAGGGTTGGAAGCATTTAGGTATAGCAGGGCAGAGCAGGATATTGTGGTGTGCTTCACCAGTTGCAGTCCTCTAAACCCACCTGTGGTTGTAATCTTCTATTTTGTGTAGTGCAAATGGAGAAAGAAAAACATTTTTGGGGCCAAAGCTCTTGTGTGGTGAACTGCTTCACCACACCATTTAAGCAGAAAGTGGTCTGGCCTGGAGACAAAAAGGAAAGGAATAACTCAGTGCCTCCTGCTGTCCTCTGCAAAATGAGGGCATTCTGTTCTTCCTTTCCTCTTGTAATTTTTTAGGTTGTAGTTGACTTTATGCTGCTTCCTATGGAAACTTTTTCTATTGCTTTCTTGAAAACTTTTGTTGCTTTTCTCTTTGACCTTTTGCCAACCTGTCTGGGATTCAAAGTCATGTGCAATAACCTGGACATTGAATGTCTGCCTCACTGTATGTCTGGAATGATAATCAAGTAACAGGAAGATAGTGAACTAGTTTGCCTTTGCTAGCCATGGTACAACAGGAGCACAGTGATGTAAAATTGGAGCTAAGAGCACTCATCTCTTTGTTAACTATTTCATGGTAATTATTAATAAAGTACTGACCTGTGCTGTACCCCATAAACCAGCAACTTTCTGTTAGATAAAAAGCAACTTGCTAGAGTAAGCTTTCATTATGGAAAAGAACAAAATCCTTTTTTCTTTTTAGGCAAAATATGCAAAATATGTGCACCAAAGACCAGTGGACTATGTTAGAAATGAATGGATGTGTACTTGCTAAAATGCTTAAATGTACTGAATGAATCTTGCATTTGAGAAATAATGCCACATTAACATTTTGATGAAAAGTCAGTTGTATATATTCCTCCCAAGTTATAGTATGTCAAATCTGAGTTCCTAGCAGCACAAAAACTGTGCATCTATTATTTTATTTTTGCCTACTTTAGTCAAGCTAGACAGAGGTACGTTTTACCTTGAACATTTGTTACTTGTCATACTATTTATGCCTTAGTATGCAAAATAAAGGTAAATCCATACCTATGTGAATTAAAATTATTTTTAGATCTCATCAAAGTGAAGTGAAAAAAAAGAAGAAAAAAATGATTAGTTCAATATTCTGTAGAAACAGAAAAAGATACAGACTTGGTTCTCTTTCACAAGAAGCCATGAGTATATACCAGCAAAAGATAAGGAAAAATATGTAGAGTGTTTAAAAAAAAAATCAATTTCCTTTTAGGTTAATACTTTAAAAGATCTTTAATTTGCCAAATGTCACACTAAAGTAAGTGGAAAGTACATGTCAAAATTGTCTGCATGAGTCTGACATTTCCATATATTCTGTGTCCTGATTTTATCTTTTCACTTTCAGTCTAACAACAGCTAGAATTATGACTATACATTTAAAATACAGTAAAAAAAATATATTTAATTTATTCTTACCTGACTTGGACTCCATTTCCCTCCAGTCCCTTAAAGAGTTATTGCAGCTCTTGCTTTATTTCCTTCATCTTGCTGAGATTACTGTATGTAATTTTTTGGATGTTAAGTTTGGCTTAAGTTTTTTTCTATTATACACACAGACTTGAAGAAGCTAGGTATTATTTGGAGATGTGTGTGCATATCTCTGTCAGGTTCTTCAAGGAACTTAATTTTGGGGTTTAAGCATCATTAAAATGTTCTAGGGTATTCACAGTATGCTTTGCACAGTATTGCCTCCATGGTAATTTTGTTCTCCTTAAAGAACCTGTGTTGAACATTTAATTTTACATTTTAGGAACGTCTGCTACTTTCTTTACTGCCTGCTCACATTGCCATGGAAATGAAAGCAGAGATCATTCAGAGGTTACAAGGCCCCAAGGCTGGCCAGCTGGAGAACACCAACAACTTCCACAATTTGTATGTCAAAAGGCACACCAATGTAAGGTATTGTACAGTCATGAAATCTATCAGCAACATTCAGAAAAATAAAATATCAAAACAACTGTTAAGAAAATGTTGAGACAACAGTTAAGGAAATATTTTGGTTTATATGTTTTTTTTTCAATGAATTCCATGCTCCAGAAGAAGAATGTGATGACGCAAAGGAGCTGTTTCAAAAAAGCCACACTTTAACAAGCCTTCTTTATGTCGTCTTTATTTTTTAGGTTAAAGTACAGTATCTTGCTTTCATGTATACTAGTCACAACTGTAATTTGTGTCAGTTTCATTATTTTGAATTTTGCA
The DNA here is from genome assembly GCA_013399055.1 of Ramphastos sulfuratus. NCBI lineage: Eukaryota > Metazoa > Chordata > Aves > Piciformes > Ramphastidae > Ramphastos > Ramphastos sulfuratus. The sequence continues at coordinate 21,925 of WBNM01036478.1, read as the reverse complement.
TTTTCACAGAATCACAGGCACACCCAGGTTGGCAAAGCCCCTCGAGATCACCAAGTCCAACCTAGAACCCTGCTCTACAAGATTCACCTTAAACCATAGCCCTAAGCACCATATCCAAACCACCCTTAAACACATCCAGAGTGGGTAACTCCACCACCTCCCTGGGCAGCTCATTCCAGTCCCTGACCACTGTCTCCATGAAAAACTTTTTCCTAATATCTAACCTAACCCTCCCCAGTCTCAGCTTGAGGCCATTCCCCCTTGTTCTATCTCCAGCTACCTGTGAGAAGAGCCCAGCAGCAGCCTCTCCACAATGTCCCTTCAGTTATTTGCAGTCAGCAATGAAGTCTGCCCTCAGCCTCCTCTCTTTCAAACTAACCATCCCCAGCTCCCTCAGTTGCTAAACTTTTTAATTCTCTTAACTGGAGCAATTGCCAATTAGGCCAATTAGACCAATGGCATCCTGGCCTGCATCAGGAATAGTGTGGCCAGCAGGAGGTTGCTTTCTCCTCTCAGGCAACCAGCACCAGAACAAGAGGACACAGTCTCAAGCTGTGCCAGGGCAAGTTTAGGCTGGAGGTGAGGAGAAAGTTCTTCACTGAGAGAGTCATTCCCCACTGGAATGGGCTGCCCAGGGAGGTGGTGGAGTCACCGTCCCTGGAGGTGTTCAAGGCAGGTTTGGACGTGGCACTTGGTGCCATGGTCTAGTCTTGAGGTCTGTGGTAATGGGTTGGACTTGATGATCTTTGAGGTCTCTTCCAACCTTGCTATACTGTGATACTGTGATGCTGTAATTTTATATAATGTAAATAGAGGCAGCTGTATCACGTACATATTTTACACAATGCCTGAGATAAAATAGTCTGCTGACAAATATATAGGAAAAATATTTCTATTTTTTAATACACTGTAACAAATATATGCATAGAATGCCTATATATATATATGTTTATGTTTAAAGCTTATATCTGTAAAAGTATTACCTGTAAAGATGCATATAGGTATATATTCTTCTAACTGTAATGCCTATAAAATTTAATGTAGGTTTACCTATAGATTTATTTACCCTGCTCTGGCAGATGGATTGGACTAGATGATCTTTTGAGATCCCTTCCAGCTCCTGACATTCTATGATTCTGTGATTTATCTCTCTACATTTAGCAGTGACTGTTTTGGATATGGGCATGCCTCTGTGAAGACCACAATGCTTACTTTCAGATTCTTCTGTGCATTGATAAATCTGAGTTCTGCAGAGGGAAACTGTGACCAAGTTCCTGTTAATTTCTCTTGTAGCATCTTGTATGCTGATACTGTGGGGTTCACTCACCTGGCCAGTCAGTGACTGCTCTAGAGGGGAGCTCGTGCACATCCTGAATGAGCTGTTTGGGAAATTTGAACCACAGGTTTTTCTGTGCATTGATAAATCTGAGTTCTGCAGAGGGAAACTGTGACCAAGTTCCTGTTAATTTCTCTTGTAGCATCTTGTATGCTGATATTGTGGGGTTCACTCGCCTGGCCAGTGACTGCTCTCCAGGGGAGCTGGTGCACATGCTGAACGAACTGTTCGGGAAATTCGATCAGATTGCAAAGGTGAGTTTCTACTGGGATGCTCCTGTGACTTTAAATAAGTTGGTCATCTTTAAAATAATTTTTAATCTTGGGGCCTCTTCTACCTTCAGACAGCATTTCTGAGGCTTTGGTAGGAAGATCAAGTTTTGAAAGGTGGAAAAAAAAAAAAAAAAAGATGTCTCTGTTCTGAGTGCTGACAGTTTCTTTCTGCTGGTGAAACCCAAGACTGCTTTCTCAAACAGGACCAAAGGAGACAGCTCAATGTCTCATAAAGCTTAATGGCTGACAAACAGCTCTTTAAGCAGACTTTTTACAATAACAAAGATTAAGAAAATCAAAACACAAAACTGATGCATTGAATTTTTTGTTCTCTGAAAAAACATTTAAGAGCCTGGAGGATAAGAGAGAGAGAAGTACCTATCAAACCAATTTTAATTAATGACTGCAGCCTCTTGATTACCCAAGAAAAGATTCAAACTCAGAAGATTTTTCTTTTGTTTATTTAGGTGCCATTTTAATAAAAACTACATCCAACTTCATGCTATGTGTGAAGGTGAAATCAGAAACACTAAAGCAGGTTAAAAAAATTTCTGTGGTTTTTACTATTTACAAAACCATTGTCTAGTATCAGTTAAAAACAATAATTTACATTGTCTTAGAGTACAAAGAATAGAAATAAGATTATGATTGGTAGTTTCAGAAAGTATTGTATAGTACATTTTCAAAGCTGTAAATATGGAAGTCTAGGTCTATTGATTTTATATTTCAGGCAAAAATAGTTCATTTAGATTTCATACATGATACTTTGGTTTAGTTCTGTAGTCTGAGATGTGAACAACACTACAGATAAATGTTTTGCAGCAATCTTACTTCCTGGTTGTCTGCATTAAGGATCATGACAGATGGGTAAAAATTGCTGACAGCACTTCTCTTTTAGCCAGCCAACCCCTTGTCTACAGAAAGAAGCTTAAGTAGAATAATTTTTCTAATATCATTTAAATCAGTCTTTATAATAGTAATGCTTCATTTATGTAATTGTTNTATCTCTGTTTCTGTCCTTGTTTTTATCCATCTCAGCAAGCCTCTGAGTGAAGCAGACATCACCATTGTTTGCTTTTCACAGCCTATCATCTAATTCTTTTCATTAAAATATTCCAATTAGCCTCAAACCAGCACGCTAATTCAAGTTGAAAGTGGGCATCTCCTCTTACTTTTTCCTCCAGGAAAATGAATGCATGAGAATTAAGATCCTGGGTGACTGCTATTACTGTGTTTCTGGGCTACCTATATCTCTTCAAAATCATGCCAAGAATTGTGTGAAAATGGGACTGGACATGTGCGAAGCCATAAAGTAAGTGCTAACTGTTTATTAAATATTCAACTATATAAATTCTGTCTCTTGTCTGTCTATAGCTGTGCTTGCTGGTTGAAACATTCAGACCTGCAGTAGTCAGTGTGTTTCACTACAAGGTCCAGCACGGTAAATCTTGATCTCAGTCTCAGCAAAGAAATGTTTTAAGATGTTGGGTTGTGCCAGACTATCTCATCACTCTATCATAAAGATTATTAAGGGCCTGGAGCATTTCGTACATGAAGAAAGGCTGAGAGAGCTTGGACTGTTCAACCTGGAGAAGAGAAAGCTGAGGGGGAAAACTCTCATCAGTGTTTTTAAGTACCTGAAGGGAAGCTGCAAAGAGGATGGAGTGAGGCTCTTCAGTGGTGCCCAGTGACAAAAGCAGGGATGATGGACTCAACCTTAAACACAGGAGGTTCCCTCTGAACATCAGGAGTCACTTTTTTTCATTGTGAGGGTAACTGAACATTGAACATAGGTTGCCAGGGGAATTGTGGAGTCTCCATCCTGGGAGATACTAAAAATCCAACTGTTATGGCCCTAAGCAACCTTCTCTAGCTGGCCTTGTTTTGAGCAGGAGTTGGACTTGACGGTCTCCCGATGTCCCTTCTGACCTCAGCTAGTCTGTGATTATGAGATGGTAAATATCCCAACAGACATCACTTAGGACAAGGAAGCTTTGTTTTTTTGCAGTCATGATGCTGCCACCTACCAGAGCCATGCAGCATTGTCAGAGGCCAGAGCTCCTAGCTCAGTTACTGAATTTGGTGGTGGTCAGCAGCAGTTGTCCCTCCACAATTAAGATGCCTCAGGCCCTAAGCCTATGGAACACTACTGAGCTTGTCTGCCAAAGGCATTCCTAATGGCTTACGGATTCCTGGGCTGAGAGGCCTACTTGCCATGTTTTAAATAAGTAATGAAGTATGCCTGTCTTAGTAGACCCCATGTTTAGGTTTAGTTTCAACTTTATTTTTTTTAGATGATTTTCTAAGAAGTTTTACTAATTAGCACATGAAGTTTTGCTAATTAGCAAGTGAATTCGTGGCCAGCAGGAGTAAGGAGGTGATTGTCCACTTGGACTTGGCTTTGGTGAGGCCACACCTCAAGTATTGTGTTCAGTTTTGGGCACTGCAGTACAAAAGAGACATGAAGGTGCTGGAGTGGGTCCAGAGGGCAAAAAGTGGGTTCAGAGGGCAACAAAGCTAGAGAATAAATCTTATGAGGAGTGACTGGGGATGGTTAGTTTGAAACAGAGGAGGCTGAGGGGAGACCTCATTGCTGTCTACAGCTACCTGAAGGGACATTGTGGAGAGGCTGCTGCTGGGCTCTTCTCACAGGTAATTGGAGACAGAACAAGGGGAAATGGCCTCAAGCTGAGACTGGGGAGGTTTAGGTTAGATATTAGGAAAAAGTTTTTCATGGAGAGAGTGCTCAGGCACTGGAATGAGCTGCCCAGGGAGGTGATGGAGTCAGCAACCCTGGATCCGTTTAAGGGTGGTTTGGATATGGTGCTTAGGGCTATGGTTTAAGGTGAATCTTGTAGAGCAGGGTTCTAGGTTGGACTTGGTGATCTTGAGGGGCTTTGTCAACCTGGGTGTGCCTGTGGTTCTGTAATGCACTCTTGAGAATTTTCTGCTTAGCAGCAGTATTTTGTATTTTTGGGTTACTGTATTTGTCTCATTTCTTTCCCATAGTCCTTGTGCTTTTCCTGTCTTTGAAACAGAAAACAGAACAAAGTATCTGAGAATCTTACTGTGACTGTTTTTAAATAGCAGCTTTAAGTTATTTCAGGTAACTCAAGTACTAACAGGGGGCTTGATGCGATTGTGAAAGAGGAAAAAAGAAATATGGTTGTATCTGATGGGTTAACCTCTGTAAGGCCTCTGAGGATATAGCTGTGAAGACTCAGGAATGCTCTAATGTATTAGTGAAGAGTAGATTGTGAATAGATTATAGGGAACTGTAGCAGATGAGGGAAGTTCAAAGAAGTCTTGGGAAAGGGTAGCTTTACTCCCTTTCATCTCTTCACCTGACTGCTATCTGAACTCCCACTGTAGGGCAAAAATAACTCTTTTGTAAGCTACCTGCCCTGGATAAATTCTGCCATCAAAGCTGAATGCATGTCAGTATGAGGGTGCTAGTTACACATCATACTGAAGGTTCTTAAACTTGGTGAGGTGCAAGTGTGGTGTGCACCTCATCATGAAACAGATAGTTATGTTAAACTGTCATAGAATCATAGAATGGTAAGGTTGGAAGGGACCTCAAGCATCATCTAGTTCCAATCCCCTGCCATAGGCAGGGACACCTCCCACTAGCACAGGTCACTCAAGGCCTCGTCCAACCTGGCCTTGAACACCTCCAGGGAGGGAGCAGCCACAACCTCCCTGGGCAACCTGTGCCAGTGTCTCACCACCCTCACTGCAAACAACTTCCTCCTAACATCCAGTCTAAATCTCCCCTCTGCCAGTTTAAACCCATTGCCCCTTGTCCTGTCATTACAAGACCTTGTAAATAGTCCCTCCCCAGCCTTCCTGTAGGCCCCCTTCAGATACTGGAAGGCTACTCTAAGGTCTCCTGGAAGCCTTCTCTTCTCCAGGCTGCAGAGCCCCAACTCTCTCAGCCTGTCCTCATAGCAGAGCTGCTGCAGCCCTCTGAGCATCTTCGTGGCCTCCTCTGGACCCACTCCAACAGTTCCATGTCCTTCCTGTGCTGGGGGCTCCAGAACTGCACACAGGACTCCAGATGGGGTCTGAGGAGAGCAGAGCAAAGGGGCAGAATCCCCTCCCTTGCCCTGCTGCCCACACTGCTCTTGCTGCAGCCCAGCACACAGTTGCTGTCTGGGCTGCACTCACACTGCAGGCTCTCAATGATTAGCAAAGCAGGCCTGCAAAAGTGATTCCTCTAATCCTTACATAGTATACTCATATGCATGACAGTGTAGTCAATTGCAATTGCCTGATCTTGTGATTCTATCCAGGGTAATTACTGTATGGATAGGTTGATTAATGCAGATTTGGTTCTTTTCCTTTTGAGCCATTCATACAAAAGATTTGTGGAAAGTAGGATTTGGATGTCTTTGGTTCAGGGATCTTTTGCAAATCTAACCTCAGTAAGGGAATTAGGTTGCTGCATTTTCTATATTTTTTTTGTGCCTTACATTGTGTCCAAAGAAATCTGTTGGGTTTTGTTGGGGGTTTTTTTGTTTTGTTTTGTTTTGTTTTTTTTATTTTTCCAAATGGTACTTGGAATATTTATCCTTGCCAAGCATTAAAATCTACAGTTTTGGTTGTTTACTCAGTTGCTTTCCACTAGTTGCTTTCACTGGATACTTTCTCTTTTTCATTTAGATATACTACATTATTATAGTTACTCCAATTGCTTCCTTTAGTATATTAGAAACTAAAGCTAACATCCATTCAGTAGACCATTGTGTAAAAGTCTGTCCATAAGTTCTTACTCACTCCCTTTCATTGGCTTAAAAATCTTGGGCTTTCCCCCCCCCAGCCTTTCAGTGAAAATGAGAGCTTTGTGGTTTACATCTCAAAAGGTCTGTGTGCTGTTGTAAATCTGAGTTAAAAGCATTTGCATACAGTTACTTTTTTGATTAAGACAAAAACCATAGAAGGCTGATGCACTTCACAAAGAACTCAAAGTATAATTTTTACACATTACAATGCAGTACTTTATTGACTTCAGAGAGCAATCTGTCAGTTCCTCAAACTTCAGAATGTCCCAGTTTGCTTTGAAATAACTTTCTGCTCAAGCTGCTATCAAGTATGCTCATTTTTAATGCTGATTGATAAAGTCCTTCTTGATCAGAGCAGCCTTATAGGCTAGAATATTATTGTTTAATTATATAGCACATTCAGATCCAACTTTATTACTATAGCCAGAATCCACAAAACTCCTCTAGACAGATGCTTCTGTGTAAGAAGTGGGAAATCTGTACCCCATGCTTTCAAATGCTTTCAAAGTATTATGCCAGTGTTGCAGCCTGCAGATGAATAAAAATCACTCATTATTAGTTAAGTCCATATTCATTGCATGATTGCTGCATCTTTGTGATTCCTGAAATTCTTCTGTGGCCTGTAAAACTAAAAGTAGTGATACTCTTGCTGATGGAAATGTGTCCACTCAATACAAGTTTGACTTACTCTGTCTAAAGTATTTTTTTTTTGTTATAGATGAGGTTTTGCTACTGAGGTGCAAACTGACCCCTCAGTGCATAAGTTGCTAAAGCAGTTTGCTAAGTAGATTAACAGCTCTGTATAGATTTTACTGTCTGAATATAGTTTCAGTTAGAGTTCTTTTTGAAGTTAAAAGGAGGAATTCTATCAAACTGCCAGATGATCTGTAGTACAAAACCTTATTCAGCCTTGTTCCCTAGTGATGTGTAGCTGCATTTTAAACAATTCACCCTCACTACAGTTTGGATTGTTTCTGTTTAAACGTGTTAGTAGTTTCATTGATTCATTGCTTTGCTTCTCTGCTCTTTGCTGAAACAAATCCAATATTTCTTACAGTCTACAGCCTGCTTGTCCAGAAGGGGATGCTGTCTTTATAAAAGCCAGAGATGCCAGTGCTGCCTGTGATGGTCAGAGCTGGCCACCTTAACTCTGTGCTTTGAGGCTAGACCATATCTGTTGTAGACAAAATATGTTTGTGTATGAATATATGTGCTCTTTTCCTTCAGCCCAAACTCCATCCCCTTGTCTGTCTGGTGGTTTCTTAATTTACCTGTTTCTCAGCTACAGATTCTCAAAGACTATCTGTGATTTGAAAGCATGAAATGAGTTCCATTTCAGAGGAAAGTGAAAGAAGCTGTTAGATGAGATGAGTGCACCAGTTTGAAAGCTAGACAGAAATAAAACATTTTTTTTTTTTTAGGTATAATTTAATTCCTGCAGGAATTATATTTGGAAAGCTGGTGATTTGCAGGGAACTGAGTGCTTAAGGCTTACTGAATGTGTTAAAGCATGCAAGACAGGACTTGGTGATTCTTTGATACATTAGTCCAGAATTACCAGTAAATAAAGCTTAGATAGATAGAGCAAATGCCTTCCTGAAATCTTACTTGTGCACAGTAAAGGTACTACAGCTACCTGCAAGCTAACCTGGAGAAGAGGAGGCTCTAGGGAGACCTCATTGCTCTCTGCAGCTACCTGAAAGGAGATCGTAGCCAAGTGGGGTTGGTCTCTTCTCCCAGGCACCCAGTGACAGAACAAGAGGACACAGTCTCAAACTGCACCAGGGCAGGCTTAGGCTGGACATTAGAAAGAAGTTCTTCGTGGAAAGAGTGATTGCCCATTGGAATGGGCTACCCGGGGAGGTGGTGGAGTCCCCATCCTTGGAGGTGTTTAAAAAGAGGCTGAATGAGGCACTTAGTGCCATGGTTTAGTTAATTAGAAGGGTTAGGTGATAGGTTGGACTTGATGATCCTAGAGACTTTTTCCAACCTGGTTGATTCTGTGATTCTGTACCTGCCAAAACCAGAATCCTTACAAACTCAAATTTCAGTCTGCAACAGGAAAAATACAGTCTTGATGAGTGTTTTGATCAGAGAGGTGTCTGAGGACTGGAGAAAAGCCAGTGTTACTCCAGTCTTTAAAAGTGCAGGAAGGAGGACCCAGGAAATTACAGGGCAGTCAGCATCACCTCCCTCCCTGGGAAGGTGATGGAACAGTTCAGTTTGGAGGTCATCTCTAAGCATATGGAAAAGAGAAGACTATCAGGAATAACCAGCATGGATTCACAAAGAGGAAATCATATTTGACCAATCTGATAGCCTTCTATGATGGTGTGACCAGCTGGGTAGGTGAGGGAAGAACAGTGGATATTGTTTACCTCTACTTCAGCAAGGCTTTTGACACTGTCCCCATAACATTCTCATAGGTAAGCTTAGGAAGTGTGGGTAACGAGTGGGCAATGACGTAGATTGAGAAGTGGCTGAATGACAGCTCAGATGGCTGTGATCAATATTTCAGGGTCTAGTTGGAGGCCTGTAGTGGTGTTCCCCAGGGGTCAGTACTGGGTCTAGTCTCTTTCATGATCTCCATCAGTGGCCTGGATGGACAGAGTGCATTTTCAGCAAATCTGCTGATGATACAAAACTGAGAGGAGTGGCTGACCCCCCAGAAGGCTGTGCTGCAATTCACTGAGACCTGGACAGGTTGGAGAGTTGGGCTTCATGAAGTTCAACAAGAGCAAGTGTAGAGTCCTACACCTGTTGAGGAATAACCCCACTGGCCAGTACAGGTTAGGTGGAAAGCAGGTCTGCAGAGATGGACCTTGGAGTCCTGGTAGACAAGTTAAGCATGAGCCAGCAATGTGCCCTTGAGGCCAAGGGCAACAGTAATCTGGGGTGCGTTAAGAAGAGTGTGGACAGCAGGTTGAGAGAGCTTCTCCTCTTTGTCTGCTCTGCCCTGGTGAGGCCACATGTGAAGTATTGGGTCCAGTTCTATGTCCAGTTTCTCAGTTCAGGAGTGACAGGGAGCTGCTGGAGAGAGTCCAGCGCAGAGCCGTGGAGATGGTGATGGGGCTGGAATATCTCTCTTAAGAGGAAAAGGCTAAGAGTCTTGGGACATTTTATCATGTGAAAGAGAAGATTGACAGGGGATCTTATAAATGCTTATAAATATCCAGTTTAAGAGGGTCAAGCATCTGCTGGAGAGAGTCCAGCAGAGGGCTATGAGGATGATTAGGGACTGGAGCACTGCCTGATGAGGAGAGGCTGAGGGACCTGGGGCTTTTTAGTCTGGAAAAGAGAAGACTGAGAGGGGATTTAATAAATGTTTATAAATATCTGAGTGCTGGGAGTCAAGAGGGAGGGGACAGGCTCTGCTCACTTGCTCCCTGGGATAGGACAAGGAGCAATTGATGGAAGCTGCAGTCCCTCCCCAGCCTTCCTGTAGGCCCCCTTCAGATACTGGAAGGCTACTCTAAGGTCTCCTGGAAGCCTTCTCTTCTCCAGGCTGCAGAGCCCCAACTCTCTCAGCCTGTCCTCATAGGATTCAGTTCTAGAACACAGTCTGCTTGCTCCTCTCCTTGACACCTGAGACCTTATTGTAAAGCAGACTTTATGGCTTTCTCTCCAGAATATGGTACTCCTCAAGGACAAATGTTCCTCTTCCACTTTGCCCAGTTTAAAACCTCTTTTTTCTTCCTTTCCCCCAAAGTGTTAAGCTTGTGTCATATTTGTTGTGCAGAGCAAAGTGATTGCCATTTGCTAATTTCTTGAAAAGATTATTTATAAGCAGTTAATTTTCAAGTGTGTTTACTACAGGAGAGCAGTTTAAAATGAGAAAGTGAAAAGAGATATCAGTAAACACTTGATAGAGATTGAGGGAATTAAAAACCATCTTTTTAATAACTTCAAAACACAGTTTAACAAAATACTTTCAGCCATAGTCCTGTTATTTTCATAACCCAGAAAAAGAACACTCAAGAACCACTGCATACACATATCATACTAAATTAAGCCTGTGACATTCTATATTTCCCTTTAAAAAAGAGAAGAAAACCAAGCCAGTTTAATTCTGTAATTCAGCATTTGCAGAGCAGATGATTCTCATCATTGGGATTGGAGGTGTTGCTCGAACAATTAACCTGTCTCCCACAGCATCCTTCTGAAAAAAATGGCTGCCCGTGGCTTAGACAGGTGCACGCTTCACTGGGTTAAAAACTGGCTGGATGAGTGGGCACAGAGAGTGGTTGTGAATGGTGCCACATCCAGTTGGTGTCTGCTGAGCAGTGGTGTCCCTCAGGGATCAGTACTGGGTCCAGTTCTATTCAACATCTTTATTGATGACCTGGATGAGGAGATGGAGTCTACCATCAGTAAATTTGCAGATGACACCAAGTTGTGGGGGAGTGTTGATCTGCTGGAGGGTGGGAGGATGCTGCAGAGGGATCTGGACAGGCTGGGTTGATGGGCTGAGGCCAACGGTATGAGGTTTAACAAGGCCAAGGGCAGGGTCCTACACTTCGGCTACAATAACCCCATGCAGTGCTACAGCCTAGAGGCTGAGTGGCTGGAGAGCAGCCTGGCAGAGAGGGATCTGGCAGTGCTGGTTGACAGCTGGCTGGACATGAGCCACCAGTGTGCACAGGTGGCATGGAAGGCCAATGGTATCTTGGTCTGTATCAGGAGTAGTGTGGCCGGCAGGACCAGGGATGTGATTCTGCCCCTGTACTCAGCACTGGTTAAGCCACACCTCGAGCACTGTGTGCAGCTCTGGGCCCCTCACTGCAAGAAGGATGTTGAGGTGCTGGAGCAGGTCCAGAGGAGAACGACGAGAGGGGACTGGAGGGAAAGTCTTATGAGGAGAGGCGGAGGGAGCTGGGGTTGTTCAGCCTGAAGGAGACTCAGGGGGGACCTTATCACACTCTACAACTACCTGAAAGGAAGTTGGAGTAAGGTGAGGGTGAGACTCTTCTCCCAGGCAACTTTTGACAAGACAAAAGGGCATGGCCTGAAACTGCACCAGGGGAGACTTAGGTTGGATGTTAGAAAGCACTTCCTCTGTGAAAGAGTAATTAGACACTGGAATGGACTGCCCAGGAGGAGGTGGTGGAGTTGCCATCCCTGGAGGTGTTTAAGGAAAGATTGGATGTAGCACTTAGTGACATGGTCTAGTCAATGTGGTGGTGTTAGGTCATAGGCTGGACTTGGTGATCTTAAAGATCTACTCCAGCCTCAGTAATTCTGTGATTCTGTGATTCCATGACTCATATAAAGGAGCCATTAGAATTTCTTATTCTGTAGTTGTTCTTTCCATCAACACCCTGAACTCCCCCAATATAAATGCATATACATGTTCCATATTACTGGTTAGATTTTTAGGTTTTGGTCCATGTGAGTTGGGGCTTAAATCCAGTTAAGCTGTGATTGTCTCGTTTCTTACTAACTGTATAAGCCTGTAGACATATGAATTAATTTTACAACTCTANGAGTCACCGTCCCTGGAGGTGTTCAAGGCACGTTTGGACGTGGCACTTGGTGCCATGGTCTAGTCTTGAGGTCCGTGGTAATGGGTTGGACTTGATGATCTTTGAGGTCTCTTCCAACCTTGGTGATACTGTGATACTGTGATACTGTGAACTCTTCACGTGTCATTAGGTACTCATTTGACATATTTCTGAAAATGTTCTGGGTGTTTGACTTCAGTCACCCACCTGTGATTCAGAAGAGCCTCTTTGGGAAAGATTAATGCCTATCATGTGTAGGGCTCCTCTGAGATTTGGGTTGGGGTGAAAGGATACTTCAACTGTTCGAAGTCACTGGAAAGGTCAAAGGTATAGATGTGGTCTGGACAATAAGGGTGGCCTCTGGTTCTTTGTATAATGATCTAGTGGGTACAGCATTCACCAACCACGTGGAAGGCTGCTGGGCCTGCGTTCTCCAGTCTGAATGGCACTGACCTCATGTCCTTCAAAAGTGTATGAGCCAGAAACCTGTAGAATAGCCTGAGAAGCTGTACTTTTCATCCCTCCATTCTGTACTGCAAGCTGGCATGCAAGGATGGTGAAACCTGACAGAAGCCAGATGTGTAGATCATAGAATCACAGAATGTTAGGAGTTGGAAGGGACCTCTAGAGATCATTTAGTCCAACTCCCTCTCGCCAAAGCAGGATCACCTACGGCAGCATAACAATAGTTTCAGATCTCAGAACTATGCTTATTGGACTGCTGCTGTATTCATAGAATCATAGAATCATAGAATCAATCAGGTTGGAAGAGACCTCCAAGATCATCCAGTCCAACCTAGCACCCATCCAATCAACTACACCATGGCACTAAGTGCCTCATCCAGTCTTTTCTTGAACACCTCCAGGGATGGCGACTCCACCACCTCCCTGGGCAGCCCATTCCAATGCCAATCACTCTCTCTGGCAAGAACTTCCTCCTAACATCCAGCCTAGACCACCCCTGGCACAACTTGAGACTGTGTCCCCTTGTTCTGGTCACCTGGGAGAAGAGCCCAACCCCCACCTGGCTACAATCTCTCTTCAGGTAGTTGTAGACAGCAATGAGGTCACCCCTGAGCCTCCTCTTTTCCAGGCTAAACGACCCCAGCTCCCTCAGCCTCTCCTCATAGGGCTTGTGCTCTTAAAAACCTGTACCAGAGGTTGTGCATAAAACGAAACCCACCCCTATTTTCTACAATGAGACTGAACATTTCCACTGTTTAGTAAAGTCCTTTCAATAGTTTCAAATGAGTATAAGAGAAGAGACTTCAGAGGTTGAGCTGAGAATCAATATTTACTGCAAATAGTTGAAAATATGGGTAACAGTAAAGGTAATATGTATATGTGATATATATATTGATATAGATATTGATATATATATATTGATATATATAGAAGTATNGTCCCTCCCCAGCCTTCCTGTAGGCCCCCTTCAGATACTGGAAGGCTACTCTAGGGTCTCCTGGAAGCCTTCTCTTCTCCAGGCTGAAAAGCCCCAATTCTTGTAGCCTGTCCTCATAGCAGAGCTGCTTCAGCCTTCTGAGCATCTTTGTGGCCTCCTCTGGACCTGTTCCAACAGTTCCATGTCCTTCCTGTGCTGAGGGCTCCAGAACTGTACACAGTACTCCATAATCCCAGCATTAAAGTAATGGAGGTAATGCTAAAAAGGAACAAATGCTATCACCATTGTTACTGCTAATTTGAGTGGTAAATTGGAAGAAAAAGGAAAAAAGAACCACAAAGAACCTATTACATATATTAACACCTTTTTTTTTTCTCAACTGCAGGAAAGTGAGAGATGCAACTGGAGTTGATATTAATATGCGTGTAGGAGTACACTCTGGGAATGTGCTTTGTGGCGTTATTGGGCTACAGAAGTGGCAGTATGATGTGTGGTCACATGATGTTACTCTGGCTAACCACATGGAAGCTGGAGGGGTGCCCGGGTAAGAGGCTACTCTGTTAACCTTTGGATACATGGATTTTTATACCATGGAGAAATGCATAGGTTCCATGTCTTCAGCCATCAGCCTTCACAGATAAGACTGAACTAATTCTTTGTACTGTCTTAAAAAAAAAAAAAAAAAGACACAAACCAGGCACTCAGTTTTTCCTGTCACTTAAAGAGTATCTTTTGGGTGAATGGAGACCTTTAGATTTATGCCTAATGCAACTTTTAAAAACAAGATTAGACGAGCTGTAAATGAGGAGAGCAACATATAAAAGAATATATCCAAAAGCAAGTAAAAAAAAAGGATGATCAGGTTCAGATTAGGCATTTGATTATTTTTGTGATTCTGTCATTGCTTTAAAATATCGTTTCAGCCGTGTTCACATCACCTCAGTCACCTTAGCACATTTGAATGGAGCTTACAAAGTGGAAGATGGGGACGGAGATGTGAGGGACCCTTACCTGAAAGAGCATAATGTTAAGACTTACTTTGTAATCAATCCTAAGGTTAGTAGTACTTTTATTCTGTGGCCAGTCATAGTTGTTCCTGAGCAGGACCGCTAACCCACTTCATTGAGTAATTCACTAGCTTAAGATATAACTGCTGCCTACAAATACATAATGTTTGCATTGCAAATCTTTCCTGCTCTTTAGAAATGTCTCTAATATTTCCCAGCAGTATCGTTAAGAGATGCAGGTTCTTAGCGTCTCTTCATTTTTCAAGTTCCAGAGCATACAGATACTTGGTCCCAGATGATGCATTACTGCTTCAAAAGGTAATTAACACCAAGGCTGACATGACTTCTTATTCTCTGTCAACCAGGGAGAGAAGCGAAGCCCTCAGCACCACATTAGACCTCGACATACTCTTGATGGGGCCAAAATGAGAGCTTCTGTCCGCATGACCCGGTACCTGGAATCTTGGGGAGCAGCCAAGCCATTTGCACACTTGCACCACAGGGACAGCATGACCACTGAAAACGGCAAGATTAGCACAACAGTAGGGGCCTACTTATGTAATTTCATACAATTTAGCAATATTTGAAAGGAAAAAGGTGCTCACTGCTCAATACCTGGTTATTTCTGATGGAAGAAGATAGATGCTCTCTGCTAAATACTTAGTTATTTCTCCTAGATGAAGGTGCACACCTTTGTACACGTCGTAAACTCAGCAAAGTTGCTGGGAGCTTTTCCATTGGCATACAAGCTGTAGATTAGACTACAGCTCCTTACTCCTTACTCCTACTGTAAAGAGCCATGTCTTGCTATAAGTGCATCTCTGAATTATAAGGAGACCAACATACTTACTAAAATACACTAATAAGCTTGAGCCCCAGTCACAACATACACAGTGACTGCTTTTCACCTTGTGGAAAGGTGCCTTTGGGAAGGAACACTTATGATCCAGAGACACTCTCTGACATTTAATGACTATTTAGCCACGTTCTCTGTTTGGAACATGACCAAACCTGGAGCAAAGAAGTTAGAATATCCTTGTGTTACCTGACATGGTATTATTAGAGGAATCCTCTGGGGAACCAAATCTATACTCACTGTAACATCTGCTTTTGATAGTGCACAATCCACTCATCAGCTATGGCTTATGGCCCGAGTTTCAAGAACTATAGTGCAATGTTAACATCTCTTACAAGAAACAGAAAATATTTTTTTAAAATTTTGCTAACACTATTTTACTTCTGTTGGTAAGATGCTGTGCATCCACAGCTTGTACACTGCATTACCTTCTACTTACAAAAAGTCCAAACATAAAGGTAAATTCTAATAGTTTTCAACACTGGCATTCAGGGTTTTTTTTCTGTTACATATGAGGACTTAGGATTGATTCACCTCACCCTTCTTGGTTAGTAAATACAGTGCATCAAAATGTGGGTTGTGGTGCGTTCATTACAGACAGTCCCCAGCCCTCACTGTTAATTGCCTGTATGTGACCACTCATGTCTGGAGGTATATTTCAAAAACACTTAACATTGTTTTTTTTAGTGAAGCTGGTAGGAGTTTGGGCTACATTAAACCAGTGGTGACTTTAAAGCAGTGACCTTCTAGTAAAGCAAAACGTTCTTGAATTCAGACTGTTGTAATAGTTTTATTTAGTGTTTAATGATAGATCAGTTTGTCTCCTGACTACTCCACTTTCTCTCTTGGCTGGATTTTTCTTTCAGACAGTTTTGATCTAATGCTGAAACTCTTTGTATTGAAAACTTCTTTTCCTTACTTGTCTCTGTTTTCAACTATCTTTAAAACAACTTGACATTGTCAAAGCTGAGTACAGCTAATAGGTATTTTCTTTCATTTTTAGGATGTTCCCATGGGGCAGTATCATTTTCAGCGTTGCAGAGAAAGGTAAATTAATTAATTTTCAAAAATCATACACAGTCTATATAAAATACATATACATTCATATGACTATATATATATATCTCCAAATCATACTTTCAAATAATGAGAGCTATTTCTTACTCAAACTCTTTTTTTCAGCTGGTACCTCTTCCATAGAGAAGGGCTACAGTAATAGATTTGGCAGGCACATTACTTAAAAAATTGTGAATACACTTCCTGCTAACAAATAGCATTATTCTGAATTAATATAAGTATGTTGATGGGCTACTATTCATTTTTCTTAACAACTCAGTGTGGAAAAAAATTATATGCAGGAAAACTGAGAGGAGGTGCAGAAAAGAGAAGATGGAAAGGGCTGTTAATAATTTCTGCTGCAACAGCTAACAATGTGTAAAAATATAGATTTTATATATTCTGTTTATTTATTTGTATTTGCATTGTGTTTTATCTTCTCAAAGTCTGTAGGTATTTTATGGTCTTCCTGCTACACAAAATACTTACAAAATCACAATAGCTTTAAGCATTCATTCAGCTGGTTGATACTTCAACCCTTACAAGGGAAAGATGGTGAGGAACGGAAACAGATTGAATGACCTCCGTTTAAAAAACAAGCTTACCACTATCAGAAACCTGGAATAGTTATCTTTATTTTGCTGATCTGATAATACTTCAGATAATGTCTTTCTTGCAAATTTATCAGTAACATCACAAATACCATAAATTGTTTGAATGAACCCTTTAAAAACTTGTCGTCTTTGATAATGGAAGCAAGTCATTCTCTCAGTTCCTTCCCCAACTCTTTGCTTGGCAAATGTCTCCTCAACAAATCACAGATTACTAGAGAGTAATGCAACTACCTAAAATATTGCTAAGTTAGGGGAGATTAAAGTTTTGACTGAATATGCATGATATTAATAAAAACAGATATTAATAAGAACAGTGTCTGATTTTAAACTTGATATTTGAATAGCATGTCAAAAAGATTCCTATCAGCTGTGGTGGTTTGGGAATTACCTGCTCTTGCCCCCACCAAATTCACCAGACTAAACTCAGCCAGAAGTTAAGGAAGCTGTATTTATAGTGTAGCATAATTTATAAGCATATATATATATATATATATATATATACACACACACACACTATACACAGATATTGACAGTTGATATAGTAATACAAGTTAATATAGTAATACAAGTTAAAAGTAATACATAAGTAAAACTTGGGGTTGAGATGAAGAGATAAGAGTTTAATATAACGTAAGATACCATAATCATATGGATACCAATGCAATATATTATCCTGATATATTATAATCAATATTTATAATCAATGCAATATATTATCCTAATATAGTATAATCATATAAGATGCCAAAGCATAATTACCCTAGCTTAGCCTACTTACAGGAAAAATAATATAACATAAAAAGATAACGTTCAGATCATAATTACCTTAGCTTAGCCTACTTGCAGAAAAAATATGCAGTGAAATGCAGGAAAGGGAAAAAAAACCCAGCATAAAACAGAAAACCAAAACCACTCATCTTGCCACCAGCCCTGTGGAAGGGAACCAACACCCAAAATCCCAAAAGCAGCAATCAGAACTGGAAGCCTCTCATGTTACAACCTGAACTTCAAGCCCGGTAATGCTTTGCACTTTCATGTTCAAAGCTGACATGACCGCAGCATGCCATGAATAACAGCAGCAGATTCAACTCAACCCATGACTCTCACGTTTGTTTTTTAGGTAATAGCTAAATTTAATAGCTAAATTCTAAATTTGTGTGCGTGTCAGGCTCTGTAGCTTACAGTTTTTGTTAAGATCTTACTATGAGGCTCAATGTGTCTGAAGGCTATAGCTGCTATTGCAGCGACACTGTTAAAGAATTGTTATTGTCCTCACAAGTTTGTGACAGCTATCACCCCATCGTTAATGTTTATTAAGACTGTAATAACTTTACAAAGTAACTTCCCACATTTTTCATTTCAGAACAAAATCACAGAAAAGAAGATTTGAGGAGGAACTGAATGAAAGGATGATCCAAGCCATTGACGGAATCAATGCTCAGAAGTAAGTTTTTATCCTCTGTCTGTTGTCTCCTCCTTTCAGCTTTGACATGAATCTGCAGCAAATGGTATCATTTGTTATTTCTTGCTCCTACATAGACAGAGCTCCTACATACACAAAACAGTAAAAATGTTACTATTACTGGTGCAGGAAACACTGTACGTTGTGAAATTAGGCTGTACAGTAACATTTTCTACTATGTGGATAAAACAGTGCTTGTGAATCATATGACAAAGGTTTGGACTTGTCTTGATCTCCATGGCAAAACGATTTTTGCTCTGTAACTCCTGATATCTGTACACTCATAGTCATAACTCCTCAGAATTATCTCATCTGAGAGCAGAGAGGTAAGACTTAAGCAATAGCTTACTCAGGAATTGAATGATGTGGAAGTTCATACTTCACAGCTTCCCTAAAATCATGGTTTAATAACTTTGGTTTAACTGGTTGGTTGAAAGTATGGCTAAGCTTGCTGGCATATTGAACTTGCTGGGGAAGGCAACATGGCAGTTATGTTTCTTGTGTCCTAGAAAGAGCTAGAGATGATTTTTATATTCTCTGATGGTGAACAGATAAGACTGAAAGTAAAATCAATGCCAGGCCAAAGTAAGTGTTCAAGTTTCTTGTATTTGCCAGATGACATAAGAGAATTACCCTTCAAAAATATGGACATCAATTGCGATGAATGATGTGTTTCCTCACCTGCTTCTGTTACTCAGACTAGTATTAGGTCTTCTTACTAAATTACATCAAGTATTAGGCCTCATACTTATGCCCATACTCATACCTCACATTTGGTTTTTTGCATGTTATAGCCAGATTAAAAGATATCTGGCTCTATTTATGGAGAAGAATGTTATGAGGCATAGAGAAAACAGACTGAAAGAGAGTATGTTATGTGATAGGCAGCTTTTATATGTCCTCAGGTACACTTGCTTTCATAAGTGTATGTAAAAGTTTGATGTCAATCATAAATAATCTGTATAAATATATTAAAATGCTGGTATATTCATATCATGCATTTATCTCAGAGAATCCCTGACTTGTCTAATTAGTGCATAAGATTAGAATCATAGAATGGTTTAGGTTGGAAGTGACCTCGAAGATCATCCAGTTCCAACTCCCCATCATAGGCAGGGACACCTCCCACTAGGACAGGTCACTCAAAGCCTTGTCCAACCTGGCCTTGAACCCCTCCAGGGAGGGAGTAGCCACAACCTCCCTGGGCAACCTGTGCCAGTGTCTCACCACCCTCACCACAACTTCCTCCTAACATCCAGTCTAAATCCCCCCTCTGCCAGTTTAAACCCATTGCCCCTTGTCCTGTCATTGCAAGACCTTGTAAATAGTCCCTCCCCNTCACTGACAAAGGTGTTAAAGAGCATTGGTACTGAGGGACGCCACTTGTCACTGGTCTCCAGGTAGACATTGTGCCCTTGATCACCACTCTCTGTGTGCAACCATCCAGCTCCACCCAGCAAGTCCATGTTTTTCCAGTTTGGTGACCAGAATGTCATGTGGGACAGAGTCAAATGCCTTACTCAGGGCCAGGTAGATGACGTCAGTTGCCCTTCTCTTATCCACTATTGCTGTGACATGATTATAAAAAGCTACCAATTTGCCCTTGGTGAAGCCATGCTGCTTACCACCAATCACCTCTGCTTTGTTTTCCATTTGCCATAGCAGAGCCTTCAGGAGGATCTGCTTCATGGTCTTGAATTCAGAGAAACCTGGCGATAAGAGATGTTTGTGTGATAAAAAAGGTTTCTGAAAATGTTCCAGAGCATTGTGAAAAATTACATGGAGAAACTTCAGAAAGATAAGGAAAGATCTTACATAAGAGAGATACTGTATGCTGCCTTCCAAAACTAGATTCTCTACCTTTCCCTATATTGATTTACTGAATGAATCACTTAATATTATTCATCTGGGTACCCAAGTTCTCAGAAGTGGTAATTCCCCATACAGCAAGGGAATTCAATAATATTTTAACTATGTGAATGATAAGCACTCAGAAAAATTACATAGAACATCTCTTGCATTTAAGGTACAAAACTGATCAGTTTAAAAAAAAATTTTTTTTAATGTGTGCCTCCATTTTTCAACTGTAAAATGAAAATATTACTTACAAACTAATTTAATGCAGTGGTTGTGAAACTAAATCTTTTGGGTTTGTGATGCAACCTTTTAAGTAGATCTATGAGAAAACTGGTATTATTAAATATTGTTAAGTGTAGGTAAGTGTGATGGTTTGGGAGTTACCCGCACCCCTCCACTTTGTAAAATCACCCAGACTAGACTCAGCCTGCTGGAAGTTAAGGACTGAAGCTCTATTTACAGCTTAGCACAACGGACAAGTAGCTCTATACACAATAGGCATGANGTTAGCAGAGAGGTCCAGACCAAAACAGCTAGAGAGCCCGAGATTCTCTGTGTGTCTTATCTATATTTGTGTTCTTATTCTTATACATCTCAGCAAGCCTGTGAGTGAAGTAGATATCACCGCTGTTTTTCTTTTCACAGCCTATAATATAATTTTCTCTATTAAAAATATACAAATTAGCCTCAAACCAGCACGGTAAGGGAGTGTAGAGTCTGAATCTCCTTAGTCCAAGACAAAACTGTAGTCCAAATGAATCACTGTTTTCATGCAGTGTAAAATAGTGCAGTACACACTGAAATGGCAACTCAGGTCGTTAAAGCAATGCAGCATTTTCTCTGGGCTCCCTCCCTCCCTGCTCTGCTGCTGGTTCACAAGCTACGTTAGTTATCCTTCCTCAAAATCGCCAAGTGCCACATACACACAGTCAGCAACTCAAGGCATCTGGCTTCAATTCCTTCTTCTGGAATGCAAATCAAACTGGTATCTACAAAACAGCCCGCTGGCGTTAGAGCATGATTAAGAGTAGTAGATTTATTTGGCAATGCTCCTTGCAAAGTCACATGAGGAAAGTTATGACCTGCTTATTAATTATTGTTCTGTTAGAGCACTACATCAAAAGGTGTGGAAATACAAGTCTAAAAGAGCAGGCGAGGAACAAAGGCTGTCAGCTGAGTGCCTTAGCCACTGTGGCATTGCATCATACCTCATTAGATGTTTCTTTTCCCCTTGGCTTGAAAAAAGTATTCCTGGCTGCAAAGTGCCCACCCTGCACAGGACAGGAATGAGTAACTCCAGCTCTATGTGCTGTTTTAGGGCCACGAGCTACCTAATACCAGAGGACAGAAATGATACTTGCTCCTTTTGGGGAGTAAAAATAGAAATGCTGCACACTGATTGGAAGTGTAAAGGGAGATTCTGTTTACAAGTATATGTGTACAGAGGACATTCAGGTAGAATGAAGACACTGACAAAGTAGGCCAAGCTTACCAGATCAAAACCTTCTAGAATCCTCCATCTCATCCAACCTCAGCAGCCCTGAGAGTAGGCCAAAACTGCCCTCCCCACCTTGGGCCTACAAGGCCTAAGCAGGCTGCATGACGAATCTCAAAATTTTCTGTCAGCTAGAAACTGTGTCCCTGCCACAAACCAGGAGATAAGTAGGGATGTTTGCTCTTCCCAAAGAGAGAAGAGATACAGGGAAGAGAAGAGAGTGATACCAGCTAGGTGACGCTTTAAAATACCAGCTAAGCGCTGCTTTGTAATACCGGCTAGG
>WBNM01036474.1:0-48846 GCA_013399055.1 Ramphastos sulfuratus | reverse complement strand
GAGAGATTCTCTGTTATCTATGTGTCTGTCCTTGTTTTAATACATCTCAGCAAGCCTATGAGTGAAGTAGACATCACCATTGTTTTCACAGGCTATAATATAATTTTCTCCATTAAAATATTTCAGTTAACCTCAAACCAGCACAAGTGTGCAAGAGAAATCCTTCCATTGGAGAGAATATTTGTTGCTTCATGTTAATGAAAATGGTGTTTTTTAAAGTCTAGTGACAACACCTAGTAATTAAGGGTTCAGCAATGTGAGCTTGTGACAGAATGGTCAGAGGACTGTTGTTTCAAGCTGTGGATTGGCTTCCACAAATCCCCAGACTACTTTTTATACCACTTTTTGGCCTAAAGAGAAAAGTCCTGTACTGTCTTGCTGTATGCTTCTAACTGAGGCTAATGGCAGATTTTCAGCAATTGAGGTCTACAGTCTGATTACTGACAAAGGATATTCAAATGTCAGGAGCAGAAGAAAGAAGTGTCAGGTAGACAGTCTACATGTCTTGAGACAGTATGCATGCATCCAGTGCCTGCCTGAAGAAAACATACCTGGAATAAAACCAATAATGAAAGATGCTAATAAAACATTTCTCTTGAATTTCCTTTGAATTGTGGGGAAAGAGTAACTCTGTCACCTTTTCCCTCCCACACCTACCCCTAACTGGATTGCAGAGTTGTTGGGTTATTGCTTTGAAAATGATGGCTCTTTTAATGTTTGTGCAGTGGCATGGGTGACTAGATTATATTGTTTGTTGTGTGATAGGTTACTCTTCTGAGGAAGATTTTGAAAATTCCTAAGGCAGTATAGAAGGACAAGAGATCGAATGTGTATAGTATTCACCTTTGTAGGATTTCCTTCTCATGCTGTCTCCCACCCCAAGCATCAGGAATGTATTTTCATTTTGATGGTAGAAGGACTATAAATACATGTTTCTTAGATGGTTGTTTTTCCTGAGAGTGTAGCAAGGCTGTATGTAGTATTTATCTGCTTCAGAAGTTCAGAACTTGGAATTCGTGTAGGAGGTTACAAATACTCGAAGCCAGAAACTTCTAAGTGTATCTGACACCCACTTCTGATGACATTAATATTATTGAAGGACAAAGGACATCTATTAATTTTTGTTGTTAATGACTGTAGAATATACATTTAGTTTTAAAAGGTTACTGGAGATGTTTTCTTGTGGTGTGTTATGTGTAAATGTTTGCAGTAAAACAGATAGTGTAAGAATTTAAAAGTTTGCTTAAGACCATTTAATCAACAGCTTGATGGTGGAAGATACCTTAAAAAGCAGTGCTGAACATGTCTTAAACAGACTAGAATTTCCAAAATCACTATAAATAGAGATACTAAGGAAGTAACTACCACTTAATGCATAATGTTGTCCTTGTCACTATTCCAGGAAGAAAACACTAGCTTTGAATAAAAGAAAAAAAAAAAAAGTCATGCATTTTAAGCACACATTGATTAACACTGCATTTACTAGGCAAGAGGAGCAAAACTTAACAGTTCATTTAGGATACTGTTTCAACCTGGAATATTTCCTCTTTCATCACCATTGTTGATTTCTAATTGATAAAGATAAACTTCCAAATAGCAAAATAACTGCAAAATATTTAATCTTCTAGATAAATGTAGTATAACATTAGTGTACCTAGGGCTAGCTTGTAACATACATTTTTTTCTATTAAGATACAATACATTTCAGTGGACTAATTGAACATTTTTTTTTTTTTAAATTGTACAACTAGAGTAAGGCCAGTGGTCTCTAAGAGCGAGTCTGTTGTATTAGGAGCACAATTCTAATACCACCATTATATTATAGCTTTTCAGAACGAAGAAATATGGCCAGATTTTTAGCATAGTGCTTGTACAATTTTATTTATTATTGAAAAAAAATCCTAAAAAATTGGAAAGGTCTGATAGAGATTGCATTACTTCAGTGACTATGAATCTAGCAAGTTTTTGGTGGTTTTGTTATCAAATGGGACGTCTCACCAGCTCAAGCTCTTTAATGTGAGTTAGAACTAGCCAGTTTGGTAGGGGAAGTAGCAAATGCACTATTTAGTTCAAAAACAAACAAACAAATACAAAACTCTTCTGAAAAGATAGCTCCCAACGTGTCCCTGCCCCCAGGTTACTTACTGTAGTAGGTAAGTGACTGAAAGCTGGCTCTCATCGCTAGCTGTAGGGAGCTGTCCGCTGAACTTCAGAAACATCACTTAGTAGAAATAAATGTAATTTTGTCGACATCAATTTCTCTGCTTCACAGCACTTTCAACAACCATTCCTTTGTTTGAAATAGACACATCCTCTCCGGATGGGAGAACAGAGCAAGACAATTGCTAATTGTGGATTGACTAAATTTGGCCTCTTAAATAGGTATTGAAGCTAAGACACTAAGATGTCTCCACATTCCAGCTGAGATGGCAGGCTGTTTTAAGCTGTGCTCAATTGCTTTATTTACAGGTTTTTGGGATCAGTCTCTGGTTGCTCTGAACTTTGCCAATAATCCCACTGCTTTCTCAGTTACTCTTAAGATTTGTCAGTGAGCTGCACAACTAAACAGGAAGTTATATTTAATTTTATTTAACAATGAACTTGTACATTCATTTTCAGCTTCATTTAATGTTTCAGACCTATGGCAACTTGTTTTAGTAAAATTCTAAATGTCACAGTTGTGATATGGAGGAAGCATTAAAGAAAGAAATGTAAAAGATTATGATTAAGGAAGATGAATCTAATTTTGCTCCTACCCTTTCAGGCTCAAGAAACGTGTTAGTGCTTTAACTGTGTGCAGACACAGTTATGGATCCATTACAACAGGTTATCACTTTTTTTTTTTTTTTTTTTTTTCCTGAGGGCTTCAGCTATGCTCTGGAGTATCTGGAATTTAGGCAGATAAAACTGTTATTTCTTACAAATGAATCAGATGCTTGACAGTCAGTTGAAACTTAATTTATGTGGGGGATATGGAGAGTGAACATGGCAGAATTCCAGATTTTACTGTTAACTTATTCTGTGACTCCTGATGAGCCCCCAAAAGGAGACAAGCTGCTGATGTAGGCATAAGATAAACTCATTGTCTTAAGGGAGCTAGAACAAACTACCCTAGAGCACAATTCACAGCAAAGCCAAAAATTTACTCGCTTTAAGGAATTTCCTGGTAGCCTTAGGGAACTATTAATAGAACTTCTCAAGCTTAACCTTGTTATAAGCATGTAATGCAGTCCTTGTTCATTCTTAAAAGTCAGCACTTTCAAGCAGATTAATGTGAAGACTATCACAGCACAGCCTGAATCAGAATTTATGATGTAGTCAGTGTCTAGTTAATACTTAAAAGTTACTTATTTTGGTAATGTGCATTAAACCTCAACAGTAGCTTTAAACAATTATTTGTCCTTAACTTATATAAAACACCCAACAAAGTAAAGCTCTATAAATTCTGTCGAGATCTTTGGTGTTATTAAAAACTTATATATTTTCAGTGAACGATGTCTCTATTCATTGTGGCAGATTGTGGTTTTTAAAAATTCAGAAATGAGACACTTACTATTTGGTCAGGGCTGTGTTTGAACAATGTTTTCACCTCTGCAGCGTTTTTAGGGTGCACACAGGTGGAGGAGAGGGGCAACCTGATCTCAGGGTGAAGAGCACTGCGGCATACAAAGACTAGCAGACAACGCTGAGAGAAAGGAACGCTGCTGCAAAATGCTGCGGACTGTTGGACAAGAAGTTGCTGGATATGTTGGAGCAATGGACAGATATTAATAATGCAAGTAACTTCTGCTCTTGCAATGCACAGGACTGTCAAAGAGTCAGGAGAACAGAAGCAGAAATTAACAGAATTGTAGCAGGGGAAAATGTTTATTTTAGATTTTGAATATAAATGTCACTTAAAAATAAAAAATGGTGTTGGATTACTCAGTGATGGGTTTTTTCTCCAATTCTGATGTTGAGGAAAACTAACTCGTGTGGCGATTGCTTGGTAGTGTGCATTTAGTCATTTGTGAATGTCTTCTGTGTGGGAATATTCTTAATGACTTGCTCTCTGCAGCTGCTACTTTGATTCTCACAATGTTAACCCAACTGGAGCATGAGAAGACTTTATGAAGTAAGGGATTGGTAGTGTGTTCCTGTGCAACCTGCTCTAGGCAAGGAGAGTTGGACAACATGTGACCCAGAGGTCCCTTCCATCCACTACCATTCTGTGAAAGTATGGAAGGACTTGTTTCAGTCTGCAAGGTGAGAACATATGATGATCTTGAGGTAGCTTCTTGTGCCTCTGGAAGCTAAACATGCAAGATAAAAAGGCAAACTGCTATGTGTTTGCAGTATTCATAACTGTGGAAAATTAATCAGGGTACTTCATTAAGACTTTTACAAAAGAATGTGTGGAACTAGTTGAACTGGGTTATAAAGTTTTTTGTGGGAGAGGTTTTCTGTAATTGGCTCTGGAGTGTATGGTCAGTTTTTTTCAATAATGGATTCTGAATTTCCTTCCTTTTTTCTTCTTTTTTTACAAGAGGTGCAAATAATAACATGAGGTTGAGTTTCCCTTTTTCCTTATTTGATGACTGAGAACAGCACTGCTAGTAGCACCTTGTTCTAGAAGCCTGTTTGGAGTTTCAGATGTAAAAAGCCTACATTTTGAGGTTTTCTCAATTTTGCTTGAACTGGTGGCACAGAATAAGTTGTTCTCAACTGTTAGAAATTCCTGAAAAATGAGACAAAGGGTAACTGACCACATCTAGATGTTTATGGAATCCCTCTCAACACTAGAATATTTCAGTGTGCTTTCTGTAGCGGTCCTGCAAGGCAGTGACCTTATTACGGCTGAGTTGCTGTTGTTTAGCCCAGACTGTCTTGATAAAGGCACTGGCCCCTCGAATGCTGAAGAATTATTTTCAGGCATATGTTGTGAGCTTTACAGTGCAATGAATCATTATTCAGTGGTGTCAGCTCAGTCTCAGAATTTGTGAAGATTTGTGTTTCTTCTATTTGGCTTAGCTAAGCTCAGCTCTTCAAGTGTCGTCTTCTTCATGAGACTTCAATGAGCATGCCACAGAGATTTCTTAATTTTCCATTGCTCATGCAAGAAGGTTTATTTTCTCATCAATATTCAGGCAGAGTTCTTTTGGACACCTGAGGATAAGGCATAAAGTTCTTCTGGCCCAAGAGCATCCTCCTTCTTTTGCACCCTGAAATTTTCTAGTAGTCTGTGCTTTCACTGTCATGTTGTGTTCTTACCGTGTATTGTTTTTTTAATTTAAGAAAACAAAACAACCAACAAAAAAAAAACAAACCCCAAAACCCACAAACCCCCCAACAAAACAAACAAAAACAAACAAACAAAAAACCCCAACCACCAACCAAATCCAAACAAAAAAGCCTCAACAAACAAAACAAATTCCCCCCAGACACTACTGTGAAAAAACAAATGCAGCAAAGAAACAAAACAAAACCCAGAACAATGCCTACACAAAACCACAATAAAACAAAACAAACCAACTCCCAGGGAGGGTATAGTTCAACAGCAGGCTGTGTTGCTGCTTGGCTTGGAGCCTTATACCACTCAGACTCACCTTCACCAAGTGAGCTTCCTTTGTCCCTGTAGCCCTGTCCTGATGAAGGTGATAGCTTTGCCTACAAAATATTATTGTTACTGTTGGAACCTTTGGTTGTCATCCTGCTGTGTGATGGCCTCAAGAGGACAAAAAAGAGCCTTTCTTGGGCTTGAATGTTTATGTCTGGCATCTGTTTCTCTTTTAGTAGCAGCACCTCAGAAACATGAGAAGTATCTAAATAGTAAGTACTTCAGAAAAACAAGACTAATCTGTACTTAAGACGTCTAGTTTGTTTGTTTGTTTTCAGTGTATTCCACTTAACATTTAATGTGCCATTTTAGGGTAGTCATCAGCTATTGGCACTTCAATCTCTGATGAAAACCTTTCTGCAAATGGGAATAGATATACTTGGTGTTGTAACATATAAGGTTGTTAATCCAGTTATGAGGAAATACACTCTAGATTTGAGACCGTCTACAGGAAATTCAAAATACTGCTGGAGATTTGCCTTTTTTAAAGGTACTGAACTTCCTAAATAAAACTGACAAAGTGTTACTGTCAGCAATCTGTTGCACAAGGTAATCTTACTCAAAAAAGAATCACAAGAATTGTCATGAAATATGTTGCTTCCTGTAATAGTTATATTTCTTCTTCTTTTGTTAAGATTTAATACCAATTCTCAAGGGGGAGACCTTGTGAAGGTTTGCTCAACAATGCAGAGTCTGCTCTTTGGAAAATAACTGAAATTATATATACCAGTAAATGAAGAGATTTAATTTTGTATTATGAGTAGTCCTTGAAACTGATATACCTTCCCCCCACCCCCACCCCCCCTTGGCAAAGTCCAGTTACCTGTGACGTGTTCTACTGAAAATTGGCAGAGTTCTATTATTATTAACCAAGTTAATCTTATTTAGTATTTTATCCTGATCTTAAATAGGAGATATGGATCTGAAATGGATGTAGTTTTTGCTGTGGCAAAAAAAATTTGATTCAAATACACACTGTGATGACTTACTGAAGAATCTTTAATGGGAAAACTTTAAAACAGTTGAATTTGTGCTCTTAGTTACATAAGCATCAGACCAAAAAAGTTTGACAGAATGTATTTTATGAATATTTTTATTTAAATGTTCACACATTGCATATGTTTTCACCCCTAAGAGTAAAAATGATAGTACTTGAGATGAGGCACAGAGATTGTGAATTAACTTAGCCATAAAAGAGTTAACTTTTGACAGATAGAAGGCACTGATGACCTAGAGTTTGCCTTACTGATGTTTTGTCCTGATATAAATGAGTAGACACCCCTTTATTCAGTAAGTATCCATTAAGTTGCACATCCTCCCCTGCAAGTGACCCTCCTTGCAAGACCCACTGGAGTCTCCTCCTGCAGGCTGCAGCCACTTTGAGAGGTGTCTGATCAGCTGTGTAGGACAGAGCATGTGGTCAGCCAGGTATGTCTTTGTTTTCATGCCACTAGTATCTCTTGGGAAGCCGTGATCACTGATATCTGGTAATCACCTGTAGTTATAATGCATCTGGGAGAGTGTGCCAGTGAGAGATGTTTTAGGTTCAAAACCAGGCAGTCTACAAACCCTTCATTTCACCTCTTTACAGTGCACTCATTGCACTAAATGAAGTATGCGACCGAAAAGGGGATGGTGACAATGGAGAATAGACATACATGCACAATATAGTGATTAAATAATACTTTTGAAATTACCACAAATGTGTCTGTTAAGAACTAGTATATCTGCAGCTGATATCATTCCACAGCAGTATATGTGATGGCTGAGATTTCTTAGGTTTTAGGTTGCAGTTTCTTAGATGTCCCAGTGATTTCCATCGTGCAGAGCTAGATGGAGCTGTAAGATCTTTGGTAAATAGGTGCAGTGCTAGATACTCCTCTAGGTTCTCTTGTTACTGTTGTTTCAATTTTGGCTGTCTTTGTCTATCGAAGGGTTAGGCTGAGTAAGCACATGTTAGGACCTGTAAATACTCGGTTAAGTGAAGAGGCGCTGTTCAACCAAGTCCTGGTAAGCCAACAGGCACTCTGCTTAAAAGGCACACACTTTTTCATTTGAGATTTGCTCTTCTGGAGAATAAAGGCGGTATTAAAGTTGACAGCTGAGGTATCATGAAGGCACTGTGAGTAAGGCTGTCAATGACTCTGGAATGGAAGGTAAAGGCAACTGACCTGTGATTCTCTGCAGACTTTTTTAAACCATACAAGAGTCAGGGTAGTTTACACAATTATCTGTGTCCTGCACAAAAGTAGCAATGTGGTAACTAGTAGCCAATTTTTAGTAGTATCTGACTGTGATGTCTTGCGTGTATGTTATCCCCATTATTTGCTTGTCTTGTCCTAACTGTGCTGTTGCTTTTTGCTGCTAAATCATGAAATATAGGGAAATAACTTGAGATGCGCAATGTTGTGTGGGTTTTTTTTTTTTTTTTTTTGTTTGTTTTTGTTAATTGTTTAAATAAGAATCCTGTGTATTGGCAAGATAGTTTAATAAAGGTCACCTTTTCAGGCAGTTAATTACAGTAAATTACGTATTGGATACTCTAACTGGGTTGCTGAGGTCCTTAGCTGTTAACATGTGTAGATAATCACGTTGGTGAGCAGCACAATTTGTTAAGTTTTCAAACATCACTGAAATCAATTAGATATGTTGTGGATTGCTTAAGGTCTCAAAATATTCACACATTTCCTTATTTTTAATTTTCCTATCTGTTTGTCATTTTGACTTTGTGGGAGACAGGCATGTGGACTGCATGTCCTTTACGAAGGAATAGGAAAATACATTCTGCATTCCAAACTTATGTGGTTTGAATATTGCAAAAGATGCTATCTTGACAGGCACAGAGGCTGACTTTCTATCTGTAGAAAACAGACAGCACCCCGAGGGAACAGGAGTGAAAAGGTCTTCACATGATGCTCATCAGCCCTGGAAGTGACCATCTTCAATGAAGTAGCTTATTCACCCATCTTCAGTAGATTTACTGGCTGTAGACCATCAGTGTTTTGTATGCTCATCTGGAATATTAAATTGGAATTGTTAATTGCTTAGCTGTTTCTGTATTCTTTAATTTTTGGATAGTGTTCACATGAGTATGGTATCTGACTCACTTTTGTTGGCACTGCTGCACTGTGGTAATATATCAGCATTCTATTACAGACATCAAATCTTGTTGAGCAGGTGATGCTCGGAATTGCATAAGACCATGAACAAAAGTCAGTGCTCTGGGATCCTGATCTTAAGTGCTTCCTTCTCCCTAGTTCTGGATTAAGATGTTTGTAATATTATGTAAGTAGTAATTGGTTTGTGTCATAATGTACTTGTTAATATTTATTACATGTATTTTTAAATCAGCATTCTTTAATGGAACTAAAGAC
Source organism: Ramphastos sulfuratus (assembly GCA_013399055.1). Lineage (NCBI taxonomy): Eukaryota > Metazoa > Chordata > Aves > Piciformes > Ramphastidae > Ramphastos > Ramphastos sulfuratus. Next base: position 39,876 of record WBNM01036474.1, on the reverse strand, counting down.
TATTTTCATCTGTACAGATTTTATATCCCACTTCAGAGTTAGTCTGTTAGATTTTTAAGTATTTACAATAATGAAATGGAGTATAAAACTATTTAAAAAACCTTTAAAGAAATCTGATAAACTTTGGTAGCTCTGTATTACAGTATTGTAGGTTATACATCACTACTGTGAATCTGTTGACTGCCATATGCAAATACCACAGCAGTGCACAACTTCAGTGTCTTAAATTTCTCTTGCTCGATTTGGATCAGTGCTCAGCTGCAATTTTATACATATATGAGAAGTTCCAGCTAATCCCATTTTTTCTGTTGTGTGAATAAAAAAGCTGCCCAGGAAACTCAGATGTAGATTTCATATGACAATACATACCAAAGTATTTTGAAAGTTCTTTTGTGGTGGGTAGCTAAAACCATAACCACAAATGAAATTTGCATTTTCTGTGGTCAAAGCATTGGAAATCACAGAATCACAGAATGTCAGGAAAGGGACCTCAAAAGGGACCAGTCCAACTCCCCTGCCGGAGCAGGATCACCTATACCAGATCATACAGGAATGTGTCCAAGTGGGTTTTGAATATCTCCAGAGAGGGAGACTCCACAACCCCCCTAGGCAGCCTGTTCCACTGTTCTGTCACAGTGTTCACAGTGAAAAAATTCCTCCTCACATTTACATGAAACTTCCTATGCCTCAACTTCCACCCACTGCCCCCTGTCCTGTCATCAGGCATCACTGATAAGAACCTGGCTCTATCCTCTTGGCACTCACCCTTTACATATTTATAAACATTAGTGAGGTCACTTCTCAGTGTCCTTTTCTCCAACCTAAAGAGCCCCAGCTTCCTCAATCTCTCATCATGAGAGAGATGTTCCAGTCCCTTAATCATCTTTGTGTCTCTGCACTGGGCTCTCTCCAGCAGTTCTCTGTCCCTCTTGGACTGGGAGTCCCAGAACTGGACACAGTACTCCAGATGTGGTCTCACCAGGGCAGAGTAGAGGGGCAGGAGAACCTCTCTCAACCTACTAACCACAGCCCATCTAATGCACCCCAGTTGTGCTAGGTTGTTTGAACTTGATCTGTTTCTGTGCTTCAGAGGTGTGTGCTGGGTTGTACTTAGGTGTACTGAATCTGTGACTTTTTACATGAGATTGTAGTTGGTGTGCTGTAGTTCTGTCTGACTGATCAAGTACGAGGGTAAGAACCAGGGCAGCAGGGTGCTTTATCAAGTATATAACTCTTGAATTGTAGACAAAGGCTAGGACCTCCGAAATTAATGGATACCATTTGCTGTTATTTCAACTGCTTCAAAATGCACTTAAGAGTGGTGTCACATTGGAACAAGTTGTTTGCATCCTTGGGAGAGTGAATGTTTTTTCTAACTTGCCAGTGTTAGAAGCTTAGTAAATAAGGTAATCTGTAAATGTTGCTGAAAAAGGTGGTCACATTAGGCAGAGATTTTAACTTTAGTGTTTATAATATAATGTGTATTTTTTGGTCTGGTGTTTTTTTTTTTTTAATTGTTTTTATTTTTTAGCTATTATGAGGTATACAACTTGGAATGTGTTGGTTTTTTGGTGGTGGTGGTGGTGTTTTTTTGTGTGTGGTTTTTTTTAACCTTTGAAGTACTCAGAAAAGTGCCAAAAGATTGGCCAAGCTCATGACTAGCCGAAGTTACCCACCAGATTACCTATTTAAGCACTTAAATATGATTTTATATTTTTGCTGCTCCTTCCCTTTACAGTGAGGCTCATGAGAATCAGTGTATTCTTCAGACTCTTCAGTCTTCTGAGCTCTGAGTATTTGCCAGGTGTGGTTACAGGTAACTAACTTCAGCCCCTGATTTTTTCAAGAGCTTTTTCAAGAGCTTCATGAGGTCATTAACACTCATCTTATGACCTTTTGTTCCCTCTTATTGAAGGTGGTTCTGTGATGCTTTTCTGTCATAGGAAAGATATTATAAGGAAGCTATTATCAAAGAAATGTACAACACAATGAGTGTTTAAGAAAAGAAAAACATTTTTAGTCCTTTTGTAATAAATGAACGCTCTAATCTGAGTAGAAAGCAGTAATTGGTGGGTGCTGACTCTGTCTTCTGTTGTTCCTGCCCTGTTCCCGTCTACAAAGATGGGAAGTACACAAGTAAGAGTGCATGCTGGAAACCTTCTACTCCTGCAATTTTCATTGCACCAAAAATTGTAATCTAGCTGTTTGTGAAGAAGATGATGAAGTGGTATATGATAACACTACAAAATTATGTTCTCTCAAGTTAAAATAACAAAAATTAGCAAATTTGAATATGACTTTTTGTATACTGTTTCAAAAAGAGAGTATGCACACACCAGTACGGATAATTTCCCTTCCAGAGTTTATAATCAGAATTTGCAGAGGTACAGCTCTACATTAAAAAGGGTTTGATAGGATAATTGCTTAATGACTTGTAGTGGACGACAGTGCGTTTGGATTTTAACCTCAAGCTCTTTTGTTGGGCCTTACAGCACGACGAACAGGCTTCTCTTTGTGCTTAAAAGACAAGTTAGAGTAAAACAAACTCAAATAAAAATAACCTCTAAACTTCAATGTTATCTGTTACCTTGAACATTGAAAGGGACCATAAATCTTGCCCAGGCAAAAGTCTTCCAAAATTTATTGTGCTTTTTCTTACCTTCCTATCATTAAAATTGACATATCTCAAGTATTTTTAAAAGCTAGTGTAATAGACCCATGGGGCTATGCTTGTTCACTTGTGATCCACACTGCAATTACATTTTTCTGGTTTCCTTCCTTTCACCAGAACTGTTGTGCCCACCCCCCCTCCCCTTTTTTTTTTTTTTCCCCAATTGTTAAATGATTCATTGTTTCCAAGTCCACTTTAGAGAGCTTAGAGATGAAAAGGTGCAATTTAGCAAGATTCTCTTGCAAAGGGTGGTTGTGTGCGAAGTGGAGCACTGGCAGGAAAACCGCCAGTGGAGCGGTAGTGACTGTGCTAAGGAAGCCCCAGCTGCTCTGTTTCCTAACAGCAGTCTGGGCAGATGTGCGGTTTGGCCACAAAACAGAGAGATGTGAATTGTTGCAAAGCTCTATTTCCTCACTTCTTCAGTAATATCCTAAATGGCACTTGGCCGAGAAGGGAGGAACATTAAACTTGGCATTTTATACATTTGTATCCTGGAGTTTATTTTTTAATTTTTTTTTTTGCAAGTTGCCTTCACACTGGAGTGAAGTTCGTGATATGACGCCAGATAACTTTCCAAGGTATCTTAGAGGAGCACAACGGGTCATTGTGTTGTCTGAAAAAGCAAAAAAGATTGAGATGCTGGTAGAGACTCGAGGGTAGGGCTGTGTGTATATGCAGAGTGTAAGTGGGTAGTGGGTTTTTTAACATCTGTTAGTGAAGGGAATTCATTTTACCATTTTAACAAGGCATTTAAGCTTGCTTTTCTTTAAGTGCTAAGGAGGAAAATTGATATTTGTTTATTGGCTGTTTGCTTCCACTATGGAAGAAAAATAATAGAGAACTAACAACAACAGAAAAAAATAATATAATCGCCTAAGTGATTTACTGCTGCATGAGTACTCCTAGATTAATGTAGTGATAATGTGCTGTCTAGAGCTGGGAGGATGCTCAGAGGAGGAGTTAATGATATTTTATTAATAGTTAACTTTTATTTTGTATGCTCCTACTGTCAAGTCTCATTTTCACTTCAATTTATTTGTGTTGTATATTTCTTTTAGAGATGAAGAAATCTGCTGGAATCTTTCTAGCGCATATCTGTGCACACATCTGTGTCCCTCTGCTGCTCAGTCTTGACTTCCATCCTCACAAAATGTTCTGTCAAGTTCTCTTACACAAGTTTTCTGTTTTCAGCAGTGAATCTCTTGCATGGTCATGAGATTGACTTGCTTGTATATGATATTTAGAAAAGAAAAAAATTATGTCTTTGTTTTGTAATTTTGCTGTTTGATGAGGTGTACCTTCATGATTGGAAGCATTTCATAGCATCACAGAATGCTTTGGATTGGAGGAGACCTTAAAGATCGTATAGCTCCAATCCTGCTGCTGTGGTCAGGGATATCTCTTACTAGACCAGGTTGCTTAAGGTCTCATCCAACCTGGCTTTGAGCAACTCCAGGGTTGAAGCCTCCACAGATTCTCCAGGCAATCTGTTTCCAGAGGGGAAGAGGTGATAAACATACCTTACCATTCTCATCAGGAAGGTTTTCTTCCTAATGTCTAATCTAAATCTAGCTTCTTCCAGTTTGAAGCCATTACCCCTTGTACTATCACTACATACCTTTATACAAAAGGCCCCTCTCTAGCTATTCTGTACACCCCCTTCAAATACTGGAAGGCTGTGGTAAGGTTTCCCTCGAGCCTTCTCTTTTCCGTGTTGAACAACCCAACTTTCTCAACCTGTCTGTAGGAGAGGCGCTCCAGCCCTTTCATCTTCATAGCCCTCCTCTGGACCTATTCTAACAGTTTCCTTCTTTTATTGGGGGCTCCAGAGCTACACCCAGTACTACAGCTGGGGTCTCACCAGAGGAGAGCAGTAGAATCCTCCCCCCTGAACTGATGGCCACAGTGCTGGAGATACAGCCCAGGATACTGTTGACCTTCTGGACTGGGAGTGCACATTGCTGCACATATCTCCAGGCTGCAAAAAGTGACAAACTTCCTTCAAATCAAAGCTTATCTACTAAAATGCGTCCCACAGCTGCGGTTTGAAGATAAGATCAATTACTGTGAGATACACACTAATGTGCTTTGAGAGCTGGCAACTCCGTGAGTAAAAAGACTCCCTTCTGCTTCTTATGACAGTTTTCAGTGGCAGGGAGGAACTGGGTGGGAATCCAAAATGCTTCCTGACTTTGGTGAAACATCCTGAAGTAAAAAATAAAAATTATTAAAATTACATATATTTTAAAAAATCTCAAGCGTTGTGCCTTATGAGTATTTGATTGCGGTTTGTGGTAAGGGAATGTTAGCAGGGTCAGATTCCCTCTTTAGTGACACTGCATGTTGTTCAAATGCATGAAAAGCTCAACTCTATTGTGATTTCATGGTTTAGTTATATGCATCTTTCCTAAGAGAAAGGCATTCAAGAAAGACAAGTGAATGAGATATATTGGAATGGATGAGCCAAGTTGCTTTAGGTAAGGAAACAGATTTCTCCCTACAGTCTGTCTTACACTCCAGAATGAAACCCTGATAGGACTACAACATATCCTAATGATCTAGGTCTCTGTGCTGAAGAGCTTTCTCTAATAGTTTTTAAAGGTTGAAAGATGAAAACTGTGCTTAGAGGCTGCTGTGCATCATGAGACTAAGAAACCCAAGCTCTAGAGTGCAGCTGTCCTTGTGCTTGGTTGCCCATACCAGAACAATTAGAAAAGGATCTCTGCCAGCCATATATGCAAAGGCCAGGCATGATGCATGTTCAGTCAGACACACTCTGATGTTGAGCAGAGATTTCAGTTTGCAGAGGGAGTGACAAGTCTGTGCCTACAACAATTGGTTAAACGGCAGTGTTTTCATTGCCTTAATAGGAAAAGATGTGGTGATTGTGTAACTATTTGGATGCATTTCACTAATATGTGCAGTAGAAAGTTCCAGCTGGAGATAAATTCTTCTCTGTGTAGAAAGGAAGGGCGTGGGCTGTTACCTCCCTTTACCAAACTGCTAGCTGCCTTTTCTGTAGAAATTACAGCTGAGACGTTTCAAAATTAAAAAAAATTTTTTTTTTTTAATGTACCCTTGCTGCTTTAGTACAGGACATTCAGCGTGGTGTAAAATGAAGGCTGGTAGTGTTGCTGTGAGGTAAGGACTCGGAGGAGATTTAAAATATTTAATGTTGTTGCAGGACTTCAGCGTAGTTGGATTTTCTGTGCCTCCTTCTCCTTTGGCTACTGAGCGTTCCATGGAACATTTTGGGAAGACAGCAAAATGCATATTTTACAAGCAGTCAAGTAAAACTCGTTAATTTTCAGAAACTTACAACTGATGCGTAGCTGCACACCAGTTACTTTCCCATGGGCAAGTAATCTTTAAATAAATAAATGTTTTTTCATAACTCTGTAGGGAATAGGATAACTGATGTAATAATTACTTAGGAGCAGAGCCAGCATCCTGCAATTACTTTAAAGCACGTGCTGCAGTGTCTCTCTCTATTGATATCCTTGTGACATCCTTCTTCTGACACATTCAATTAATGTTTTGTTGTATTATTCATAAATAAATAAATAAATACCCAGTGACTAAAGTAGAAACAGAATAGGCAGCCCACTTACTTAACCAGAATGGTTAAGTGGTTTTTTGAGCCATGCTGTTGGAAGTATCTTTGGTGTATGAGTTGACCTCATATTGTTGCATGTATTGATTATACATACGCCTCTGGTTGGCTGAGAGCAAGCAGGTTGTAGCATTTCCTTTAGTGAGGAGGACATAAGGAAAAGGATGTGACATTGATTAGAATGTTCAGATTTGCTGAGTGTCATCATCTGCATTTCCCATGCAGCATGTGCCAACTACCAGCCCAGAACAGGGGCATTCCTTGTCTTCCTAGTCTGGCTTTTGTTTCTGTTCTAAAGATGGCATTTCATTCATTGTTTAATTGGTTCTAGTCCCCTATAAAGACCTATATGTCACAAAGGAAAAAGATGATGAAACTGTAAAACTATGCCATGGGGTAATTTCTGTTGGGTTTATGGTATCTATAAAACTTACCTTCTTTCCCAAAACATCTATGTGAAGGGGATCATTAACTATTAGTGAGCTCTGGCTGCTGCACCAAGCTATTTGGGGTTCATAACCACTGACATGACTGAAAATTACCTTCTTACTATGCAAAACTATAGAGTGACTTGAAGCAATGTACAGATGAGAAATGTCAGCCAGTTATCTTCATAACCTGCAGGCAGAAAGGAATCTAGTGTGCTTTGCACATGTGCACGTGAGCATGCTCAGAATGACACCTGTCAGCATGGTTGGTGAGGCACCGTGCACAGCATGTTAAGCACGCATGTCCCTGTGTCTCTGTAGAAGGTGTGCACCTCACCTTGCTGCTGAGAACTTTTGTCAGCTAATTCAGTGACTGGAGTTTACAATAGGAGCACTGTGACAAGCCCAGTTCTGTGTTGTAGTCATGGTAATTAATATTTAGCATGGTATCTAGTAATTTTCAGCTTCAATGCACTTTACAAACATTAATTAATTGTCACAGCACCCCTGTGCAGTAGGTAAATGCTTTCTTTATAACCATTTTATAGAGCAGCTTGGAGCCCAGAAATGTACAAATCTCACGTGGTGATCTGTAGCTTAATTTATTGAAACGTTCTTTGTTATATTAGGATAACTTGTTATTAATTCTGGGTAAAAACAAAGTTGTCATTATTATTGCAACTTCTGCAATACCATGTCTGTTCTAGATTACATTAGAAAGTAAAAAATGAAGGGCCTAGTTAGTTCAGTTGTATTTCACCTGTTCTTCGGGCGCTCTGCTGTCCTCATCTTGCCTTTTGTTGTGGTGGTTAGAATTATTTGCAAGAATTTCATTGAGACTTTTCTGTGGCAGTCTTGCCCTTGTATTCCAAGAGCATGCTTACTTTCCTGTAGTTCCAGTCTGGATTTGTAATGTTCTGTGAATACGCTGAGAACTGGCTTTGGAGGAAGGTTGCTCCTTGCTGTGTCCTGCAGAGCTTGAAACTGACAGTGTAGGTGAACTGTACAAATGAAGGCAGGCATGCTTATTGAATTGTTTTCGCAAATGCTCTCTCCCTCCGCCCCTGGTTTATACAGTTTAATAGGAATAAAGCCATTCGTGCACAGCAATGCTTCTGTGTAAGTCTTGGCATGCAGACTGTTGCTGCTGCTGTTACTTTTTGGTTTCCCTTTTAATGGTCTCAAGTAGAACATTTGACTTAAAACTTTCAGCTGCTGCTTCAAGACTTTATCCTGGTAACTGTTTCTACTTAGAGCTGCTGACAACTCATGAAAGCACTTGAAAAACATTTTGCTTACAGGAATAATTCTGCTGACATATTTTTCTTCCTGTCTTTTTGTAACTAGTAAAATTTGCATGAAAACAGGTCTCTGTTTATTAAGAGTTAACAATCCTCAGTTTGACAGCTTAATTAGAGTGGCGTTCAACTTGCACAATGGAGCTAGAAGAAACTCGCTTGATTTCCCTGTGAACCTGAAACTTAAGGGCCTTGATTAATAATCTTAAAACAAATTTGACTTAATCCGTGCTTTGGAGTGTAACCGAGGCAAGTCTCAAAATGAAGTGTGGTGGACAGTGAAAGCCTTTGTACGTGGCAAGGCGAAAACTGAGAAGACTCGTGCGAGAAAACCCTCCCTGTGTCTCCCCCCAACCTAATGGAAAATGTCAGGTTGTGCCCAGTTCTAGTACTAATGACTGTGAACCTAATCATCTTCATGACCCTAATTATGATGCCATGGAAGGCTGAGATATTAGGTGAGAAAAAAGGAGCAGGAGTAGATCAGCACTTGAGCAGCAATATCTCATTATGCTCAAGTGATCAGTATTTAAAAACACAGGGGAGGGAAGGAGAAACAGTCTGCTAAAATACTATCCAGAGCAGCAAAATTTTCTTGTGTATTTTTAAATTTCTAATTCTTTGTGTGAGGCTGACTTGGCAGTGCAGCATTTTCATCATTCCTTCCTTTTCCTTCCTTCCTTTTTTTTTTTNTTTTTTTTTTTTTTTTTTTTTTTTTTTTTAGCAAGTCTGCTCATTTGTTTACCTGGGAATCAGATGTGTGAGGCTAGGCTGTAGAATTCACAGCAGACCTGTGACTCTTATATTATGAAGCAGGTATTTGATGATGTGCAACTAGGTTTCATCAGCTCTTTTCTGAGAGGATTTATGAATTCAGGCATACATATTCATCTGAAGAGTTTCTCTGTGTTACTGCTCTTTGGAGGTCTGGCAGTGTTCAGGAGTGTGTTTTATTCTTCTAGCCCAATAAATAGCAACTGGCTATTGTTTGTTTACTGCTCCAACAGTTTGGAAGTATTTATGTATAGAATTAAGAAGAGAGTCTACTTTTTTAAAGAAAAAGTTTCTATAGATGTTTTAAGAAATTACAGTTGTAGCTTCTGAATAAATTTTTTGCTTTCGATTATCATATTTTCTGTAACTTGGAGCAGTAGTGAAACCAAACAGACTTTTTCTAAGTTTTATTTTTGCTTAGAGAGTTTTTCTGGGGGGAGGTGATTCAGATGGAGTAAGTCAAGTGCATTGAAATTAGTAATAATACGTGTGCAACAGCACTACTGTATGCTGCTAAAGAACAGTCATATTTTCTTGATATTAAGTATTCAGTACATTGAGCATGTTAAATATTTATGGCTCTATCTATAGATAGTATGGTGGGGGGATTAAGCAATATTGTAGAATATATTTCCTTTCTCCTCTGGCTACATTCTCAATTTAAGGAAGCAGCTTTTGTAACATATGGAGAAGACTTACTTTAGTGGCTTTGCAGTACAATCAAGTGAAATCTGGTCCACCAAAACAAGTAGTTCACCACAGGGTTTGTCTCTGCTTTCACATTACTTGCATGAGCTGCTGGGTGAGTTGTGCTGTCCAGCAGCTCTCTTCTGCTCTTTTCTATATGGTCACCATAGGTCTTTCCTAAATTACTTTCTCAATATAAACTCAGAATTTGCTGTCAGGTTTGCTGGTCGTCAGATCAGAGAGCACTGAAATGTGTGCTATCAGTATGGAGCGACCTGTCCCGGACATCTCGATCAAAAAGGCTCTATGCTTAGAGTCTAATCTGCACGTATAGTAGCTCTGATGGTAAATCCATAAGAAAAGACATCTGTCTGTCTAGGTAGTGTCTTTTGGAAAGTTCTTTGGCCTACATGTGGAATAACAGTTTTCAACGTCATTATGGGCTGGTAGACTGTTAGTCTCCTCTGACTTGTACTGTTGGACTGTTCCAGGAGTACCAACGGTTAGAATTCATCCCTTCCTGATTTGTGAGGTCTCAAAGAAGTGTGTCCAGAAAATGCTGTTTAAATACTGCCTTTATTATGAAGAACTCTTTTTGTTTGAAAAAACAAATATTTGGAATTAACCAAAAAAAAAAGAAAAAAGTTAATAGAAGTTTTTCTTCTATTTCCAGACATAGAAGAAAAAAATAAAGCTAGATCAGAGAGCATTTGAAAAAAAAATTTAACTTTTTTTGTGCTATCTTTTATCAGTCCATTAAATAATAGACCTATAAATGAACTGGAATGCTTTTAACAGCTCTAATATATAAAGAATGCCTCAGTGATAGATGTAGTTTCTATCTTGGTTTACTAGCTGTAAATGAGATTAATAGACCTCTAGAAATGATGTTAGTTGCTTCTGGAGATGAAAGAGAATTCAAAAGATAATTATTACTTAAAGTTAAATTTCTTTGTACAGGAACACTACAAGCAGACAGTGATTAACTGTGAAAGAATCTTTCTATAATAAAAATTTGCAGAGCTATAGTGTTTACAAAGACAGTTATAATTGCAAGGTTATCTCTGTATATCTTTTGAGAAAGTTCTGTAGGGATTGACCAGGCAAATGCCCATTACTCAGTGTCCTGCTGTTACCCAAAGGCACTCTTGGGGTGTTCTTAAATAATATGCTATCATTGCCTCTTAGAAGTGTACTGAGATCACTAGCCTCATTTCTCATTCAAGGTTACTTTTGTTGCACTATCCTGGGTTTTATTCTTATTTGATGGCCCCTAACAAAACTAGGCAGTGCTGCTTGTGTAGTGCTTGTGATTTGCTGGCAGTTTATTTCCCTTGCCAGTGGTGCCTGCCAGCGTTAAAAAAAGCAAAAAGCTGTATTAAATACATAGGTATCAGCTTCATCTCTCTGCAGCTCCATTTGTTTGACTAGTATTACTGTGATGTGACAGGGCAATATATCAGAAGTAATCGATCTCATTAGTATGGAGATGATGTAAACACAGATTGTATTGATGTTTAATACTACCAGTACCCAGGATTTGTAAACATAGATGTTGCATAGGCTGTGTGAAAGGTCTCTAATGAAAACAGCAAATACAGCAGTTTTCTGAGCTAAGGGGTTTTTTTTTCCTCCAAATTTCACAGCAAGTCATGGATACTTTGGCTTTGCAGTGTTGGAGATGGTGGTCAGATGGACTGGCACAATTAATACGATTGTTTTTTGAAACAGTTTTTCCCTAAAACAGGTATGACTTTTAGATTCTCAGGCTGTCTTCTGTTGAGTCAATTACAACACTGTGTTCATATTGCAATTTTACTAAACATGGAAACAAACTTTTTTTTTTTTCACTTCTGCTTTTGATAAGTAGGTTATCTACATCTATTAGTAAAATTTTAATCTGTGCATAACTTGACTAGATGGAAAATTACTCATTTTCTGCAATGTAGCTTGAGAAGATCTGTAAATAAGTAGAACGTCCCTTTATGTCTGATATTTGAGTGAATGTCTGGAAGGAAGTTACCGGAATGAGGGAGCAGAATGCTGTATCAGAGTTTCTAAAGAAAAAGACACTTATATCAAGTTTCCCCCATTTCAGAAATTATCGTTATGCTGTATCTGTTTTGGTGCAGACTTCTTGTTTACCTAAGGTAAGTGTTGAGGAGATCTCCAAGTCTCAAGTCTTGTAAGTTGAATGTTGGAGCTCAGCCATAGTCCTCCCTCTCCTGGGAGGGATGCAGGAGCTGAGCTGTGCCTCTGGCTAGGTGAGCTGGTGCTGCACCGCCGGAGCTTCCTGGGGGAGTGCTGGTCTGTGGGGCTCCACATAGTTCTATCTGGCAGCATTTTCTAACAGGCTCTTATAGGAAATAAAGGTATTATTGAAAGACAAAGTTTCATCTTTAAAGCAAAACCCAACATATTGCCCACTTGTTTTCTTGATTGAAGTCTTGACCTTGGCACAGCTAACAGACTTCCGGCAGTGCCTTCATCTGGTGGCCTGCTTGCTCCCTGCCTGCATGGGCAATGCTGTTGCTGGCTGCCTGCCATTTGTGCTCTGTGTGCTGGAAGACTTGATCCCCTGTTTGTGAAACTGGATGCTTCACAAGAATTGCTACGCGTGACTTCTGAAAGTAGCTCACTGTCTGCTGCATGGAGTCTGCTTTGCTTTACTCCTGCTGTCACCAGCAGACGAATAACCCAAAGCAGTGGCACAAACTAGATCTTCGTTCTTAAAATGGTAGGGGAAGAAGGAGCAAGTCAGAAGCTGAAGAAGTAGCCCTAGACCCCTGGGTGAGGTTTTTTAAATTGATGGTTATATGAAAGATTAGTTTAAAAAAAAAAGGGGATGGTTAAATCCAACACTTCAGACCTTTATGAATGTAAAATGGCTTCAAATTAAATAAGCTTTTTCTTAATGACCAGTCTTTGTGTGTTCAAGGTCAATTTCAGTCTTTTTATAGGCAAGGAAATGCATTGTGTGATGGAGCAAAAGGGAATAGCTGTTACACTTTTTAGAATACTATTTTCATACTGAATTTGATTGTTTAATTTGATCAGTGAAACAGAAAACCATTCTTCCTTGTCTGCTTGGTATAGTTCAGTTACACAAAAAATTGAATAGTATTGGAATTTTTGCTTTTTTTTTTTCAAGTTGAAACGTTTTGGATCAGAACACAACCTAATTTACACCAGCCGTCCTGTATCAAATTCAGCTTGTGAGGGAAGCAGAGAGTTTGATTTACCTACCTGCCTTAATATTGTGGACTATATTTCATAAAATGTGGAAAAATATGCACTGCCTCATGCCTGTTTACGCGTACAGTAGTAACTGCTGTTTGTAGGTATTGCTGGGGATTAACATGACAGTATTGAATTTTCAGTTCCATAGCAAACATATGAAGCCACGTGTGTGCACACAAAGGAGTTTGTCATTCCTGTGAACAGAAAATGTTTTATTTCTAAAATATATACCCCAATAGAAGAAACTGTTCCTTTAATGACTGTTTCCTTTCTCTCGTCTTATGGAAGGAAAAATACATTTCAAGATCATCTGCCTGATCGTGTGCCCACACTCCTCAGATGCCTACTGCAGTTCCTACATGTTGTTTTGGGCATCCTATCTTTACTAGAAAACTTCTGATATTGGTATTTTCAGTATCTAGCATTCACTTTACTTACATTTGTGACAGTTTCTTTTTAAAAGTATTATTTATAACGTGATGAAAAATTGGAAAGGGATTCTGCTTCTGTTTTCAGACTTTGTTGTGAGCTTGAATACAGATTCAGATTCCAAAATTGTTTCTTGCTTGTATTTAGATTCTGTAATCTCTGAAATCTTCACATTGCCAGTGATTACTGCAGTGGTGTTCCTGTCTTCATTGGAAGTCAAGTCAGCCCATGTGACACCAACATTCCGTGTTGAAATTAAACAAAAAAATGTGTAAATCTGTAGTCAGTAAGGTTCTCCTCAAATTTGTCTCTAGTAACCATCTTCAAAGGCAGTGAGAGAATTTAATCTTTTGCAATGTCAAAAGCTTGAACAAGAGTGGGATGCAGTTGTGATCTGCATGCTGGTTTAGTAGTTAAGCTGCTTATGTCCCAATTCACTTACGATGCTGTGTCATTTTCATAACTATTGTTTGCTGTTTTCTCCACTTAAAACAGCTGTTAAAACACAAGTATAGATTGTTCAGGGAGGTCATTATATTTCTTAAAAATAATTTTTAATAATATTTGCTTTCAAGAACCAATACCTTAACACTTAGAGTTTTCCAAACACTTTATTTAAAGGAGTGGTACAGAAGGTAGAAATTAATCTGAGAAGGGCTGTTAGAAATATAAATGTTAAATTCCAGGAATGAGAAATAATTCTATTCAGTGTGGTTTGTGAGTTTAGGTCAGTAAAGCTGTCTTTTAAATTTAGCAAGTGCTTGAATGTTTTTTAAGAGGAGTCCTGTACCATGCTGTACCAGCCAGCAGTGGAAGTCCCTTAGCTGTGCTGTGATCCCTCTTCAACATCATGGCACTGATCCTAGTGTTGGAAACCAGGAGAGGAGACCTGTGCCAATCCTGGCTGGAAAGCCATGTCAGTGAGCGGTCAGCGTTGTGGGCCGCCTCTGAACCAAAGGGATTTTGCTCTCTTGCTTGAAACCGAGCATGTATGTGGATGCCCTGGCAGTGATAAGTAACTCGTGAGTCTGACTCCACTTTTTTCACAGATCTTAGCAAATTGTTGTAAAACTGGGTGTGTGTCTGAGTGCATTTCTAATTTAGTAATCTTTCTAGCGTTTGGCTGAGTGTTAAGACTGTATTCATGCTTCTTGCATGCTATTTTTTTCTGAGTAAACACTACACTTTTGGTGCTGGAAGTGTGTAATTGTTCAGCACTTAAATTAAAGAAAGGAGGAGGAAGTTGAGGATTTGTTTTGACAGCTAAAATTCTGGTGGTTTTCTGGTTTGCTGCTGCTGTAGAACCTATGAACAGATGTTGTAGCAGAATGTTTGTGTCCCCTTTTTAAATAGTGAAAATTCATTTTCTCCATTAACTTACAGTTTTCCCACCCAGATATTGTAAATTTATTTTTAATGGTTGTATATCACCCCTATCACAAATTTTGGTCATGTGGTTTAATGGTTCACTTAAAGCTAAAATATTTAATATATTTTTATTTGATGGGCAATTAATTATTAAAAAGTTTTCATGATTGATTTAATGCATATTTTGTGTATCTCTAATTTTTTTCTTAAGTTAGCACAATTAGTCTTTTGTTTCCGAGCTGATTTTTATCCTGTGCAGAGAACTAATAAAATACTCCATACCTGAAATACTGGCTACACCTTGTTAGTTGTAGGTCTGTCACAGCTGAGTATTTTTTGCCTCAGTAGCTTCTAAACCAGTATTTTCCTTGCATATTTGCTTTTAAATAATTCTACTCGACCCTTTTTGCTAAAATGAAAAGCTGAACATGGGGTAACTTTTCTGTGGATATGCTGCTGGGTTTATTAACTAGGTTCTCATTCTGTCCACTCCTTTCTCACTGCAGCTTACACTGATATGCAAATTGATGATGTAAAATAAAATTGAGATGTTCTTCCTGGTGTACACGGCAGCAAGATACTGCGTTTTGTGGGAGCTAGTCCGGTGATTAGGCTTTAGTTAGTTGTTTAGGTTTTCAAAATCAAGTTACTAAAAACTAAGTTAAAAAAAGCTGATGGATGGTGTTAGTTAGTTCTTTATGGTCTGCCTTAAATGGTTTGTTTTGATTTCAGTTTGCAGGGCTAGTGCTGGCAGGTTGTTTAATGAGCTCCCTTGCCACTGCTGCGCTGTTGCTTAAGTGCTGGTTGTTGCCAGACTGCACAGATGCAAGATCTCAACCAGTGTGTGGCAGACTGCTTCTTTTGGTCCTTTCCTCCCCATTCGCCCTGGCTTCACACTTAAGAACGTAAAGGAGGAGTTGGGGAAGGAGGTGTTTGGGAAAGACAGTTTGTGATCGTGTGTGATTCATGTTCTTGTGTGGTCTTCCAAGAGGCTCATGTAGCATTAGGTGCATCTAATCATTATTGGCAGAAAAGAGCAGTGAAATCAGCCTCAGTGCTGTAGGATAAATCCCACAGGCTGGGTTTTCATTATTTGGCTTTGCTAGGTTTGGTGGTGTTTTTTTGTTTTTTAATCTGAGGCCAAACATGCTTCTTGCATTTCTTATGTAAAATGTTGTTACAAAAAGTTTTGGGGTTTATATCTAAAGGTGCACTTACTCAGTTTAGTTTGTTTGTTTCAGTGGAAGGAATATAAACTATTTGAATTTTGGTTTCCATTGTGAGAAGTGGTGATTTTTAGGACCCCGTTAGTTGTTGGGGTTTTTTTGCTTTGTTGTTTTTTTTTTTTCCAGAAATCTCACAACCCACTAAGCAAACAAAAAGAAAAAAAAATTCTCACCTCATTATTGCAGGTTCAGTATTTGTTTCTATAGAAACAGCTGCTGACAGATTTTTTCTTCCTAATTTCTTGGACCTCCAGTAAGAATGATTTCTTGAAACACTTGAAATCAGTAACCTGTGACAATACAGAAATGTGTAGCTTAACCTTCTCTTACTCTGTACACCTTACGTAAAGTGATTGAGAAGTGGATTGCTCATATATGGCTACAAACTCTTCAGAAAGGATAGACAAAAAAAGGAGAGGCAATGAAGTGGGCCCTAGTATGTCTGAGATTCATCTGTTCTGATTGTCTTGAGCTTAATAATGGTGATGATAGGGTTGAGGATTTATGGGTAAGATTCCAGGGGGAAGGGCAACAAGGCATATATCATGGTGGGAGTCTGCAGTAGGCTGCCGTAGACTGCAGTAGATGAAGAGATGTAAAATAGTCTTTAGGTATCTGACGATTGCTAGCCCTTGTTCTCATGGAGAACTTCCAACTTCCTTGATGTCTGCTGAAAATATAACATGGCACAGAGGGAGCAGTCCTGGGGGTTCCTAGAGTGTACGGAGAACTTCCTGACCCAGCTGATGAGGGAGCCAACTGCAGAAGGCACCCTGCTTGTCCTGCTGTTTGTGAACGGAGAAGGTCTTGTGGGTGATGTGACGGTCGGGAGCCATCTTGGGCACAGCAATCCCAAAATGACTTCTCAGTTGTTGAAGTAAAGAGAGGAGGCCTGGCTGAATAGTGACATTTGCTGCAATTCAGAGAAAAAGTTCTTTAGAAGAAGAGGCAGGCTACTTAGGAGGACTACAAAGCTGTTGTGAGGCTATGGAAGAGACGAGTAGGACCAGGAAAGCGATTGTCCTCCTATGCTTGATACTAGTGACTGTGACTTGAGTACTGTATTCAGTTTTGGGCCCCTCACTACAAGAAAAATACTAAGATCCTGAAGCAGGTCCAGAAAAGGGCAACAAAGCTGGTGAAGGGTCAGAATAGGTTGTCTTATGAGCATTTGAGGGAACTGGAATTGTTTTGTCTGAAGAAAAAGAGGCTGAGGGAACACCTCCTTGGTCTCTACAGCTACCTGAAACAAGGCTGTAGAAAGATGGGTGTTGGTCTCTTTCTCCTGAGTGACAAGTGATAGGACAAGAGGAAGTGGCCTCAAGTTGCACCAGAGGAGGTTTGGGTTGAACATTAGAAGAAACTTCTTCCCCAAAAGGGTTCCGAAGCACTGGAACAGGCTTCCCACGGATATGGCTGAATTCCCATCTCTGGAGGTCTTTAAAAGATGCAGAGATGTGGTGCTAAGGGACATGGTATATAGCACCAGACTTGGTAGGGTTAGATAATGGTTGCACTCAATGATCTTAAAGGTCTTTCGCAACTGAAATGATTCTGTGATTACATAAGCAAAACTTAGATTTTTAAGTGATTGATCTGCATTGCAATACATTGAGTCTGTTTTTGCAACAATCTTTAACTGGCAGAAGGCTGTTGGCAATTTAAGCTTCCGGGGTGTTTCATCTGACTTTTCAGATGAAGCCCAACTGTGGTCCCAGTCCCTGTCTAAAATTGGAAAATAACCAATGCTTTGGCCAGTGTTTTTTCTTAATAAATTATAATAAAGCTTTTCAAAGAGTGTGTCACTAGCTGTGCTGGTTTGAGGCTAGTTGGAATATTTTACTGAAGTTAAATCCTTAACTGTGAGAAGAAAGAAAAACAACAACAGTAACCTATATCACTTGTTCTTCTGCTGAGAAACACAACTACTTAAAATATAGATAAGAGATTCACTTCTCACCCACTTCTCAGTTGTCAGTTCTGCTCTTTCTCTCTGGCAGTCTGTGGTTGCACCTGCCTTAACTCTAATCTGACCTAACCCTTTATTTCCTCTAAACTTCTAGTTGACTTTTTTTGATGTCTCACCTCAGATCTCTCCAGATTTATCACGTGAGATATACAGGGATCGATCTGGTTATTTCTGAAGGGAGGGAAAGAAGGGGAAGCCAGGAGGAGGTTTGGGTCGGGAGCGTCCTAGCAATCTGATTTCTCTGAGGGGTATTGTGTTTCTGTATTACTTTTAACTTGTATATTTCTGTAAATATTTGTGTATATTAAATAGATATAGATATGCTTGTAAACTGTACTAAGGTGTAAATATAGCTTCATTTCTTAACTTCCAGAGGGCCGAGTCTACTCTGGGTGATTTCATTGTGTGTGGGGAGCGGGTAACTCCCAAACCATCACAGTAATCTCAAGGATTTCTACAAGAATGGTTCCATCCTTATGAATAACCAGTATTATTAGGGCCACAAAGATGATCAGAAGGCTGGAGCAGCTCTGCTATGAGGACAGACTGAGAGAGTTGGGGCTCTTCAGTCTGGAGAAGAGAAGGTTTCCAGGAGACCTTAGAGTAACCTTCCAGTATCTGAAGGGGGCCTACAGGAAGGCTGGGGAGGGACTATTTATAAGATCTTGCAATGACAGGATGAGGGGCAATGAGGTTAAACTGGCAGAGGGGAGATTTAGACTGGATGTTAGGAGGAAATTCTTTACAGTGAGGGTGCTGAGGCACTAGAACAGGTTGCCCAGGGAGGTTGTGGCTGCTCCCTCCCTGGAGGTGTTCAAGGCCAGGTTGGACGAGGCCTTGAGTGACCTGTGCTAATGGGAGGTGTCCCTGCCTATGGCAGGGGGTTGGAACTAGATGATCCTTGAGGTCCCTTCCAACCTTACCATTCTATGATTATCCATTAGGACAGTGCATGTTTTGCAAGAGGTTTTAGCTCATTGCAGAGAGTGTGATGATTAAGTGTTGATCCAAAGTTGGCAGCTGCCCACTGTTCTGAGCAGCTGATCTGGAGTTACATACACAGGCTGGTAGTTTGTGAATTGCTCATGTTGATATTTTGACTCCTGAAGTCAGGTGGTGTAAGTAGTGTATTTAATGTAATCTGTCATTGACTTCAACAATAGCAAGTAAAACTACTACTTGGGGGAGAGGGAAAATACTTGTTAAGGTGTCAACATCTGACATACCGCAGAAGCACAAAGGAAAACCTGTGACTTTTAAAAGATAGAAAGTTGTTTTCTATCCCAAGCAAGACTTTGGGTCCTCTAAGGCTTCTGATTCCTATACTGATCTACCATCTCTTCCTCATTCTTTTCTTGCATTCAAAAACAGTTATGTAGGACTTGATAAATACTCCTGTACTGGAATCTGTGGCAGACAACCGTGTGCTTGTGCTGAGAGCATTTTCCAATGTACATTGTTTCTGGCATGCTGTTCATCATCTGTTTAAACCTCAAGATTAATTTAGTCCATGTCTGAGTGCTTTTGGCTGAGATTATTTGACTTTTGGAGACACTATTCTTAGAAGCAGTAATGTTCCTTCTTGTGGGGAGAGGAGTGGGGAGATCTGTAGTGTTTACTCTTGGTTTCTGTTTTGAAAGGAGCATTCCAAGTGTCTTTCTGCTAGGCACTGGAAGAAGTTACTTAAGTATTTTTTTATGACAGCTATATCTGTATTGAGGGTAACTTTTGATAGAGTTGTTAATTTAAAAGATTTTTTTTTTTTTTTAGTATCTGAATATGTTTGTGAAAGATTTATGTATGCCAGATTTGTGAAGTGGAATTATTGTTAAGTTTGTTTTGTTTTTAGGTTATGTGGTGCATGTTTTTCATTATGAAGGCATTTGTATCTTCTATATCTGCTCAGTTGCTCCAAGCTGCTAAAAAAAAAAAAAAAGTTAAGAATTTTCTGTTCTATGGAACAAAGAGGTTACTTAGCATATTTCCTGAAAAATGCATCAAGTTTTTAATCATATTCTTGGAGTATTCAAATCCAATTTAAGAACAGTTATGTTTGACTTTTTCCTATGTTTATCTGATACTGCTTCTTTACCCTTCTTCAGAACATTGTTCTTTTTGGTTGTCTTAATTGCTTCTCAAGAGACAGGATGCTTTACTCCCAAGGAAACTCAGGAAGGTGCTGAGCCCTGCTACAGGGAGACTGAAAAGCACAAATCTAGTCTATTAATATCAGAGTTACACTGCTGTTTGGATGCAATCTGACAAAAGCAGAGAAATCAAAAGGCACTGTTGACACTGCTCACAGTTTTGTTTTGCCTTACTTATTTTACATGCTTACTGTAGTGAAGAGTGTTGCAACAGCACTCTCTGTTTGTACCATGAAAAGTGAAGATAGAAAGGCTTAACTTAGAATTTCATTGCCTATTTTTTGTCAGATAACGTTTCACCTTTTAATGCTAAATATTTATTTTGGTTGTGATTTTTGTCTGAAAAATGCTTTGTGGCAGTCATTATGTAGCGAATAGTTTATATAAAGAATGTTTTCAAATCAGATGAAATAAACAATTTATTTGTCATTAATTTTGTATTAATGCATTTTTTAAAAGAATTGTCACATTGTCTTTCTTCAGGAAAATAAATTCTAGATTCTATAGCTAGAATGCATAAGAATTAAAAGGCATTTGCATTGAAGGCAAAATGATTAATCTACCCAGGTCAACTTGGGTACCATAATGCTAGACATAGGAAATAAATAAATAGGGAAAAGGGAATGTTTAGTAGTCATGGAAGCCTTTGTATTAAATAAGCGCCTCCCAGAGGAGTGTTTATTCTTTCATCATTTTTCTTGCTGCACTCAGCCTGTGCACTACTTGGTAGTATGGGAGTGAAGAGCAGGGAATAGAGAGAACAGCTTCAGCTATGGCAAAGGGTAGGAGACCACTTAGGGCAAGCTCACTGATACCAATTTTTTAATTTATCTACTTATGTTATTGCTCAGCTCTCAGACTGAAAGAATACAGTTACCCATGAGCTTTCCTTAGGCTCGCTAATTTGGGAAATAGATTTGGCAAAGGTGCAGCAGCAAGGCCTGGCACGCTTTGAGTGGAAGCTCAACTTCCTTGTTTAGCTGTGGCAGGGTCCCAGCCATTCCTGGTCCCTTTTGGATGGATACCTGAGCTGTCTCAGCATTTGTGTCTACTCCCTTGTAGCATGGGTGATTAGCACTGATGTGCAGCTCTGCTTCACCTCCTGAGCAAACAGCAAGGGTCTTGTCTGCTTTCCAAAAAGTCACCTGCCAACTTGCTTTTGCTCTCTTCATCTATGCTGGTATGCGAGACAAACGCTTTGTATGGGAACGGACTAGGCTATGCTACACGGTTACTGTGAATTACACTCATCTTTTTGTGAGGGTGGTGTTGGTTACACCCTGCAAAACTGTAGTTCCTTGCAGTTTTTGAGGTAGAGGTTAGGACAGTTTCCCAAATTTGATTGAAAAAGCCAAATACTGCAGGCTTGGGCACTACTAGTCTGTGCCTAGCTGGACTTACATAGAAATCGTTTGCTTTCTGAAGTTTCCAGATTTAAATGTTTGCTGCAGTTACTTGAATTTTGTGGATTAGGAATGAAAATAAATTACTTGCCCTGTACTTGTTTGCAGCTGAGTTTAGTATCAGTGCCTCTCTTGAAATTTGAAAAAAAGGATAAAGTTTCTTAACAAATGAAACATACTGGGGAAGTATGGAGAGAGCGAAATAAATTTGAGGGATAGAAGGCAAAGGAAGTAAAAAATGGTTAATTCAAGTCTTATCTTACCCTTTCCTAAGTGCTTGTTCTACCATTACCATATTGTCTGTGATCTGTTTTTTGCTTCAGCCCTGCAGGCTAAAGTTATTATTTTGCAGTAGTGTCAAAGAAAAAATAATAGGAAAATGTTTTACAAAAATCTGTTTTAATTGAGCAGCAAATGCTCAAACAAGATATTACAGCTGGTCATGTTTTGTATCCTGAGTAATTGTGAAATTCTCAGTGACAAGTGGGGGCTGTGCAGTTACCTGGTCAATACCTACTTGCAGTTGTAACTAGAAGAGTTTTGAGAAAAGGTATTTTTTTAACATCTGTGTTCAGTTAGATGTTTTGTTTTCCTTAGCTATGTTACTTTAAAAGTGAAGAAAAGCTCTGCTCTAGGTTACAGTACAACAAGTTTAATTATAAGCCAGGCTTTTGTGGCATTGTTGTGATCTATAATGCATCATTTCCATAGTGTAGCAAGCAGTGTCAAAATAGGAAAGGTATTTATGCTGAAGAGGTACTTCTAATATGCTTTAAATGGGCAGTTAAGTGGTGTGAAGTAGCTTATTAACAGACCTTACCTTGCATGGGGATGTAGCCACTATTTCCTGTAACTTTCATGTCACACAGTTCCAGGAGGCTCTTTTTCTTCCCTTCCCCTACTTCTTCCTCCTCTGGTTATACTCTGATCTCACACAGACCATGTAAACTTTTATATATGTGCATGTTTTGTATTACTTAAGGCTTGAAATGAGCTGAAAATTTGTAATTACATGTTAAGCATTTAGATGTTGAAGTAATTTAATAATTATGTTGTGGGGTTTTTTTCCTCTCTGGCTCTGTTGCCACTGTTTCATACTGTGCAACTATTGCCTCTCCCAAAGCTTTTTAAAAATCAGATATGAAAGAATTAAAAATTCATTTGATGTTATGGTTGAGAATGTGACCTATTCAAGGTTAAGTGGTCAGTTCATAACTGGTAGCCTGACCTGTGGCTTCCCCAGGGTCACTTGTGCCCTCTCTGTGCACGAAGTGTTGGTATCATGAAGTACATGAAGATTGTGTTCAATCAAAAGGTTGAATAACATTAATTTAGTATTTTTGGTTGATTTTTTTTTTTTTTTAAATTTTTTAAAGAAAAAGCAGAAAGCACGTTATTTCCAGATGGTAACGTAGCAAATACTCCACTGTAAGAATGCTACAGGATTGGTTTGGTTTTGTTCTGAACATGCAGGACACTAGGAAAATAAATTACTTAATTTCAATAATATGTAATTTCTGACTAAGCCTCTAAATATGAACAGGTAGAAGATCAATTATGCTGCTAGTATTACTTGCCTATCTTT
The DNA here is from genome assembly GCA_013399055.1 of Ramphastos sulfuratus. Taxonomy (NCBI): domain Eukaryota; kingdom Metazoa; phylum Chordata; class Aves; order Piciformes; family Ramphastidae; genus Ramphastos; species Ramphastos sulfuratus. The sequence continues at coordinate 17,038 of WBNM01036474.1, read as the reverse complement.
CTCTTAGGTGTTTAAGCTATCTTTTGGTTATTTTTTTTGTTTGGTTATCTTCTAAATAGCTAGCAAGAAGCCTGGATTTGGATGACTGGCTCCACAAGCATAAGGATTGCATACTTAAGTTTAGATGGGGGAGGAAAATGAGTGTCTTGCAGAAATTCACAAGTAAGCCCCAGCTGGCCTTGCAGCATTTATAATCTGTGGATTTGCAACAGAAGGTGTCACAAATTAAGTATGTGTGCATTGAATTGTATATATTGGGTTGGATACAAAGTACTCACTTGTAAACCAAAATGGGAATACTGTAGTTAAAACAATGCATCTTTAAAAAAAAAAACAACCTAATGCTTAAAGGTATGCAGCAAAAGCAAAAATTCAAAGTCTTCTAAGGCCAATAGGTTTATTACAGTTGCTTCTCCAAAGTGAAATAGAAAGTATCTGTTCTAAAGTATCTCACAAATTTAAAAATATCCCTGAACAACTACTATTTTGTTTTGGTTGTGGAGATGAGGCTGTAAATGGTAACACTAGAGCTACTCAAGAATCTGACAGAACTTCTGCTGTGGCACAGATTGATTTAGAGGTGAGGCTTTCCTTTCTTCACTCTCTCTTCCACCACTCTACGTACATGCTGATAAAATAAACTGTTAAATAACTTGAACTACACTGGAGAAGGGTGTTTTGGAATCATCTATCAGTCCTACTTTTAACTGGTACAGGCTAAGTTTCCAGCTCTGACACGGAATGTGTGCTGCCACAGATGTCTTGCATATGCCTCAGGAAGGTCTGTTGCTTCTGTATAAACTGGAGATGTAGTGAATGGTGGGAGAACACTGCTGTCAACTGCTAACCCTTTGGAGTAGGTATCCACTTTGAACCTTATTTCTGGGGCACAATGGCCTTCTGATCTCCTGAGGTGCTTTTAGACTGCTGTAAAGTAAGTGTCTGGCAAGTGGCAAGATCAGCTCTCTTCACTGGGTTTTGAGACAGTCTTTCCAGTGCTGATGAGTGATTGTTTAAAGCTAGGCTAACATTGCTTACCTTAGCATAAGATGATCTTAGAAAGAGGTACTGGTGATGTTATGCTAATGCTGTCTACCATAAGAGTACGCCGAGGTAACTGGTTCCAGGGGAACCTTATCCAGCGTGAAAATTAGGTGAATCCCTAAACACTGGACATAGTTGACCTTACCAATCAATGTTAATCCTCAGGCATGTAAGTCCCCTAAACTAGTTCCCTGGTGTTGAACTTACTTCCTTATAATATCATAACATGAAACCCCACACCTCTAGTTAGAGAAACCTCCTACCCAAATAAGTCCCTTACTGTCTGTGCATGCATAGTCAATTTGGAAGTAGCTGTATCTTTAAGATGAAGCAAGTAAGAAACTAAGCAGTGGCTAGTTAGTAGGTGTTGACATTAGACATAGGTAATGTATTTTACCATGTAGATATCCACCATGAATCCACAGCTGGTGAGCAGCTGTGTAGGATTATCTCCAAGCACCCTTTTCTGTGCACAACTGGAATGAAACAAGCATCTCCACTCCGTGTGCCTATCAGTTTTTGCACACTGGGTAAAGAACCTATATTTGGTGCAGCAGTGCTCAGGGCTATATATGAACTGATTGTACCCTATATACTTTATGGCCAAGGGATGTGTTCATGGGCAAAAAGGATTTTAATAGCTCTGCAGAGATCAGTCAAAATGTGAAATGCTAGAAGGTGAAAATCCAGACTCTGCACTGGTGCTGACAGCTGTCAGTGGTGCTGCTCATGAACGTGTATCTAAATATATATATATATTCATGGTGGTGCTCCATGCCATTCTGCTAACATGTGAATAGTTTATTTCATTACCAGGAAATTCATTATTTTCTCATCTGAACTCACATGCTCACAATTGCCAGACATGATGATCATTGAAATATTCCTCTGAAAGAGTATTTATCTGATCTTCTTATAATAATGATTTCAATTGAGAAAATTATGTAGCTATATTGGTGTTGAGGTGTTAGCTACTGGATCTACATGGAGAGCTTGTTGGAAAGCACAGCAGAAACTGAGCTGCAGGATGTCACAGAGCTTATTTTCCCTGAAAAGGATTTCCAAGGCAGACTGCTTCTAATGGCCACACTAGGCTGCTGTTACATGAACATGTCTTTCTAAAGCCTGTTCTTGTCCTAGAGACTGCTCCTTTGAATTTTACTTCCACTTCCCCCCTGTAGTTCTTTCTGACATCCTTTTGATAGACATAATAATAGCATCTCTTACATGTAAAATAGTAATTTTGCTTTATGAAGTTTGTGTGTTTGGTTGCAACCTTCCTGATGTTTTAACACTGCGTCTCTACTAGGCACAGTAACCACTGCTATAACATATCTTTGTATTAGTCACTCCTATCAAAGGCTTGATGTAATGTAAGAAAATATTCTGTTAGATTAAATGCAAAAATCTGTTATTTCTTTCCCCCTCCTTTTGTTTCTTTTTCTTCCCTCCCACTGTGCATTGTATAGGCTTTTTATTTACTCTGCCAGATTGACAAGATTATAAATGAGAGCTGTGTGTGGAAGCCTCTAATTTTTCATAAGTAAATGAATTAATTTATCATAGCTGTTATGTTTTATTGCTGTCTCCACGCCAGACTGGCCAGCTTCTTTATTCCCCCTTTTACCTTCTAAATACTGAATCCATGTCATTGTGTTTGACAGCTTTCTGATTCCCCTGTCAGATGCAATTTGGTGCTAATCACATTTTCTTTGCTTAGTGTCAATAATACAGGCCATGCATAATATTCCTGTATGTCCACTTATTTACTTGAAACACAGCTGAAATGTCTTGGGCATTAATCTGATGGAACTACTACATTGAAATGCAAAAATGATGCTTGAGTATCAGGATAATGTGGTGTGACAGATGTGCAGTAGATAACATTGAGGCTAAACTACTGATCTTTACCTTTTCATAAAAAAAGATTGTAATCAGTTCTGTTTCATTAGAATGGTGTCAAAAATAATTTAGTTCCTTCTCTGTGATCAAAAAACAAGAAAGTACTTCTATCACCCCCTTCCCCTTTCTGAAATACAGGCAATATTTTTTGTTTTTTAAAGCTGTGGGACACTATATGTGTGTGTGTATGTGTGTATATATATGCTTAGCTTTAATGTGAGTATTCGTGTCTTTCAGTTAGATGTGGTTTGGAATTTCTAAATTTTTTGTTTTTATTGTCATACATCTCTGCAGTTTTCAAAGCTGCTGTGGCTAGGGGAGTTCTGATTATTTAAATTTTCTGCAAGCCTTGGTAGTCCCTGCTATTGGAAGCTAAAGCATGCTTTGGATGTTTATTTCTTGATTCCTACAAAGCTTGGTTTGCAACCTTTTGCCTAAACTGTACTGAAACTGTATCTTCTAGTATGTGTCGTCTTCAGTTACCTGTTAATGCTTTTTGTGTTTTGAAATCCTTCTCTTGCAAGAAATACATGTGAAGATTTCTAGAGGACATGAAGACCTTAAATCCTATGTTCCTATAGTGCATATCAAGAAGCTGGTTAGATGTTTGTGTTACTATTCACCTAGTGAATTATGTGTTTCTTCAGTTTCTGCCTGTTTTTGTCTGCTTTGAAATACTGCTCTCTGTTCTTCCCCTCACTACTTTATATGAACACTGATGGTGGCTTGCAAAATACTCTTTATAGGCTCTTGAAATTTCCCTCTTTGTAAGCATGCAGTCAACTTGGAGATTTGGGAAAGGATGTACTGTTGAGCAGTCATAAAATAGATGAATTTTGAGGAACACTTGCGAAAAAAATTCAGACTATTGTATGCTTGTCAGCCACAGAGACAATCAAGGACTTTTGTTGGTTTGGTCTGGTTTGGGTTTTTTGTTTTGTTTTGTTTTTTTGAACAGCACCTTCTATATCTGAACCCTGCAAGACTTGCATCTGAGGGTCTTTGTTTTATGTTAGGAGTGAGAGCTTCTGCAGTGTAAATCAGCAGTTTTGAACTTCCCATCTCTCGATGTGGGAATTCTGTTCCCACACAAAGAAGTCCCAAGCTGGAAAACACACTTTGCGGAGAGTACAGGGATTCTACTTAATGATGGTTGCATGACTCTGTAGACATGACTGTATATGCTCCCAATAAAGCATTTCAGCAAGTAATTGAAGTCCAACTATTACACAGTAAGCTTTCTAAAAATGTTATTTCTTAAAACAGTGCAGTTCTGTGAATTCCTTGAAAGCTCAGGGTTCTTGAAAACTGAGGATTCACCTTAAACTCTGAATAAAGGCTTCTGATTTCAAATGCCTTTCTATTTAGCTGGAATCTGCTGACTTGTGCTTGAAATAAACTGGATTGTGAAGGTTAACAGTTCCTTTGCAGCAGCAGCAGCGCTTACATGACCCACAGGACTGTTGTGGCCTATTTAGTAGTGCATGGAGCAGGTTCTCCAGCTCTGAGATGTTTCATTGATTTTGTGGGCAGTTGTGGGCAAGTGATTTGACACAGCACATCAGTTCTCCTATGTGTAAAATTAAGACCCAAGATTTTTGTGAAGGACTTAACTATTGACAAAAAGACGTCATAAGCAAAAAAGGATAATTTCATGATTGCAATGGTAACCTGGACCTTCTGAGGAAAAGCAGGCTTAACTCCAGGTTTGTCATGGATGTCCTGTACTATCTTGGATAACTAGCTTCGTTGTGCCCTTTTATCTATTTATGGAAGAAGAATGATTGTTCTGCCGTATTTCACAGATGTTCATTCAACATAGAGACACACACCACACATACGGAGTACGCTCTTTGAACTTGGCTGTTTTTGTGGCCTTCCGTTGCCAGTGTATTAGATACAGAGCATGCTACTGCAGTTTGTCTGCTGGAGACATAGCGTTCGGCTACTTCACTTAAAATTAAGAAATTACAGTGTAACTGTTACATATTTTTTTGTTTGTGGAAATAGAAAATGTTTTACTAATGACATTAATATGTCATCTACTCAGAATATGAAGTTAATTTTTCATATTATCTTATACCGACTGTAGTAGTAAGTAAAGGAAAAAAGTATTGAATAAAAAACTTTAATAATGCTTTGTAAGATACTTTCATAATATTTGTATGTGCCCTAAATTTCGTAGCTTAATCAGTTTACCTTTTGTTAAAGATAGTGGAGCTAAAGCTGGCATTTTGTGGCATCTTTAATTTACCTCATGATTCTAGGGGAGGTCATAGTGCTATATAATATGTTGAGTGCGGACATAAATTCTTTAGTTGTGGGGTTTCTTTTGTTGTGTTTTGGGTTTTTTACTTATGTTTTGGTTTTCTTTTGGAAGTTATTGAAAGGATTCTGAAGTATGACAGTAGTGAGTATATTAAGCCCTTAGCCTCTGTGCTGAAATTCCCTGTGGTGATGATTAATTGATAATGTGAACATCTGTGAGGGAACAGTAGAAGTGTCAAACTTTTCAAAGCAGCTATAGCTGATCAATAGACTTCACATATATAAGATGTGGGAGGAAGTACCTGCATGTAGATAAATCTCCCTTCAGTAATGAGTCAGATGACGGAATTTGTGTTTTTTATAAATGCTAGTTGAGTGTCTTACTAAATATTGGTGAGCTTATTATGTGGCTGGACATACTGTTGCATCCTGGGGCAATTCTAATGTTGTTCTGAATGATCTTATTTTGGGGATATTTATAGACTAATCACGTTTGTTGACACATGTCCAAGTGAAGCAAAACAGTCATAGATTCCTGCAGGGGGACGTGGGAAAACGACTACAACAGTGATGTATTGTGCATTTACATGATTTCTGTTTATGTCTTTGTGATTTGTGGATTTGTGGATTTGTGAGAGAGAATGCAAGTCACATTGGAAATGTATTTGTCAGACAGGATCTACCTTTCATTCGCCCATGTTCATCTAGGAACGAAGTCACTGCTGGGGTAGGAAAGTGCTGTTTGTATGCCTGTAACCAAAGTGTAACTGTTTGCTTGGGATCCTCCCTCTTATGTGAAATTGCAGGCTAACTGCTTGGACCGTTCCCACTAACAGGATCATTTACCATTGTATGCAGTATAGAGAAGCAGGTAAACAGCACAGGGCACACCTGGGCAGATAGTTGTGAACATTCCAAACATCTGTTTGAGTCGGTCTCTTCCATCTGCTGGCAGGCTCATGGCTGGCAACTGTTGTGTTGGTGTAGTTGACGATGAAATGTGTTCTAGAAGGGATTTTTTTTTTTTTAAATTTATCTCCTCCCCTCCACGAAAGAACCATATTGTGAATTTAAAAGATTTTGAAGGAAACCATCTACAGACTTGCTAAAAATGACTGATTTAAAGCTTGTTAAAAATACTGAGATGGGGGAAACCCTGTCAAGGTTGTCTTTCAATGACATGTACTTTCATACCTGGTATGAAATGGATGTTCAAGAAGTGCATGTTTGGTGCTTTTTGGATATGGAAACTTTCAGAAGGGGTTAGGTGTCTAATCACATCAGTAGTTGTTGCCTCTTTTGTTCACTTTTAATGCAGCTGCTAATGGATTTGTTAACTTAAAAAAATAATAAATTTCCCCCATCAGTTAATGTGGGAATTAATATCTGATAATGGGGACCAAGAAGTCTTTGAATGTTAATGGCATTATGCATGCTCTCTCTACCCCTTTATATTTGCATTCTAATAGAATTGGAATAAATTAATGGCATAAAAAGAGTTGTGTTAAGAGACTGAGTGTGGGTAAACCCTCAGTGATGCAGTTTTGTATGAGAAATTTGGGTTGCCAATTGATTTCACTGTCAGCATTACAACTACAGTGATTGCAGAAGGGAAAGGTGCTTTAGTAGTTAGTGGGATTAAGTCCTCACATCCCACTCTCTAACCAGAGAGTCAATTGTCTGAAGTCTAAGTGATTGAAAAGTAAACAAAAATACATTTAAAGTAATTGGATTTGAATTAAAGATACTCCTATATTTATTTAAAAGAATCGTTGGTTTTCAGTGATTGATCGCTAAAGTGTTGATGTGCAATTGAGTATCTTTATATTAAATGTAACACTTTTTATAAAAGAGGAAAATGCATTATATGCATATTTATGCAATGATACTTAGCATACATTTATTCAGAGTCTTAATTTTTACATTTAGCTTAGGAAATACTGAGTGACAGTTCCTATTTAGTGGAATATTAATTTCGCCTTCGTGGCTTATGTCAAGCTAGTTTTAGTAATTGAGCTTCGATTAAAGCTGCAGAGAACTAAAATGAATTTTAGTTTCAAAATGGGAAACATTTTGAATGCGTATTGGGAAGTTTTGCATTTAAAGCTGATAGATTGAACAGAAGCAGTTTGCAGATGATGCATAATAGAATATATGGCTGATAAAGTAGATGAAACCAGGAGACATTGAAGCCAGTAGTGCTCAGCTCTTGTATTTAGTTTTTATTCAGAGGCTGTAAGAATAGTAAGCTTTCCTGCTTTTCAGTTCTCAGCTGATTTTTCGTTTTGAATGAACTTATTGTTGAATTGAATGGCCTAGATAAACTGAAATGAGAATACAGTCCTTGCCAAGATGTGGCAGCTACAGCTGTCAGAAGCTCGTCATGTTCTAACTTCAGGAAGGTCTAACTCCATGTGGCTAGCTCTAGGCTCTCTCCTCTTCGGTAATTCCTTAAAATGTTTCACAGGAACATGCTACTTGTGAGCAACCCTGGGGAGAGTAGGAACTGACTGTGGATTCCTGCTACTTTTTTTAGTCTAATTTACATTACCTTACAGATTACACAGCATCTTATCTCTCTCCATACTGCCAAGCTGCAGATGAAAAGTAGATCAGAAATGAATGGTATAAACTGTTCTAATCCTAGTGGAGCACAGTACAGTGTCCAACGACTGCAACTTTTAGTGACCCAGCAGAGCTCTTAGACTGTGAAAGCATTGAAGGAGAGAAGTAGCTCGCAAGCCAGGAGAAGCTTTCTAGTCATTGTTGTAGTGACTTCGGACTGGAGCCCAGGGAGGAGGATGGCGCTGCCTTTCTTGCTTCTTCTCTGTCCTAGAGTCCTGAAGGTTAAGAGACCAAGAACGAATTAGGCATTATTTATAGACTATTGACGTAGGGAAGGACCAGCAGACTGGAAGCACAGCTCCATGAACTTCATTTTGGTTAAGAACTGTATATTTTTCTGAGTTAACCCAAAGAGCATGAATAAGAAAAGGCAACAAGTAAAAATGAAATTTACCATAAATTTAGCTGGAGCTGCTGTTTAGAATGCACACCACTTGTCACATAAAAAGTGTCTTTGTGTTTGACTTGTGTTGGCTTTACTTAATGTCTCTGAAGAGCAGATGAACTTCTGTCATTTTCTATTCCTTAGCTTTTCTGTAATCTCTGAATCTCTGTGCAGAGAATACCTGGAGGGTGCACTTCTGAGCATTCACCTTACAAGCAGGTCTGATGTGTCATTCTGGTGTGGTGTTGGTGTTAGTCTACAGAGGTCCCAGTAAGAATGGCAAACCCCAGCCTGGCCTTTGGGCATCAGTTTAAGCCTCAGTGTGGTGCCCTGATTTTACTCTTAGATTAAAGTTAAAACTACGAGAGAAGGGAGTGGCATTTTTTGGCTCTTCAGCATCTCTTCTTTTAGTATCAAGGTGAATAGTGGGGGAGTTCACTATTCATGGCTCCCATTCATTGCTGCAGAGTCCAGCTTTGGGGTGTTGTTATTGTTGTTGGTTTTGATTGTTTAGTTTTGATGTTGTTTGTTTTTAAAGTAGTTTGAGTGCTCAGATACTTACATCAGGAGTGAAGTTGGTTTTGGAGACCTTCCTGGAGGCCACTATCAAGTTCTGCAGTGTGTGTGCCCATGCATTACTAATAAAACACTCAAACTGTAGGAACCACTGAGACTTGATTTCAGTTAAGTGTGAAAAAAGACTCAGTTTCTTGGGAAAAAAAAATAAATAATTTGACTGGAGGATAAGGATTCAAGGCAGCATGAATACATTTGTTACCTTCTCTGGATTTTTCTTCTTTATAGATTTTTATTTTTCTTTCTTGAGTTTTGTAAAACCTAGGAGGCCTGAAAGGGCAGTGTGCCATTATGAAAGGGAGGCTTACCTGGAGGGGACTGAATGCTCAATGTGATGTAGCCAGAGAAGAAAGAAACTCCTACATGTGGAGAAACTGATTTGGAGAAGCAAGAGTGTTTCAGACCACTAGAATTGCATCAAGTAAGGAGGTGATGTGGCAGTGAAGAAGGCAAATGTCATTCTACATGAATATATTCAAGTAATAATAGTAAAGCTAGGGAAACATGAATTCCCTTTTACAGGCTCTGGTGAGACCTCAGTGGAGATAGGTCAAGGAATAGGCATGTTAATTTTTCAGGAGAAAGATAAAATACTTGGATATCACTAGATTCTTAGTGATATTCAAGATATTTGAAGATTTATGACAAGTGAAACATTTGGAGAGAATTTTCCGTTAGCTGTAAGTATTTTACTCCTTTTCCATTGCATTATTTATTGAGTAGTTTAGCCTACTTTTTAAAGTGGAACCTGGTGTATTATTCATTTTGACTTTTTTAATAAAAAAATGTTTTGCTTTATGAATAGGTCCCCTTTATAATTTGTAATGAGGAGTGGAAAATGGATGAATGTGTTCCTCTGAAAACTCACATTTGAAATTTCTGAGTAATGATCTGAATGGGCTGAAGTAATTTATTCCTGAGACATATCACCGTTTTGCAGAATAATCGAACTACTTTAAATTTAAACTATGTCATAAGCATTAAGGTTTGTTTATTTATTTTCAAAAAATAAAGCCTCAGATCAGATGAAAACAGTATTTAAGAGTGATAGGAGTCTGCTAATTGAATTCAATTTTTTGGTTAAATCTATATTCTTCAGTGTTTTTTTAATCGAATAAATAATTTTTTTTTTTTTTTTTTAGTTTAAATAGTGTAGGTAAGAAACCATGCTCAGTAATGTTTTATATATCCAATACAACAGAAAGACTTACTTTTCTTTCAATGCTTTTCTTAACAGAAAATAATCTCCCAAAATATTAAGATAATTTTAATCACTGTTCAGAGATCAGGCTTGCAGTCACAATTTTATAGCTAAATGTTACAAGACTCCGCATCAAGTAAATGTTGAGCACTGTACTTAATAGGCCATTGAAATTCAGCCTTGAAAATGAGGATCGTGTCAAAATCCATCTAATGAGCAATTAAAATACCACAGAAAATATACTTGGTTGTATTTTTTGGATCCTATACTGTTGTGAAAGGGCAAGAACATTCCTACTGTTGTAATTTTTTTTGAGTGGCATTCTGTTTTAATAGGATGAGTTTGTATTTGGTTAGCGAGTGCCAATGCAGAGTGTAGAGGTATATAGTAAGATCCTGTTTGCTTGCAAACACATCCTTGTCCAGAGGATGCATAACATAGCTGCTGCTAACCTTGCAGATACCTTTTTCTCAGTTGTATTCTGAATGCTCTACTCAGAAAATCTTAAAATAGTGTGTTCAGTTTTACTGTGGATCTTGAACATGATGTCAACATTGTTTCTTTACTAAGAAATCAAGAAACTTAACTATGAAATAAATTGTGGGCAGCTAATGCTAGGGTGAAAAATGACTGAAATTTATAACATGTAGATCATTCTTCTAAGGAGTATAATGAGCAAGGCAGCAGTAGGATGTCTGTTACGAACTGATTGCTGAAATGAGTAATTGTCACTGAAGGGTTTTTTGTTACTGCCAGAGCTTTGACTATCTCTGGAAATTTTACTTTTAGTTTCATTGTTTTCACAGTAATGTTACATTAAGATGTCAAGTCAAAATATTTTTTTTTCTAGTCCTTCTGTTCTGGTAGTTCATTTGGGAATGTATATTTCTGGTACTACAGTGTTTGGAACCACCACACACTTTTAAAGTTTCACAATTCTGTGTGTTACTGATCTTCTGAGAGAACATAACTTTACAGGTTTCTTCCTTAGTTGTTGTAGAATCCTTTAAAAATATTACTTAAAAAAAAAAAAAAACCAAAACACAAAAAACCAAAAAACCAAACCAAACACCAAAACACAGTTCTTCTGTGAGTGACAGTGATTGACTTTGTAGTCTGCTATTAATGAGCATGATGAAGCAAGCCATATGAACTAGCCAGTTACTAAATACATTCTGAGGATTTTGGTGACATTGCCACTTAATTTCTGCTAAATTTCTTTCCTTTCCCCCACTCTTCTGTTCTTCTCTGTCTCAAATTTTGTACATGAAAGGATCATGAAATTTGGAAATTTTCTTTAGGGACATGGTTGCTTGAGGTCAGGGTCATATGACTTCTGCTGCTGAGGCATTATAGGGTCATGACTCTTCTCAAAATTAAGTCAGTGTGGGGAAGGCAAAAGGTCTTTATTTTCTGTGGGGTTTTTTTTCCCCCAAAAGTGTATGTGTGCATTATTAAAATGCACTAGAAACCCCCTAGGAATACTATTTATTGACAGAAATAATAACAAACTAGTAGAGACTGATGGAATTAGTTTATCATTAGGGACAGACCTTTCCTCATCAAGGTGACAGCCAGTTTTGTAAGCTTACTTTTGCCTTTCCAGAGCCTGACATATAAACTGTCAGAGACAGGGCAAATAATGCAGTCTCACTTAGCTAGGCAAGAGTAAGAATAGGACTCTTGGCAGTTGTAAATACTGAAATGTTTTTCTGCACAGACAGAAACACAATGTGAGAACTGTATGACGTGTGGCAACATCCCAAGATTTATCAAGCCTGTCTGTACTAATGAAAGTTGCTGTGTGTGTTATGCTGTACAGATGGTTTTACACTTTTTGATGGGTTTTACAATTCAAGTATTTTTTTATTGCCTTTTTCTTTCTTTTTTTTTTTTTTTAACTTCCAAAGTTCCATTTCCCCATCCTATAATGTCTTCTAAAAAGATCAAAGCCATTTTAAAACAGACAGCTTATTCTTATATTGTTGCTGAGTAATTGTGGCCAAAGCAAAAACTTGTTTTTGCACATGATGCATAGTGTTGAGTCAGTGAGAGAGGGGGAAAAAAATTACAAAACAACCAAGTAACTTGGCAGAAGTCAGTCTGGGTTTTTCTTGACTTAGCAGCTCAGAAGACTAAATGCACATTCAGGTGGTTAGCAGGAGTGTAGCTATCAAGTCACTTTCCTAGACTTGATGGGTACACTCCTGCTAACCCTGTTTTTGGCACTTTTGAGGCCATGGCTAGACTCTTGTGTCTAATTTTGGTCTCCTTTGTGAAAGATGGATGTTGACACACTTGGAGCTGTCAACAGTTGCACTCTTCTATTAGATACAGGAGCCTACTTGAAAGTCCTCGATGAGAAGCCAAGATTTAATGGTCATAATGAAGACTCTAATAAGGCACTTGTAAAATCTTCATCTTTGAAGATGCACAAAATTGGGTTGGACTCTGAGCAACCTGAGCCAACTTTAAAATTTGAGCTTAATACTAGTGTGGCCCTGCTTTGAGCAGTGGACTGAACCTGTGGCTTCCAGAGGTCCCATCCAACCTAAACCGTTCTGTGGGTCCTACTTGGTAGACTATAATCTTGAAAAGATGTGAAAGTTGAAGTGTTTAGCTAGAAATACAAAGTGCTTTTTAACATCATGAATGATGGCCTAGAGCTGGAAAAGCCATGCAAATTCCTAAGAACTTCAATTATGCCTTTTCTTCTTACTGAAATGATTCAGTGACTCTTCACCATATTTTACTTTAGTTTAAGTTTCTGAGGATTTTCACATCACTATATAATCTGAAGGTTAAACTATCTTGGAGGGTTCTGCTTCCTTAAATTTTGTATTCACTATATGCAGTTGAGACACCAGAAGAGAAAAAAGAACGAAGTGAAAATTGTTGGTACTGCAAGTACATCTGACAGTGCACTGAAGCCAGATATTTTCTTAGAGGGCTTGTAGCTAAGGAAAGTCAGAAGCAGAGAAGTTTGCATAATTTTATCTCAGCTCCCTTTCAGCCCTGTTTAGCTCCTATATCCAGATTTTATGTGACTGGAATGGGGAAAGTCAGCAGTGAGCAGCCTCTCTCTTGCTTCCCTATCAGCTTCTGCAGCTTTCATACAAAGTCACCTTAAAGTGCATCACAGTGATCAGAGAGTTAATTAGAATCTGGGAGAGAAGCCCCGTCAATGAAGAAGTTTGCCAGTTCATGAGCTGCTCAGTGTGTTCTTGCAGCTTTGTCTGTAACTAAATGCTCAGCAGCAGTCCCCTTAAACATTTGTTTGTGCCTTTAATCAGAACTGCCCAAAAAGCTGTATTTTTACAATCCATCAGCTTTTCCAGGGCTTCAAAAGCATCTGGAAAAAGGTGAGAAGGTGGGAGAGAAAGGTCAATGCAGTTTGCTGGAAAGGTCTGCTGAATAGCAGACAAGGTACCTGCTAAAGTATGAGTGGGTTTGGGAGCAGTTTGAGCTCTCCTTATCTGGCTTTCTACTTCTCTGCCTTACTTCGTTATTTGTGGCTGTGGGTTCTCTGTTCAACAAAGATGCTCACTCTGTCAAGTGTGGTTTGTGTTGTTACTGGCTTGTTTTATTGTGTGCTCCATAGGAAGGTTGGACTGAGTTGGTAATTTAGCATTGAAGTACTATTTTAAGGTAAGATAATTCATATTATGGGATTACTGTAATTCATATTATGAAAGCAAACATTTATTCATGCTTTCCCACAACATGGTAAATAACGTTACTTTAATTTCTATGGATGAACTGTCTTGTTTCAGAAACTAAGGCACAGTAAATTTTCCCTTTTCAATGACTGATTACAATAAGTGCATTTGACAAGCATGGTTCTAGTAAGTATTGCAGTCTTTGTATTAGTATCTATGTTTTTATAGGGCTGTTTTAAATGAACTCTCAAAATTAACTCATCTTCTGTGGAGTCCATATATGAGAAAGTACTCAGTTTCAAGGTGAACAGAAAGGAAGTAATCAGTCTAGCATTTTGCAGTCGTCCTTCCATATATTTTGGGTTGTTTTTTTTTTTTGGTGGGGTTTGTTGTTTCTTTTTTTCCTCATGGATAAATGGAGAATAAAAACAAAGGGCATTCGTTATCTAGCAAAACTCAGAAGCTATTTCACATGAAAACATAATGAGTGTGACAGGCTGCAAACAGCATTGAACATGAATCTTTTACAGAAGAAAAGAGGAATGTCCTTTGGTATATTTACTTCAATCAACCCTAATAAGGCTTGTTTTATGTGTTTTATGCATCCACCATCGTAATTATAAATCCTTGACATTTTAGCACTAGCATTTATATCTGCCAGGGAAGCTACCCTTAGTCAACCCTCAAGGAATGTCTATATTGTTACTGTGGATCTCCATAACAGCTCTCAAGTATTTACTAAGTGGCTTAAAAAATTACATCTCAGTCATGCTTGAAGGGCTCATCAAACTTTGCCACAAATATCAATGTTAAGTACCCAATCAGCTGCATTGTTTGAAGTACAGTCACGTGTGCCCACAAAGGAATAGGTTGGACAAGAACAACTAGTGTGGAAGAGCTCATCAGTCAGGTAGATTTTTTTTTTTTTAAATTTTTTTTTGCTATGATTTTTTTTTTTTTAATTAAAAAAAAATAAACAAAAAAAACCCCAAGAAAGATAAAAAGCCAACCCCCAAACCTGCCAATTCAGCTACAGGGAAATAACAAGAAGATAAGGATATCTTGATTTGATCTGACCCACAGAAACAACAGCTAGACTTTCTGAAAAGCATGCACACAAGGAGTTTCTCGGGTATGATTTCTTAATACAGAGGGGTTTTTTTTTTTATTCTTTGTAGAATAGTTGAGGACCTTCCCACGATAGCAGTTGGAAAAATTACCCACACCAAAAGCCTCAAGAGAAATTGCAGAGCAGGCTGTGTAGAAACTCTTAGAAATCTGTAAACTTGTGTTCATAAATTTAGCTAGTTACTCAGATTCAGTGACAAGAATGAGTTGTGCCAGACTTGTGGTAACAAAATGGTCCAAAATTTTGATCTCCCAGAAATAGTGGAGAGTTTGAGCCCCTTCCCATGGCTGTGATGTCAGCAACTACAAATCTAGTAAATTCAAGTAAGCCCAGTCAGCATAGTTCTTTAGCAAACGAGCCCCATTAGGTGCTACAGCACAGGCACAGCAGGAGGGCTGGGAAAGGAGCTCCAGAGGGGTTAATATGCAGTTCTTTCTTTATGTACTACTGTCTCTGATTAATTCTCATTTAGATGTAGTAAGTGATGAGCAAGAGGAGGAACACTGAATGTCCTGTGAAGTAGATCTGCTGATTAAAATACGAAGCCTGGGAACAATGGATAGATCGCCGCTTGAACAACTTTTTACGATGTAGGGATCGTTAGAAAATCTCGTCTTGGCTTGTGAAGAAAATTACCATTTAAGGTATAATTGCATGCCATAATGCCTGTTTATGGTCAAATACAAACATTTGAAGCATTTGGCAGTATTGAGGACCTCCAGTGGCCCTGTGCTTTTAGGCTTAACTAAAGTATGCAAGACTCTGCCAGTCCTGGCTTTGTATTCCACTCTCAGTTACTCATTTTGTCTCTTGCTCTGCCCCTTGGTTTGTGTAAGAACAACTGCACCATTACTTGGCTAAGAATTCCCTCCCTCCCCACCACTGGTAGCTCCTTTCCTTTCTCCCAGAAAAAGCTGGGACTTGGGTTGTGCCTGGTCTCTCTTTTCTAGACATGCTGCTTCATGTCCTGTGTTGTATTTTCCTTATATCCTTGCAATGTTTTGAGAACAGAGTCTTCCGGTGTTGGTACTGTGCACAGTAGGATTGTGTTCGGTTTTGACAGTACCGAAACAACTTTGAATAAGAGTAGGAAAAATGTCAGGTGATCTTTGTAAAGATTCTTTGGTGTATGTAGTTTTGGCATGTAGGTAAACAAGATGAGCTGATCACCATAGCATTCATAGAATGTATCTGTAATTTGTTTTCATATGTAGGTGTGAAGGAAGGCTGCCATATGCTGCGTGTATTGGTATTTTTCCTTGACAGCATTTATTTTAAGTTAGAGGAATTCCAAGGCAAACTATTATGTGAGAATACCATTTCAAATACTTAACAGTACATACCAGCAGAATACCTTGAAAGAACATTGAAAGGCTGTAGAGCTCCAGGAAAATTTTAAATTGAAAAATTAAGTAACACCGTCGTCCATTTTCTAGGTACCCCAATTATGTTGCACTGTTAGCAGTCTTTCATCTTTTAAGTATTTGAACAGGAGTCTTTAATAAGTAATACATAAAATCTGCTTTTACATTAATGAATTTGTGGAGTCCTGAGACAACTTACACAGTGGCTTTCTGAATTTTTTTGTTTAGTTTAACATATAGTACACTTACTCTCAGTTGTCTTGCCTCGATCTAAAATGTTCTTGTCCCCTTGTAGGCATAAGTTAAAAGAATTACTTGTGCCCATAGAAGAATTTCTTTTAGGAACATTAACTCCTTAAGAGAACTACAGAAATGTTCCTGCTTTTGTGTTCAGATTTCATGACATGTCTGCACACAGCACTCTAGTGTACTGTCATGGGAACACAAGCATTGATCCATCTTTGTTAAGGGAGACAGAGATGCATCACAACCACAAGATTACAGATTATGATGATGTTAACTCGGTGATCTGCTGACAGAAACTTGCTTTGTGTGGTTCACAGAGCTGAATTGGTCAGAAGACAGAGAGTTGCTTTTCTTCCTCTTTTAGTTCCCTGAACTGACTTGCCATTGATCTATCAAGTTGTAGCACTTCGGTGAAGGAGCAGTAGAAACTAGTGATTGAGGAAACATGAAAATCAAGCTACAGCAGCCTCAAAACAGGTGTCAGATTTTAAACTTAAGATGGCCTGGTGCAAGTTGCTATGTAAAGAGGGAACTTTGTCTTTAATGTGTGTTGGTGCAAGTTGGTCGTGTCCTAGATGGCTGGAGTAAAGAATTGATGAAATGCATAACCTTCCTGAAAGAAAAGAGAAAAGAAATGAA
>WBNM01036471.1:0-11172 GCA_013399055.1 Ramphastos sulfuratus | reverse complement strand
AAAACAAAAAAAAAATATTTTTTACTGGCCTTAAGTTTTAAACTTTTAAGAATTAAGTATTTTAGACATAAGTCATAAGATGCTAAGTGTAGTCTTTTTTTTAAGTGTTTAATTTAAGGGTGTGTGTGAGAAAAAAAGAAAAAGGGGGGTTAAGGGGGGTGCAGCCACCTGTACCATCTCTCCTAAATGGGTGCTCTGTTTGTTTAGGTGGAGGTGAAACGAGCAGAACCCCGGGATAGCAAAAGCCAAACTCCAGGGCCGCCAGGTGCCAGCCAGTGGGGAAGCAGGATCATGCCAAGTGCTGCCAATGGCTGGGCAGGACAACCCCCTCCGACCTGGCAGCAGGGATACGGCCCTCAAGGTACTGCTTTGGGCATCTGAGTTGTTGATACGAGGGGATTGGCTTTACAGTTTGGTTGGGAAATACCCAGGGAGGTTGTGGGTGTGGGTTGGATGAGGCCTTGAGCAAGCTGTGCTGGTGGGAGGTGTCCCTGCCTATGGCAGGGGGGATGGAACTGGATGAGCTTTGAGGTCCCTTTTGATCCAAACCATTCCATGGTTTGAGGAGAGGAGATTTGAGACAGGAGATGAGGGAGAAATTCTTGGCAGTGAGGGTAAGGAGAGACTGGCACAGGTTGCCCAGGGAGGTTGTGGAGCACAGCAGCAATGTCATCTGCAATTGCATTCTGTGCTGCTGTGATCCACAACCACCCTGGAGGTGTTTAAGGGCAGGTTGGATGAGGCCTTGAGTAAGCTGTGCTGGTGGGAGGTGTCCCTGCCCATGGCAGGGGGTTGGCATTGGATGAGCTTTAAGGTCCTTTCCAATTCAGTCCATTCTGTGCCACTGTGAATTTGGGTTTTTGGTAAGTGGTTCTGTTCTCAGGTGGATCAGAGCTCTTCCTCTGGATTCCTGTGAGCAGAGCTCTACATGTGGAGACCTGAGGCTGTTTGGTCTGGAAAAGAGCAGACTGAGAGGGGATCTTACTGATGTTTATAAATATCTGAGGGGTGGGTGTCAAGAAGGAGGTGCCAGGCTCTCTTCAGTGGTGTCCTGTGATAGAACCAGGGACAGTGGATACAAACTGGAACCCAGAAATTCTCCCTTGGCATGAGGAGAAACTTAATTGATGTGAGAGTGCTGGAGGTCTGGAGCAGGCTGCCCAGAGAGGCTGTGGAGTCTCCCTCTCTGGAGACTTTCAAGCCCCATCTGGATGTGTTCCTGTGTGACCTGCCTGGGTAACCCTCTTTTAGCAGGGTCAGCAGATGTCACTTCTAACCCCTACCATTCTTAATGTGTCTTTCCCAACTCTGCTGAGATGATTCCTTCACCTGAGTTGGTTTCTTTACCATAGGACAGAATTGAGCAGGCTGTGCCAAGCCAGTACTCCAGGCACTGCTTTGCTATTGGATTCTGCCTCTCCCCAGATAGCATCCCAATGGATTTGGGAAAAGCCAAGAAGGTATTGAGGAAGCTCAACTGCTTTAGCTGTGACTCCAGCTGTGGGATTCTGGCCTGTTTGACACCCTAATGAAAAATCTTGTTGAAATATGGTTTGTCAGGGCAAAGGCAGTTGGAGAGGAAGATCTAAGTTAAAGATTTGCAAGGGATGAGAGAAAAACAGATGGGCTTGTCTGGGGCTTTTATTGCTTCATGTAGCCTGGCAAAACAACAAGCAGCTCTGGGGCAAGCAGTGGTGCTGGGGACCATTTACTGCATGGCATTTTCTTGATTTAGCTTGAACCCTTCAGGGCTGGAAGCAGCAGCCATGTGTTTTGGGTTTGATGGCTGTAACCAGCTCCCCACCTCAAAGATCCCAGGATAAATGCTGTGAGTTCATCCAAAGGCAGTTTGTGATAACCTGGGGGAGAATTAGAGTGGTGCAATTGGATTGTATTTGACAGAGAACTTGCTTGCTCTGAGAGATGAGAGAGTTGGGACCCTCAGCAAGTTCCCTGATGATGGGGAGCTGGGAGGGGTGGTTGTCAGCTCTTGAGGCTGTGCTGCCATCCAGTGAGCCCTGGACAGGCTGCAGAGCTGGGCAAAGGGGAGCCTCAGGAAGTTCAATAAGGGTAAGTGTAGAGTCCTGCACCTGGGGAGGAACAACTCCAAGCACTGGCACAAGCTAGAGGTCACCCTGCTGCAAAGCAGCCCTGTGGAGAAAGGCTTTGGGAGTCCTGGTGGGCAGGAAGTTCTGCATGGGACAGCAATATGCCCCTGTGGCTAATGGCATCCTGGGGGGCATCAAGGAAAGTGTGGCCAGCAGGACTAGGGAGGTTCTCCATCTCTGCTCTGCCCTGCTGAGAGCACANCTTTGAACTGGATGATCCCCAGAACTTGTGATTCCATGACAAATTTTCACCTGAGGGGAGTGTGTCACTGCTTCATCCACTGCTCCAAGAGCTGCTACCTCGGTGGAGGGCTGCTTGCTTTCCCCGTGGTGCTTATTAAGTTGAAAAGCTGCAGCTGAGGCTTTGAGGTTCTGCACAGATGTGCTAATCTGCTGCTGTGCAAATGGAGAAGGCAGATTATTGTCAGTGGGGGTTTATTTGGAGAGAAAATGATAGCTGATCTGCTGGCAAGATTAAACCTAAAGCAGAAATGCTTTTATCTTTCCATCTTAATGCTGTAGCCAGTGCAGATGATGATGTTTTTATGCTTCAAAAACTTAGAAAATCACTGGGATAAAGCTGGTAGTGCATAGAGGGGAAAAAAAAAGAACACCTAAGCCAAAACAAACCCAGAACCACTTTGGATGTGTCCTCTGATTCTCAGTGGTTTTATTCTTTATCCTGCTGTCCTGCACTTGGTGTGCTCCCAGCTCTTGAATGCTCCATCTGAGTGGAGTTTGGGGACTGCTGTGTCTCCTCTCCTTTATTTGCTAAACGATCCAGAGTCTTTCCAGAATTGCATCTTCAGGAAGAATCCATTTCTTGGGCCAGATAAATAGATGTGGAAGGGACACTGGGAAGATACCCAGCTTGTTCCAGAGCCTGGAGCAGTGATAGGATGAGGGAATGGTCTGATCTGGAGGAGGGGAGACTGAGATTGGAGATGAGGAAGAAATTCTTGCCTGTGAGGGTGAGGAGACACTGGGACAGGTTGCCCAGGCAGTGAGGGCAGAGCCTTGTCACAGTGTCCTGAAATGTGTAGGGGAGAGGAATGGGAACCCTAGTGACCTGTGCTAGTCCTGGTACAGTTGAGTATCTGAAGGGACTCCAGGAGAGCTGGGGAGGGATTTTTGACAAGGCCTGGGAGTGCCAGGAGGAAGAAAAGTGACTTAGAGCTGGGAGAGGGGAAAGGGAGAGTGGAGAGGAGGAAGAAATTTGTGAGGGTGGGGAGAGGCTGGCACAGGTTGCTCAGGAAGNAGCTTGTTCCAGAGCCTGGAGCAGTGATAGGATGAGGGAATGGTCTGATCTGGAGGAGGGGAGACTGAGATTGGAGATGAGGAAGAAATTCTTGCCTGTGAGGGTGAGGAGACACTGGGACAGGTTGCCCAGGCAGTGAGGGCAGAGCCTTGTCACAGTGTCCTGAAATGTGTAGGGGAGAGGAATGGGAACCCTAGTGACCTGTGCTAGTCCTGGTACAGTTGAGTATCTGAAGGGACTCCAGGAGAGCTGGGGAGGGATTTTTGACAAGGCCTGGGAGTGCCAGGAGGAGGAAAAGTGACTTAGAGCTGGGAGAGGGGAAAGGGAGAGTGGAGAGGAGGAAGAAATTTGTGAGGGTGGGGAGAGGCTGGCACAGGTTGCTCAGGAAGGTTGTGGAGCACAGAAGCACAGAATGTGATCTATAATCACTAGACCTCCAGATCTGTGATCTAGAGGTCTTCAAGGCCAGGCTGGATGAGGCCTTGAGCACCCTGGGGCTGGTGGGAGGTGTCCCTGCCCCTGGCAGGGGACTTGAAGCTGGATGATCTTTGAGATCCCTTCCAACTCATTCTATGAATCTGCTTTCTTTGCATCCCTCCTGTTTCACTCTACAGCTGCAGAGCATAAATCATTTGGTGTTGTGTGTTTTTTTTTTGTTTTGTTTTGCTGTGTTCTGTTTCAGGGATGTGGGTGCCAGCTGGACAGGCAATTGGTAAGTACATTACATGGGCTGAATGCTAAAAGCAAAATCCTCCTGAAGGGGGGTGGGGGAGGGTCCAGTTTCTTGGAGGTTTCTGTGGTATTTAACCTACATTTTATAAGAAAAAAAAAGAAAACCAAAACCAAACCTTGATTGAATTTGTCCTGAATGAGGCAAAGGAGAAGCTTGGCTGTATTCTTACCCAGCCCAGTAACAGGAGCTGACACACATCCTGCTGTTGGCAGCCACACTCATTTGTTATCGAGGAATTACTTTCTCAGCTGCAATTATTTACAGCAGGAATACTTGGAGGGCAAATATTTCCCTAAGTAAGAATTCATAGAAGACTGAGACCGTGGCTGGAAAAGCTCTCAGCCAGCTATGCCCCATCTAGAGGCTGCTGACTTGAGCAGCAGCTTCAGGTTTTTTAAAGCTGGGTTTAGTTGCTCATTTTTCCTCTTTCTCTTTTCCTAGGTGGCTATGGACCACCTCCCCCAGGAAGAGGAGCTCCACCACCACCACCACCATTTACCTCATACATAGTCTCTACACCTCCTGCAGGGTTCCCACCTCCACAAGGATTTCCACAGGGCTATGGCACCCCTCCACCATTTAGTAAGTGACCTGCAGGAGCTTGTGTCCAGCTCATCACACCTTTCACTACTCAGCTTTTCCTCCTCTTCCTCTGGACTTGGATTTGGAACGGGTTGCACAGAGAAGAGCAGAGTTAGATTGGATGTTAGGAGCAAGTTCTTTACTTTGAGGGTGATGTGACACTGCAACAAGTTGCCCAGGGAGGTAGTTGAAGTCCCATCCTTGGAGATATTCGAGGTCAGGCTTGATAAGGCTCTGAGCAACCTGCTCTAGTGGAGGATGTCCCTGCTGACTGCAGGGGAGGGTGGACTGGATGACCTTTGGAGGTCTCTTCCAACCCATTCCATGTTCTACCTGTAGATGTTACACCTAGATGACTTAGTTAATTATAGCTCCTAACAGATTTTTGCCAGTGAGTTGGGTTATTTTTCCCCTGGAGGCAGCAGTCTTTTCTGTTCTCTGCTTTAAATCTTCTGTGGCTAAATGAATTCAGATTTATTGTGGCTCCCTCTTAGGACATCTGAGGGAAAAGTGAAGAGATTACTGCTTGGTGACCTGGGCTAGACACAGGCTGGGATTTTCAGAGAAGCTTAAGGAATTAAGGCCACAACTGGCATTGGAAATGGAAATAGGATTTTGGCACCTGCCTCTTTCAGGCCACCATTTGAACAGTCTGGTCAAAAAACTGGTTTAGAAAAGAGGGCAGAGAGTAGCCCCCAGTGACCTGGACTTGCTGGTTCTGCTACAGGGAAGCTCCTGCTGTGGGATAGCTGCTTTTTCTTTTTTCTCTCCTAAGATCTTAAATCATAGAGCTGCTTCCTCATGGCTCATGTGAACACACAGCTTGGGCCCTAACCCTAGCTGGATTTTATCCCCTTTCTCTTTGCTGGTTGCTGATGGTGGCTGCAGCCTTCCCTTGGGGTGAGATCTGATCTGCTGTGCTGAGACCCCACCTCAAATGCTGCTTCCAGCTCTGCTGTCCCCAGCGTAGGAAGGGCACAGGGCTGCTGGAGTGAGTCCAGAGGAGGCCACAAAGATGGTCCAAGGGCTGGAACAGCTCTGCTGTGAGCACAGGCTGAGGGAGCTGGGGGTGTGCAGCCTGGAGAAGACTCCAGGGGGACCTCAGAGCTGCCTGCCAGTGCCTGAAGGGATCCTGCAGGAAGGCTGCAGAGAGACTTTTCCTGAGGGTGTATGGAGACAGGACAAGGGAGAATGATTTGGAGCTGAGGAAGAAATTCTGCAGTCTGAGGGTGGTTGGACACTGGAACAGGCTGCTCAGGGAGGTTGTGGATGCCTCCTGTCTGGAGGTGTTCAAGGCCAGGCTAGATGAGGCCTTAGCAGCCTGGTCTAGCTGAGAGGCCTCCCTGCCTAGGGCAGGAGGATTTGGAGTAGATGATCTCTGAGGTTCCTTCCAATTTCAACCATCCTGTGATTTGTCATCTTGAGGGTAGGTTGTTTGGGGTCTTCTAGCCACAGTGCAGGAGCAAGTTGCAGGATGTTTTTTTTCCTTAAGTACTTCTAAAGCTCAGCAGGAGGCTGAGGTGGTGTTTACCTCTGTCTTGTACTTTCTTCCTGTTTCAGGTTTTGGTTATGGTGCTCCACCTCCTCCACCAGACCAGTTTGCCCCCCCTGGAGTACCCCCTCCACCTGCAACTCCAGGGGCAACACCACTAGCTTTCCCACCACCACCACCACCATCTCAGGCAACTCAGGACATGAGCAAACCCCCAACTGCTCAGCCAGAATTCCCTTATAGTCAGTTTGGTAAGTAACTGCATAGCAAATAAACTCAACTGAAGCTCTTTTTTTTTTTTTTTTATTTCCACCCCCTCCTCTTCCTGCTTTTTCTGTTATCCTGGAGTGGAAAGTCTGTTCAGAACAGTTTGTACTTCTCCAGCTCTGAACCATCCTTAAATCACTCAGGATTTTAGCCAGGGGGCATTTCTTGACTCGACTCTAAACCACTTACTGCCTGCTGTGAAATAGCCTTCAGAGCACTTAGGTACTGATTTGGCACTTTCCCTCAATCTCTAGACAAAACTTTTTGTTCTTCAAAAGCTTCACAAAGTTTGTAGTCAACTTGTTGATTGATTAATAATTAGACTTCAAGAAGGGAGCAGTGCAGGGTGTAAGGATCCAAGCTGCCTGCCTTTTCTTCCCTTCCCTCCTTCCTCTCCTGTCTTACAGCTCTGTCAGAGGTGTGGAAAGAGAAATGGTGGTGTATGGAGAACTGTAGCAGAGAGGAGACCTGGGTGTAGCAAGTTCTAAGGCAGACAAACAGTGCTACAAAAAAAAAAAACCCAAAACGTCTAGACAAGTGTTTGTGCTCCTGAGTAAAACCCCTGCTCTTCCTCCCTGCAGGAGCCAAGAGGGAATTCTCACCTTGTCCTTCCACTCAGTCCTCCTTTGGAGCTCCAAAGAGCTCTTTGTGGCATACTGCTGGTCTGTCTTGTTTTTTTTTTGTTTTTTTTTCCTTTTGGGATTGTAATTATAGTCCTTTTTTTTTTTTTTTTTTTTTTTAATTTTTACCTCTGAGGTGAACTTTTGGCACTTGCAAGGAAGCAGAGAAGCAGCAACACACATGGAGAACTTGTTCAAGTTGTTGGGTGCCTGCCTGCTTCCTTGGGAAGTGCCTGCAGAGGCTGCTGTGAAATGAAAACTTGCAGCAAATGATTTCAGTAGGATGCTGCTCTGAGTTCCAAAGATGTAAATCAGCCTCTGAAGGAAGATGAACCTTTCCTATGTCTGTTTACAAGGCAAATATGTTCTCATGCTGATGAATCTTGGAATGCTTTTCAACTTGTTTGTTGCTTTCATAGACAGCTTTGCCCTTGTGACTCCAGAGGAAGGTTTGGGGTTGTTTTTTTTTCTCTTGTCTTGCCAGAAAGTCTCTCTTCACAGACTCACTTGGAAGTAGGGTGGGGTGGTCCCTAGTAAATAAAACACAATCCTTTCCTTTTTTTTTCTTCAGTAGGGATGTGTTGGAATTTAAGGAGGAAGCTTGGTTTCCAACATGGTACAAAGCTCTGGAGAGGATTCCAGAGTGATTGGGCTGTGTGGTGCCACTTTTCCTCTTGGTATATTATAGGAAGCGTTTTTGCCAGGTCTCTGCCTATGGCAGGGGGGTTGGCACTAGATGATCTTTAATGCCCTTTCAACCTCAACCCATTCTATGATCCTCAGCCTCTGAAGCTTGGGGGGGAGGGAGGAAGAGGTGTGCAGTACTGCCTTTGGAGGAGGAAGGCTTGGAAGGTTTAAAGCACAGCTGCAGTTAGTCTTAAGCTCAAGAGTGCTTTTGGAGCCTGAAAGCTGTTCCCGAGTGCAAGTTCAAGCAGGGCTTAGAGGTTATTTGCCACACTCCAGAGTTCTTAAAGCTGTGTTGTAATACCTTGTAAACATGATGAAGAGCTTCAGCACTTGGTGTTGATCACAACTGAGCCAGTGGGGCAGGGCTGGCTTGGATCTGCATGAATTTACCTAAAGGGGCTTTAAAGAGGCACTGAGTTCTCAGTCGTCACCCCTGGCTCCGACAGCATCTTAAATGCTGCTCTCGTTTCCAGCCAGGATGAAAACCAAAAAAGACTGTAAAAGGCAAATAAATTAAATGCAAAACAACTATAAAGGTGGGTGATGTCTCCCTCACCCTGAACAAAAAATTATCTCTGCACAGGGCTCTCTGGGGGTTCGTCACCCTGCTCTCCTCATTTCTTACTAGGGCTGGGTTCCTATTCTCAAGACCCTTCAGGCTACGCGCCAATACTTTGTTTACACTCTTATGGTCAGGCTGAGCAGTGAGAAGCCTTAGGTAGGTGGTGCCTCTTTACAACCAATCCTTGATATATCTGCCTTGGGGACATTAATGTGTGTTTCTTGCAGGGTCTTTTATTTTTATTTTGTTTTTTTTTTAAGAGGGGGTGGGGGTTGGAAGAAGGTGGCTCAAATGTTGGCTTTTTCTTTCCTGGTGAGCAAAGGGCAGTACAGCTCTTGGTGTTCTTTTAGCTGGCTGAAGTGAAAACTCACTACTGAAGGACAGATGACACTGCTGCCCTGGTTGAGGTTTTTACCCTGTGTGATCACCAAACTGAGCTCAGGACACTCAAAAAAACCCTCCCTGTGGTGCTGGTGCAAGCCAAGAGTTGAGCAAGCAAGGGGGAAGAAGCCAACACATGGAAAATGTCTGCCTGGTCAGGTTTCCTTCATGATAAACAAGCTGAGAAGTGTGGTTTCCACCACAGGGTGCTGGAATACTGCAGTGTGCAGTGAGAAATAACTGAATTATTCCCCCCCACACCCCTTTCTTTGCTCAGAGTCTCACCCCTTGGCAAACAATCACCTTGTGTTTTGGGTTGCCTGCTTATCTCTGCTGGAAAAAAAGGGATTAACATTTTGAGCTAATAAAAGCTTGTGAGAGATGTATTTTAATGCTCATTAGTTGGTAGCAAGTCCTGCGAGACAGGCAGAGCCTGGAATTGAAATGCTGAAGATATGCTAAAAGACTTTGTTTTGGATTAAGAGAGTTTAAACCTGCTTGAAGCCTGCAGAGAGAGAAGCAGAACTGCAGCAGTGTCCTTAGGAATTTGGGTTCTTCATTCATCCTTCAGAGCAGAACCTTTTGCTGGTGGCACTGTTAGCCTTAGGAGTTGGATTTACTTAGGGGCACTTCCAGTGGATTTCTCTGTCTTGATACCAACTTCAGTTGTCTGTCGTGCTGGCAGCAAGGACTTAGCAAGTCTTTTGTCTTTGTCCTTTCTCCCTGTCCCAAAACTCTGCTCACTCTGGACCTAACCTGACCCTGGTCCTTGGTGTGGATGTGCTGCCAAGTGAGGCAGGCAAAGGGCAGCCTGGCGGGAGGGAGGGAGAAGTGCTCAGCTCCTCAGAGCGAGGAGGAACAAGAGAAATGGTAACTTGGGTAAACTCCAGCTGAGACACAGCACCCAGACAGGCCTAAAGTCTGGGGTCCCATACACAAGGACATGGAAACGTTGGAACAGGTTCAAGGAGAAGATGGCCAGAGGGCTGGAGAACCTCCCCTGTGGGCACAGGCTGGGAGAGTTGGGGCTGTTCAGCCTGCAGAAAAGAAGGCTTCAGGGAGACCTTAAAACAACCTTGCAGTACCTGAAGGGGTTCCAGGAGAGCTGGTGAGGGACTTTTGACAAGGGCTGGGAGAGGCAGGACAAGGGACAGTGGCTGTAAGCTGGGAGAGTGGAGATGAGGAAGAAATTGTTGAGAGTGAGGGTGGGGAGATACTGGCACAGGTTGTCCAGGGAGGTTGTGACTGCCTTCTGCCTGGAAGTGTTCAAGGCCAGGTTGGATGGGGCTTTGGGTACCCTGCTCTAGTGGGAGGGTCCTGCAGGGAAGTCTCTGTGCCCATGGCAGGGGGCTTGCATGATCTTGAAGGTCCTTTCCAACCCAACCCATTCTGTGATTCTCTGAGTTTGGGTGCAGTTGGGTCAGGAGGGCTGTGGGGGTCTCACACTGCTGCTGTTGCTCCTTGGCTGGGTCGCTAGCAATTGGCACCTGCTGCTGCAGCAGTGGGCACTGGAATGGAGCTTGCAGCAAACACTCCACCTGCCCACGGGGGGCAGCTTGGGGAAGGATCTTCATCCTTTGGAGCAAGGAATCTGTTCTAGAGGGTATCATGGTGCAGTGGTCACAACCTGCTGGGTTCTGCCTGGCCAACTTTGCCCCCTCAGGTGTCAGTTTACATTGTTGTGAGTTGAATGTTCCTTGAAAGAGGGAGGTTGATTGGTTAGTTAAATATTTGAGCTGCACTAACTCTGCTTTTAGGGGGAGTGGGGGCTGAAGGTGGTCTTTTCCAGCCTGTCTGTCTTTGTAGCAAAGCAAGCTGCTGACTGCCCAGGGAAGGGGCTGAAGCTGCCTGAGCTTCACACTAAGGAGCTACTGGGGACAGCTCAAAGAAAATTTCTCACTACATCTTCATCTCTGAGCTTTTACAGCCAGTAAAAAACCAAAAGTAACTCAATAAACCCACTCAAAACTGACTGACAGCAAACCCTGCTAGGCCAGCTCAGGGTTCCAAGCTGTAATGCCAGGGCCAAAGTGCCAGCCTGGGTTGGGATTACCTCAGCATTGTGTGACCCCTGCACATTTCTGCCCACTTCAGTCCTGCTTTTTGGTGTTTGTGTTGGTTTTTTTGGTTTTTGGGGTGTTTTTCCCATTTCTGCTCTAAAAAGGTCAAGAACTGCAAGCAGCTGCCTTAGCCCCCAGGTGTTGGCCGTGCATGGAGGGAGGGAGAGGTGGCAGCATTTGGCTTTGCTTTTGGGAGCTGACTCTGCCTTTTCCCCACTCTTCCTTCCCCAGGGTATGGACAAGACTTGAGTGGTTTTGGACAAGGTTTCTCTGATCCCAGCCAGCAGCCCCCTCCTTACGGAGGTCCCTCGGTGCAGCCATCCAGCGGCCCCCCGGCCGGAGGAAGTGGGTTTGGACGAGGACAGAACCATAACGTGCAAGGATTTCACCCCTACAGGCGCTAGCCTGGGGCTGGCAATCAG
>WBNM01036470.1:5548-28371 GCA_013399055.1 Ramphastos sulfuratus | reverse complement strand
CCAGGTCCCTCTGGATGGATCCCTGCCCTCTAGCAAGTCGACTGTGCCACACAGCTTGGTGCCATCTGCAAACTTGCTGAGGCTGCACTGATTCCTCTGTCCATGTCACTGACAAAGATGTTAAACAGCACTGGTGCCAGCACTGACCCCTGAGGGATGCCACTTGTCACTGGTCTCCAGGTGGACATTGTGTGTGACTATCAACCATTCTTTAAAAATCAAGGGCTAGGCCAAGAAACCAAAGGAAGATACTTGGGAGATGCTTCATAAATAAGGCGAATATAAATTTATCCTTATACTTAAGAAGCATAGTCCAGTATTTGAAATCAGATCTGTTTTAGTAAAGCAGCTTTACTTTCTAGCACATTTCTTTTTAAGCTAACCACAGGGAAATAAACTGCATAGTAGCGCAGTCAACAGCAACACTGGAGATAAGGACTTTCTGATTGAAATAGAGATAGTGCTTGTAGTACTTTGAGGTTAAAGTGACAATGATGCCTGCTTTGGGGTTGGAGGTTGTGCTTTGTTTTGCAGACAGTGTTGCAGGGTTATTTGCACCGCTTTACCATGTGATGTGAATGGCCATAATTCTTAGAAATCTCAGCTCATCTGATTCAATGTGTCCAGTACAAGCTGCAGATACACCTACTCACTACAGGCTAAAAAGAAAATCCATTCTTGCTGCTGTCAAAAAGAAGACTCAGAATAATTGGTGGAAAACTCTGGGGTGAGCTAAATGGAAAATATGAGATTGAGTAAAATTCAGACTGAGAGAGATACAGAATTTTAGACATTATTTTAGAAAATGAAAATTATTTCTGCAGCTATACAATCAGAAAAATCAAACAATCCAGACCACATTAGGCCCATTTTTAGTCATAAGGCTACAAACACTTCTAATAGCCAAATACCCTGCAAACCCATGATTAAGTGACCTCACTATTAGCAGGAGTGATGGCATAGAGAAATGGTAACAAACTTGCTTGAAAAGTCCATGGGGATATTTGAAATCCACTTTATAGGAAATGAGTTTAAGTTTTCTTTCTTCCCAATCTTTTCATTACAACTCTGTTGTGAAATTCAGAAAAGCCTCATACTATTGTTTCTAATTTTTCCCCCCCAAAAATTAAGGTGTACTTGGTAAATAATTGAAATTGCCAAATGCCCAAGGACACAAGATTCAAGATTACTCATGAAGGAAGTTACCAGTGATTCCTGAAGGAGCTAGAAACAGAGAGAACTGTGATACAGCATAGGCACAACACAGTGCTGGGTTTAAATACAGCCCTGCTCTCTGGCTATTGAATTACTAAATGTACTTCAAAGTCCAGTATAGCTCCAACTAAATAAGGGTCAGTGGCAGTTCATCATGTTATGGGGACATACCTATCTTTATGATGTATTCCATTTCCCCAAAACCTCACAATTCTGCTGTAATGATTATTTCTTCTCTCCTCAGCAGTGACACTGGCTGAAAAACCCTGATGGCTCTTAAAGATCATTCAAATTCTGAATGTGCTATTAACACGGGTTTTGTATTGCCATTGCCACTAGGATTTGATAAAGCTTTCTTTATGTGACTCTATGGAGCATTCAAGTATTTGCTGCTTGACATTAAACTATCCTGTCAAAATAAACTTTACTTCGTGTTTATTGTTGTTTGCCTCTATTTCCATGGTTTCATGCACCTTCTTTAAGAGGGTTATTGCTGGGATCATTACAGAGACTGTGAGATGAATGACTCTCATCTCATTCAGTCAACTAGAAACTCCTCCAGAGTGAGCCTGTGATCTCCCACTACTGCAAAGGACTCAAAATTCTGGGGTTATCTTGATTAGGCTGAACTCTAGCCCCCACCAGCATCACAGTCTCACCCCACTGCAGAACCAACAAGGCACATTAGGAACTGGGAGGAAAAACAAGCTCAAAGCCAGATTACAGTATGTTGTATATACATGAGAAATGTCTAAAGAGCAAGCATCAACAGGATGGGGCCAGATTCTTTTCAGTGATGCCCGGTGACTGGACAAGGGACAACAGGCACAAAGCTGAACAGTGGAAGTTGTGCCTAAATATATGGAAGAACTTCTTTATTTTGAGGGTGATGGAGCACTGGACTAGGCTGCCCAGAGAGGTTGTGGTGTCCACCTGGACATGTTCCTAGGTAACCTGCTCTAGCTGAACCTGCTTTAGCGGAAGGGTTGGACTAGATGATGTCCAGAGGCCCCCCAGCATTCCGTGATTCTGTGATTACACTGGATGTACACTGTGAAAATCAAAAGACAGGAGCCCAAACTTCACAATTGGCTATCATCTTTCCAGCCTTACAAAATTCATCTTCACATGCCCTTTGCCCTGTCCTGTCTGCCAAAACAACGTGATAGGAATGCTGAGGTGTGGGAAGCCTGAGGTGAAGCAAGGCCCAGCTCCACCGCACCAGGAAAGTCGGAGGGAGCTCCTTTGTTAGTCTGGCACCTTCATTAGGGGTGCAAGTGCAGTTCTGATCTGGGTACGCACTGGGTGGAGCTGGGAGGCAGGAGGAGGCTGGGGGGAGGGAGGAGCGGTTGCCGCGCCCGCCTCCCGCCGCCAGGGGGCGGTAGAACAGAGGCGCTGCCGCAGCCCTCTCGGCACCCATTGGCCGAACGGGACGCGCGCGGCCGCCGCCGGTCAGCACGGGGCTGCAGTGCGCAGGCGCAGCGGCCGCGCGGGGCGGTCCTTCCCGGCTGCCTTAGCGGCCGGCTCATGGCGGCGGCGGCGGCGCGGTGACGGGTGAGCGGCGGGCCCCAGCCGGCCGGGCTTGCCCGAGGAGGCTGTCCCGGGCTTCGGGATGGGTGTGGGGAGGCGGGGCGGAACGGGAGGCGGGCGGTTATCCGCTCTCACCGGCCTTGTCCGTGCGGCATCTCCCCTTTGAGGGGTCTAGGCCCTTAGAGTGGAACAGGGCGCCTCAGTCCCCGCTGCGCGGCCCGGTGACGGCCCGGGCCTCGACCCCCTCCTTTGGTAAGGGAGACGGAAACGGCAGGTTTCTCTTTCTGTTGACGTAGTTACAACCCTTCTGCTTTGCTCCCTTGTACCCACCCCGCCCTGGATTCCCCCCTGCCCTCCAGGCGTTGAGGCACAAAGTCCCTTTATCGCGATGGCAGCACCCTCCCTGTTATCCATACGAGTACCCCGAATGCATCATATATCTATCGCAGAATAACAGCACCCTTGCTGCGTCAACTATACTCTTCCCCTGTGACAGGTGGAAATTGTATTGCCCTCATCTTGTTCCCATATGCATTATAACGTGCTTTTGTTGCAGTACACATTATAATGTGCCCTTCTATGTTTCATTTCTTATGCTTGTATGTTGAATGTAATCTTCAGCCTCCATTTTCCTGCAGTGAACTCTCTTGATTGAGCCCTGCTTATTGATATTCCAGGATTAAAAGATTGTTCTGGTGGGCTGCATTCCCCCCCCCCCCCGAGTTCGCTGCGTTTTGGAGTTACAATATAGTTGTGGACTGTTGCATCTCAGAGGTTTTGAGAGGTTTAAATGCATATAAGTTACGCGTGTGGCAACAATCCTATCATGTTTGAGGGAACCTGCCTGACGTATAGAAGTATCTGTCAAATGTGTGGGGTCAGGATCTTACTGATGAGTCTGTAAACTTTTACTGCAGGCCGTTAATCAGCTGTGTTTGATCCTGCAGTAAATTAAAACATTAAAGTTTTTTGGGTGAAGCTGCTGTAATCCACACTTAGCAGAGACTGAATAATGAGCTTGTAAGTTGTTCCATAGGTGACAGATGTCTCATTACGTTGAAATTTTCTATCCTGTTGATGTCAGATGAAATATCAGATGAAATAATACATTTCATGTCATGTTATTGATGTAGTTACCTACTGTTATATATGTGAGTTGTGTGTGTTTATATATATATATATATAAACTCTGTGTATTTGAGAGTCCTTTAAATGTGTTGGAAATAGTTACTTATGCTCTGACAAGTATATTTAGTATAAGAAAAATACTCCCTTTACTGTGATGCAAAAAACAGTGACATTTAAGAAGATGATTGGAATGTTGATATGTTTGTCTCAATAGTTTTTAAGGCCAGCAGAGGCAATAATTCTTTTGTGTTCGATTCAGAAATCTTGAGGTTTGTATGATGCATAATGTTGAATTTCTTCATGAACCTCAAAACAACAGTGTGGGCTGCAGCATAACTTCTTCAAAGCCTGAAATGATGGATAGCTAATCTTGCAAATGTAATTTTAGGAAATTCCCAACGTCTGCTAATACTTGAACAGTATTCATTACCTTTCAAACAGTTACTTTTATACAGCTTTACCAGAGTCATGTGTATCTGCTAATTGCTAGAAGACTGTTACTTGGAATTCCTCTGGCTTTGAAAAAAAATATATATAAAAAATACAGTATACAGAGTAAGTAGTAAATAACCTTGACAGAAGTTTGTTATGTCATCTGGAATTTTTTTCTGTTGTCTTTTTAGTTTTAAATTGAAGAGAAAATGTCACTTTACGATGACTTGGGAGTGGAGACCAGCGATTCTAAAACAGAAGGCTGGTCCAAAAATTTCAAACTACTACAGTCTCAGTTGCAGGTGAAGAAAGCAGCTCTTACACAAGCCAAGGTATAGTCTCTGTCTGGTTTTGCTTTCTGTTATTCAATCGTCTTTTGTGTTTGGACCATTGAGGAAAGTTTGTGACCTTAGGATATGATTTGTGGTAAATTTGATGGGATTTGAGTTTGTAGCAAGGAACACAGCAGAACCTGGGGGGAGGCAAGATGTACGTTTCTTGAAGTCTGTTAGAGAGAAGCTTGCAAAATTAAAGTTGAGCAAAGATGTACGTGTGTGCTGCAAACCTCACTTCTTTTAACTAGTAGAGCCAGAAGGTGATCTTCAAATCTAAAGATGAAGTTGGGTTTTTTTTAATCTTTTTTTTTTTCTTTTTGCTAAAAAGTGCAAATTGTGCATTAGAAATTTTTGCAGAAAGTGTGTGCAGTATACATCAAAGGAAGAAATAGTGCAAGCTAGTTCCTTGAGCTTTAAATGTGACAGAGCCATTTTCTCTGTTTACTGCTACACTATTCCACCCCTTTTCTTTAAGCAGTGTTGATATTTTGGTTCAGCTACACATTTTTTTGTGGTGCGTAGGTTCTAGAGTGAGATTACATCATTAAGAAAAGAAGTTGTAGCATAGATACTGAATACTTATGTAGGTACAGTGTTTTTTCATTGGAATTATTCCTAATTTATTCTGCTAAAATTGAGGGCAGGATTGGCTGATAATTGGGACAACCTTGCATGAATGAAATCTAGATGGCAACTATATTAGATATTAGATTTTTTAGATAGATATGTTGTCTCTAGACCTGATGCGCAGTGTATGTGTAGAGTAATAGAATAGGCTTAGAAGATTCAGAGTTCAAAATAGAGTCATACATTTTATCAGATGTTAACATGTGAAGAACAGTAATCAGAATTAAATCTGAACCTCTTCTTGAAAAAAAATAAACCTGTTCAGTTCAAATTAATCTGAAGAGATTGTCTGAAATTTTAATATGTATTTCTGGTCCTCCTCCAAACCAAGATCCAGTGTATGTTCTAGAGCATGCAAATTTGCCTTTCACTGACTTAGAAAGAGGAAGGGATGCACTGGTTTCACTGAAGCATTCTTTGAAATGCTGCATCGGGTCTGTGTTTGTGTAGCGGCTCTTTAACCCTAATTGGCAAGTATCTCTCACAGGTCTCAGTGGCCTTTGACACCACCAAAACATGACCTAAACTACCACATCAAGATTCAATAGAAGTGTTGAGAATTGCTGTTTTTTGAAAACCTGACAAAAATTGTATTATCAAGCTTTGCAGAGTGAAGAATTTGAGACAGTGGCTTTCACACTTGTGGGGGAAAAAAATGGAGATACTAGCTGCAAGTTTATAGAACCAACTGCTTTTTAGAAAACTTATTTTGCTGTATTTCTTAGGCATTTTTTGTTTGTTTATTTTTCAGAGTCAAAGAACAAAACAAACAACAGTCCTTGCTCCAGTGATTGACCTGAAACGAGGTAGTTCTTCTGATGAGAGACAGATTGTGGACACGCCACCTCATGTAGCAGCTGGATTAAAGGTAAGGTCAAGACAGCTAAAACATCCAACTGTTAACAGATGTTTTGGAATTGGAATTCTTTGACTGCAGTATATCTTTGGATTTTTATACTGAACTTCCTAGTGGTAAAATAAGTGAGCATTTTCTGAAATTTATTTCCACTGATCAGAGGTTCTTTAATTAATGAATGTTAAACTTTAAACAGACTTCCATGGAATTACTAAGGTTAACGTGCAGTTAAACTACTCCTAGTATTTGGTGAGGCACTGAAACAGGTTGCCCCGGGAGATTGTGGCTGCTCCCTCCCTGGAGGTGTTCAAGGCCAGGTTGGACGAGGCCTTGAGTGACCTGTACTGGTGGGAGGTGTCCCTGCCTATGGCAGGGGGTTGGAACTAGATGATCCTTGAGGTCTCCTTCCAACTTTACCATTCTATGATTCTATGATTTCTCCTGGACAACTTCAAAGTACTTTGCAAGACACCAGTTTGGTCAGGTAAATAATGAATGGAACTGAACCCGGGTAACAATCAGCTTAAAAAAGTAAAGAAAACCTCCAGAAATGGATTTCTTGTGTTAAGGAATGAAAGAAAGCTTTCTCCCTGAAACATTTTCCAAGGTGATGGTTCTGAAAGAGTTCTTTTGGACGAGAAAAGAACAGTCTGTGCACCTCTGTTGGATTATATTAATAGCAGACGATGAAAAAGACTGAGATTGTGTGGGAAGACCTCTCACAGATGGTTTCAACAGCAAGATGCTGTAATGCTTCTAATAATGAATTCATGGATTTTGAAAAATTCTTGTCTGAACTGATTTGCTTTGGTTTTGGCAGGTGGAGTGGGTGGGGTAATTCTTCTTCATGGAGAAAACCAAGATGGTGAGAGACTGGGTGAAATGTGAATTTTAAGTAAAGCAAATACTAATTTTAGTACTGATGCGATTTGGAGATTTTATCTGCCATTATAAAGGTCAGGAGTTGAGTTTTCTGTTGGTGGGAGTGAAAAGAAAGTGTCCAACTGGGTGTTTTCAGGTCTCAGATGAAAAAAAAAATTGTTTTTCTTTTGCCAGGATCCTGTGCCTAGTGGTTTTTCTGCGGGAGATGTGTTGATTCCTTTGGCAGACGAGTATGATCCCATGTTCCCAAATGACTATGAAAAAGTGGTAAAACGTCAGAGAGAGGAGCGACAGAGGCAGCGTGAGCTGGAGAGGCAAAAGGAGATTGAAGAAAGAGAAAAGTAAGGCTTTTGTTTAAACTCATGACAAATTGACAGTTAAAAAAATAGAAAAATCACTTTGTTTTGGTTTATCCCTCTAAAAGTTTCAGGAAAACTCTTAAAGGTTTTGTGACGACCGCTACATGCTTGTAGAAACCAGTGCAGTATTTGAATTAAAATGTTTCACTGCTCTCTCTAAATCAACTAATAGTGCAAAAAATACAGGATTTATCATGTCTCAATCTCTGATTGAAAGATTTGTGTCATGTTTTTCCACATTGGCATTATTTCACACAAACACAGAAACCCAAAATGGTAGGAATTGGAAGGGACCTCTGGAGATCATCTAGTCCAACCTGCTTGCTAAAGCATATCGTACAGGATCGCATCCAGGCAGGTTTTGAATCTCCATAGTAGGAGGCTCCGCAGCCTCCCTGGGCAGCTTGTTGCAGTGCTCTGTCACTGTCACAAGAAAGAATGTTTTTTCTTCTGACCAGATGAAACTTCTGTATTCCAGTTTGTGCCCACTACCCCTTGCTCTGTCACTGGGCACCACTGAAAGGAGTCTCTCCCCATCCTCTAGCCCCTGACTCTGCCACTGTTGATCAGCACAGAGAAGAGACCCTCTCAGTCTGCTCTTCTCCAGGCTAAGCAGCCCCAGATGTCTCAGCCTTTCCTTATTGGAGAGATGCTCCAGCCTGCAAATTGCAGCAGCAGCAGTATTTGCATAGTTTATGCATTGTTACCAGACTTTGACCTTGCAGATGTTTTAGAGCAATTGTTGTCAGTATAACCTGACTACAGAAATACCTTTCAACAGTCAGTGATACACCACCCTTTTTACTTTAAAACTGAAAGACATCAGTTTAGAGTGTTGAGTTCTAGCTTGTTCAGCCTGTGAGAGGCATAATTGCATTTTCTTTTTTAGTGTTTCACATTCAGTTTAAGTAAGTTAATTGTGTGTTTAGTACTGTCTTTTTCTAAAATACTAGTTATTTTAATTACTTAATGTCCTTTCCATGAACTAAGAAATCTCTCTAATCTTAATAAAGAAATGGAATGCAGATTCTGAATATTATTGAGATAGGTGGTGAAACATCTGCCAGCCAGGCAGTAAGGTGATATTTACTTATTCTAAATTAAATTAATAATCCAGTTCATCATATCATGAGTCATCTAAAGACTATGGATTACAAGAGAGCTACTCTGTTACCCTGCTTAGGTTGTGGAAATCAGTATTTCTGGTCATTTGAACTTCTCTGTCTTTTTTCAGTTACATCTTTGTTTTTCTGGTGGAGGACAAGTGCTTGAGGCCCTGTCCTACTTCAGTTAGCACACAGGATCTCCAAAATCTGGGCTGTCATTTTCACAGCTTCACTGTTGATTGTGATTTAGTCACAAAGCCTTCTCTAGGTGACTCTGTATTAGCAGTGCAGTTGGATTAGATGACCCCCAGAGGTCCCTTCCCAACCCTCACCACGCTGGGATTCGGTGATTATACTTGTGCCTGGGCCAACAAAGTCCTTGTATATAAAATCAGAAAGAAGTGAACAATACCAAATGCATTCTGATTTAAAATTGCAGAAACAATTTCAGCTAAACCTTCATCAGATGTCTGCAGAAACTCGAGTCTTTGAAAATTAGATGCATTTATTTTAAATTCACAGTGTTCCATATAGTGCTGGTTTTAGTATGGGTTTTGATGACTGTGCTGGAAGGAGCCCAAGCTGTGCTTTTAACCTTTTGGGAAAAATCTGGTTTTTTGTTTTGTTTTTTTTTCTAAGCTATTAAAATAAGTAATTTCATGATCATAAGTTAACAATTGAAATGCAAATGATGCTTGGAGCATTCCTCAGCTAAATGTTATAATAGACTTGCCTGAATCTTACTTTAGTTGCCAAGCTAGTGTCTTCATAATGTGATATTTAAGCGTGATGATTATTTTTGTTTGTTTTTAATGGACTGACTAAATTACATTACTCTGAGTAAATTGTATTACTCTGAGTAAGTTATATTATTCCATGTAGCCTACAATGGAGAGTTTAAAAGGGATTCTGCTCAAAGCAGGGTGATTAACATCTCTATTGCTTGCTGTGGGTTCCATCCCACACCTGTTCCATTGTAGACATGCAGTCACTGTAGTCAGTTTGGACTGGATTTATTCAGAGGATTCCTTATTTTCAGACATTCTTATTGACTGTCTTACAAGTGGAAAATGGCTTTGCTTTGGATCTATCTTACATTTTACAAAAATCACTCTAGGAGGGGAAAAGCAAGGAAACAGAAAGTTAAGGTATTTACTTACACCTTCATGGAAAAACATGGTAAAACACCCATGAAGGCATAGGAGTGCAATTCAAACTGCAAAAATAGTATCACAAGGAAAGCAAAGAGTGAACTTCGATGGCTCTTTATCCTAACGTGGTATGTCTCCTAGAAGACGTAAAGACAGACATGAGGCCAGTGGGTTTTCAAGAAGACCAGATCCGGATTCTGACGAAGATGAAGATTATGAAAGGGAGAGACGAAAAAGAAGTGAGTGAATTGTTTGTGGTTTTGGAGAGGAAAGAGGAGAAAAAATGGGGAGGAATTCACAGTCCCATTCCTGTTTCATGGATTCTCTATTTCTCTGTTCTCAACTCAGAACTATGTTAACTGAATATTTTATTAGACCATAACTGTCATGCAAAAAAAACGTTCTTTCCTTAGAGGCAGATGGCATCCAAACTATTTGTGGAAAGACTCCCTTTTTACATTAGTTTTTAGGTACCTGTTTTCAGTTTTTACATGGTGTAAGTTCCAGGAAAGTAGTGAGGCGTGAGATAATATCAAGCTGTGAGAATCACTGATGAGTTTTCAGTATTGTGTGTTTGTTGCTCACATCCCCTTAGAACTAGGTAGAAGGTGTGGATCTCAGTGATGAGAGAGGTCTTTGCATTAGCAAAATTAAATTTGATTCCCTTTCAGCAGCAAAGTTACAGTAAATAACTCAGGTCTGTTATTTTTAAAAAGGAAAATTTCTGATAAGGAATATTTAAAATACTTAGTTTGTCTTGGAAGTTTGAGACTATGTTAGAATATTGATCATTAAAATATGGAAGAGGCTTTCTGCTTTACTCTAATGAAAGTACAGTTAATCTTGAACTGAGTATTTCTTTTGGTTTAAGAAATGAAGATTTGTTTCACTTCAGTCTTCAGTGTTGAAATACTACAAAACACATCTATAGTGGACACCATATGTGGTACATCACTGCAGTTTGATGGTGCCTCCATTGAAGTGCCTTTCATTCATTTCTAGTTTATCAGTGCAGAACCTTCCCAGACTGCTCTCTTGCTACTTCTCTGTTAATAAGGACATATGCTAAGGATAGGCTGGTGAGGAGACAGCAGCTGTGTTGAGATTCAGTGAAGCATCAGAACCTTACCAAACCAATGTGTTGTCTTCCATTATGCTTATAGGTATGGGAGGAGCTGCCATTGCACCACCTACTTCTCTTGTTGAGAAAGACAAAGAACGTAAGTACAGAAAAATCCTGTTTTCTAAATCCTAGCAGTGATGTTTATTTCTCTTTCAGTCTTTTATTTACTTGGCTTGTCCTGCTGCTCTTCCCTTAATGGTTGTGACAGAAGAGCTTGTGCTTGTTTTTTGTTGATGGTGGGGAACCTGTGACACTGCTGTGTTTCATATCTGTTATAAATTATTCTTTTGGTATTACTACAGAACTAATTTCTCAAGCTGATCTGTTACAGCCATGTTCAGTTACTCCCTTTTGATTCTTTGGAAGAAGAAATGTTGCTGACAGATTTCTCTGGGTAGAAACTTCCACAGCATGGAAGTCCACACCATTACCCTTTGCTTTAGGAGGTACTTCATGAATATCTTTCCTGAAGGGCTAGTGCACTACAGACAGAATTTATTAAGCTTTTAAGGAATACAGTGTGTCCAGCTCTGGAGCCCCCACCACAAAAAGGATGTGGAACTGTTAGAGCAGGTGCAGAGGAGGCCACAAAGATGATCAGAAGGCTGGAGCACCTCTCCTGTGAAGACAAACGGTTTGGGTTGTTCAGCTTGGAGGAGAGACAGCTCCAGGGTAGACCTCACAGCAGCCTTCTACTATTTGAAGGGGACCTACAGTGTAGCTGGAGAGGAATTTTTTACAAAGGCACAAAGTGATATAACAGGGGATGAAAGCTGGAAGAAGCTTGATTTCGATTAGACATTAGGAAGAAATTCTTCACCCTGAGGGTGGTGAGGCACTGGAACAGGTTGCCCAGACATTGTGTGGAGGCTTCAACCCTGGAAGTTCTTAAAGACAGGTTGGATGGGGCCTTGAGCAACCCGGTCTAGTAGGAGAAGGCCCTGCCTTTGGCAGTGGAAGTGGGACTAAATGAACTCTAAGGTCCCTTCTTACACAAACCACTTTGTGATTCCTAAAGAGATGTGTGTGCCAGGGGCTTTCCCTCCATGAAGACAACTTGAAGATGGCAGGTGCCCGCTAGATGGCATAGTCTTGCTGTAAGAACAAAACTTCAGGGTTTTGGCACATCTAATGGTTTTACATTTGAAAATCGAATAATGAACAGCATGTTGTGCACGTCATTAAAAAGTAATAAGAAAAAAAGAATCTTAAGCCTTCACTTTGCTTTGGGAGTCCTCATTTTATTTATGAGAGGGTTCAAATTAAAAATAATGAAGCTTGGCAGGGTAAGTGAATGATAGAATTGTGAAAGCATTTGAAGTGTGTAAACATGAAAAACAGAAAGAGATTGTTTTGAGTAAATAATTAAGAGCAATTGAGCGGTAAATTGAGCAGGAAAAGTAAATGCAGACTGGAAATGGTAGAAATATCCTGAGGGGAAGAGCTTTCCAAATGGGACATGATCTCACAAGGAAACATTTCTATGGCTTGTTGGTGCTGAAAGGTGGGCTGAAAACAATGAGAAAATACTGGAGTAGCCTCTGCTGCTAAAATAGGGATTTTTTTTTTTCCCCTTATATAACATCCACAAGTTTTGTCTGACATCTTATTTGGTAGGAGACAAGCACTAATTCACAGGAAAGTAATCTTAAAATTGTTAGTCTAAAAGTCTCTAGCTAGAAAAGTGTTCTGCATATTTCCTGTAGCTTTTTGGAGACTTTATTTCCTTACTTTTTGTTATTTGCCTCCTGAGGGGATGGTAGTTTAATAATCTAATTAGACCAATAGAGATATCTATGTCTAGATATAGGTACATACCTCCATCCCCCAGGAAAAGTTGCAATTCAGAAACTGTTAGTGAGATCTCTTAAGACTGTGTGAATACTTGGCTTTTAGTTTGCTTGTCCTCTGTCTGGATAAAGTCATTTTAGTGTAGGTAGCCTCTCAATGTTTATTTTCTCCATTTTGGTAAGTAAGATGTTAATAAATGCATTATAGACCTGTGGATATGAACTCAGTGTATATCCAGTGAGGGAAATCTAGAAAAAATCCAATCTTGTTTCTAAGAAAGAGAGGTGAAGGGATGGTGAAGCAGAGTTTGATGGATGAAGAGTTGGACATGAGCTGGCAATGTGCACCTGCAGCCCAGAAACCAGCCCTGTCCTGAGCTGATATTCGGCAGCATGGCAGCAGGTAGAGAGAAGGGATTCTTGCCCCTTTGCTGCAGTCCACTGAGACTCCACATGCAGTGTTAGATCCAGATCTAAAGTCCTCAGCATAGGAAAGCCATGGACCTTAGAGAACATCCAGAGGATGCCACCAAAATGATCAGAGAGCTGGGACACTACTGTGGGGACAGACTGGGAGAGTTGGGGTCGTTCAACCTGGAGAAGAGAAGGCTTGGGGGAGACCTTTTTTTTTTTTTTTTTTGGAGCCTTTCAGTACTTAGAGGGAGTCTACAGCAAAGATGGGGACAGTCTTTGTAGCAGGGCTCGTTGTGACAGGGTGAGGGGTGATGGTAGTAAATTAAAAGAGGGCAGACTTAGCCTAGATCTAAGGAAGAAATTTTTTACACTGGCCCAGGTTTCCCAGAGAGGTGATAGGTACCCCATCCCTGGAAACATTCCGGGCCAAGTTGGACTGTGCTCTGAGCAACCTGATCCAGTTGAAGATGTTCCCTGATCCAGTTGAAGATGTCCCTGCTCAGTGCTGGGGGCTTGGACTAGATGACCTTTAAAAGTCCCTTCCAACCCAAACTGTTGTGTGATTCTCAAGGATTCATGTGCTAAGGAAACGTTCTTCTGATTTGGATTTATGCGGAAGGCTTTTTTTGATAATTTGTTAATATTTAATTAGAAAAAACTACAACTTGGGAGATGAAGAACTGTCTGTAAATGAGATAGATTGACAGCATAGTACTTCAGTGTTCATAGCAAATAGGTAGCTCATGCGAAGTATTTTACTGAAAAAGCAAACCTCTCTTTCCTTCAGCTGTTGCATCATTCCCATATGAAGAGGAGTCAAGACCTCGGGCACCATCCTCCAAAGCAGCTATTCCTCCTCCAGTGTATGATGAGCCTGAAAGACCTCGTTCCCCCACGGGACCTAGCAACTCTTTCCTTGCTAACATGGGGTAAATGATGGACTTATGCACGTTTTGTGGGAAAAGGCCTTAGGAGCTGGTGGAAACCCAAAGTTAAAATAGTTTGTCAGTAGAGAAGAACAGAACCCATTGCATGTATGTGGTTAGTCTGTGTGCAGAGTCTCCAAACTGGCAGGATATGGCAAACCCAGTGGATTTACTCAGTTGAGAGAAAATTGTTTGAGGTGGTTGTGTTGGAGGCTATGCTTTTAAGCGAGTTCTGGAGCCATGCTCCACTATAAAGTGTTTCTAACTGGTACAAGTCAAGCTAATGTAGTACACAGGAAGACACAAATAGCATGCTAGTCCTTCTAGGTTCTTTGCCACTGACCAGTAGGGAAGTCATTTCAGCTCTGCTTTACTTGTTCTAAAATTCAAAGCTGTTTGCGTGAGTGTGGCAGCTGTGGCTGTAAATCTGTCCATTTACTTTTCCTGCCTTGGATGCACATCACATGTAGTGCTTGTGTTGCTACAGTGGCATCAAAGTGAAGCTGAATTTATACTTAAAAACAGCTTATGAGAGACATCATTTGAAATGTGTAGTGGTTATCTGTGGTACTCATCAATACCATCAGGTGTTGTAGAAATGCAGCCTCAGTGTAGTCAAAACTCTGAACAGAGACTCAGAAGTGCAGTTTACTACATTATTACACTGCATTTCCTTTTGTGGAGACAATTTTTGATGCATTTTTTGGATGGAAATCCTTTTTTTTTAACTTTTTTCAGAAAAAGCATAACCAAACTCAGTGCTCTTAGACCCAGTTTATGTGTTATTGCCACCTCTAGTTAGCAACACCCCAGGGCTTTCACTGAAGAAAGTGCTAAAAATATGACCAGCCCTGCCTTCCTTTGACCACACAATTGGCTACTGTTAATTCTGTGACTTAGTGTTTTAACCTTTTAGCATTAGATAGCCAGACTTTTTGACCTGTTTTAATGGTTCTTTGTATGTTTCATCTAAGTGTGCTTAGAAAATAGTCATGTTGTCACGGATCCTGCATCTTCTGAGTAACCTTAGAGGTATAATGGTAAAATGGGGATGAATGAGCAGAGAATGTTTGCTGTGGCGTAAACTGCTGTACCATTGCAAGTGTTGAAAGCCAGGGTAGATAGACCTTGAGTAGGCTGGTCTAGCAGGAGGTGTCCCTGCCCATGACAGGGAGTTGAGATGGTCTTTAAGGTCATTTTATGATTCCATGTCTTTAGTTCCTTGACCTATCTAGCAATGGTCTCCAAAGAGATGCCAACACACGTAGGTATATTTTGATTCTGTCTATTAATTCAGTGGGAGCTTCAAAGCCTGTCAGTGGAGCTGCTTTTTGTACAGTAAGGAAGGTACCTTTCACTGACTTGGGGACTTCATTGCCTATTGTTCTGGAAAATTCAGAAACATGTGAAGTTTATTACTGAGGATATCCATGTGTGTTACTGGAAGGGAGTATGGGGCCATGTGCTCCAGAGCTTGTGCTAGTTTTGAACTAGTAGATAGCAGAATATGTTCTGTGGGAAGCAGATATTCTGTATCTGCCTTTTGTCTTAAGCTTTTGATAACAGACACTAGCAAATGCAAGAAAGCAGACTAAATAGATGTTGGTCTAATCTGATTAGGCCTTGTCTAGTGAAAGATGTCCCTGCCCATGGCAGAAGGATTTGACTAGCTGATCTTTAAAAGTCTCTTCCAACCCAAACCATTGTGTAGTGTATGACATTGACATGCACTGCTGATGGAAGATGGGTATAAAAGAACACTTAAGTCACCTCCTCTGCCAACTTCTTGTGTCTGTAGTTAAAGGATAACACTTTTCATCTTCACAGGGTGCTGTGGAATTGTAAGGTTCTAAAGCCATGTAGCAGCTTTTATGTTCTGAGTCTCTGTATAATTAGATTTGAAAAGGTAGAATGTTTCTGTAAGAAACCTTTGCTAACTGATGTTTTTTCTCTTTGCAGAGGGACAGTAGCTCATAAAATCATGCAGAAGTATGGTTTCAGAGAGGGCCAAGGGCTGGGAAAGCATGAACAGGGGCTGAGCACAGCACTGTCAGTAGAGAAAACAAGCAAGAGAGGTGGCAAGATCATTGTTGGTGAATCTACAGAGAAAGGTAATTATATCCTACACCAATAAGTTTATTAAAACATGATCAGGGAAAAATAATAGTTCTGGCTCAGTGGAAGCTCCTGGGTTTTTTTTTGTTTGCCATATGTCCTTGCAAAAAGTTCTGGCTAGTTGGATGAATGACTTGTGTTCCTCCCTAAGCAACCTGATATAGAGGAAGGTGTCTTTGTCTGTGTCAGACACTGTGTAACTAGGTGATGTTCAAGGTCCCTTCCAACCCAAACCATTCT
The DNA here is from genome assembly GCA_013399055.1 of Ramphastos sulfuratus. Classification (NCBI taxonomy): domain Eukaryota; kingdom Metazoa; phylum Chordata; class Aves; order Piciformes; family Ramphastidae; genus Ramphastos; species Ramphastos sulfuratus. The sequence continues at coordinate 12,142 of WBNM01036470.1, read as the reverse complement.
GTGATTCTGTATTTGTGGAAATGTATCTTTTTATTCTTTTTTTTTTCAAGTGATTCTCTGTTAATTATCTTAGTTCATCTTTCCATCTCAGTTGTCCTGTAGTGTTTGGAAGCTTCTTCCCTTCAAGGAATGATCTGATCTGCTCCTGCTGGCTTTCTCTCTACCATGTGCTTTAGAAACCTCTCTCATTTTTCCCTGCTGTTGTCTCATCTGAAGGCAATACCTAGCCTTACTAGAACTACACCTCTGCATGAACACAAGTGTTGGAAGTCAGGAGATCTGATGTTTAGTTCTTAGGAATTCTGAACTTATGAATGATATCCCTCACAAAAAATAGCACATTTTCAGTGTTGTAGCTTAATTCACATTCTGTAGAAGTCATTTTTCTGCTTATTGTCCTTCCAAATTGCTACAAGTTCTGAGTTCCTTGCCAATAAGAAGTCTGTTCTTTGATAACAGTAAGATTTTGATTAAAAAAAAAATATAAGGATTAAATGAGGCTTAAATTATGTCATGATTCACTCTTCTGTCTTCATAACAGAAACGGGCAAGAAAGCAGATTCTAACCCACTGACTGAGATACTGAAATGCCCAACTAAAGTGGTCTTACTAAGGGTAAGTTGGGAGTCAGAGAACATGGTGTTGGTCTTGGTGTTTTCATCCTACGTGACTGGTTGAAATATTTCAGCCTGTTCCCTGTTATAGTGACTCTGCACAGTTCAAACACCTCTGGCCTGCACCTACATGGTGCCTTGTGTGGAGGAGAAAATTATGTCTTCCTGAGACACAAATTGTGGCTGTGATTTAACAGTACTTTAGATTGCACATTTCCCTTGCCTTCCCTTGTCTTCTCTGGTGGCTTCTGGCAGTAAATGGAAGCTTAAAGTATTTGGGATCACAGTAGCATGAATCTCTGATTTGTCTGTATAACCATCTGTAGAGACTGCACCCAGTGAGTTGGGTTTCTTCTTTTAACTTTCAGAACATGGTCGGTGCTGGGGAGGTGGATGAAGATCTCGAAGTTGAAACTAAAGAGGAATGTGAGAAATATGGCAAGGTTGGGAAATGTGTCATCTTTGAGGTAAGAGAATCTCTTTGGCTGAAAGCAAACTGGACACTTGTCCCTCACAGCTGGCTTGTTACTGCCTAAGAGAAGGGACATAGAGTAGATGATCTCACAGGGTACTTTGCTCTGCTATGATTCTGGATTTTCTATGTCTATAAAATACAAGATTTTCATGTCAGGATCTGGGTGAAAATGTATGGGTATTGTGCTTCTGAGACATGTTTTTTTTGTTCCTCCTCACAGCAGTGTAAGAGAGTGGGTTTGCCACTGTTCTAATTATTTCTGATTTTGGGGGTTTTGTTTCAGATTCCTGGTGCTCCTGATGATGAAGCTGTAAGAATATTTTTAGAGTTTGAACGGGTTGAATCTGCCATCAAAGGTATGATGCCTAATCCTGTCCCGTAAACCTCAATTAACTTCTGTAGAGAGACCAAACAGTCTCGCTGGTTAAAATACTTAGCCTAAGAAATAGTTTATTTTATTGAACTGCTGCCTGCTGACCTGTTCTGGCTTTCAATTTCAGCTGTTGTGGATCTAAATGGAAGATACTTTGGAGGCAGAGTGGTGAAGGCTTGTTTCTACAACCTGGACAAGTTCAGAGTACTGGATCTGGCAGAGCAAGTTTGATTTTAAAAATCTAGCTGGAGGTGTCACTGTTTTGGCAATCATGTTTTCAGCGGTAGGCTGGGAATAAAGAAGAGAAAAGTAGCTTTCCTAGCAAACTGGAAACAAGCCTCATTGAATGGATTTTTCACATTCGTTGTGACCTACATTTTTTGTAATATAAAGCCCTTTGAAAGTAAAATTCACGTCTGTGTGGTTTTGAATTGCACAACTCTGCTTCATGCTCTGGGGATCTTGGGGGTTTTTTTGAGCTTTCAGATGAGTTCATTCTTTTTAAATCCAATGTCGAAGAGATGCTTTGTCTGTATTCCTGCCTTCCATGTACTGGTGCTTCATCATGGAGTCCCTGTGCTGCATCCACAATACTTTGGAAGCTTTGGAAAAGAACTGTGTATTATTTACTTCTCTTCCCTGATGGTCTCTCAGAGTTACAGCATCGCTCTTCTAAGTCCTCAGTCCCTGCATGCCAGTGTGATTTGGGGTTGTCAGACAGCTGGCAGATAGTTTGTTGTCTCCTGACTCCAGGACAATACTTTCTGTGCCAGAATGGAGACTAAAGCAACAAGGAGTGACTCTTTCTTTTAAAAAAAATAGACAAACAAACAAACAAAACCCCAAAAAAAAAAACAACCCTCCAGACCCAAACAGACATTTAACCCAGGGAGATGGGAGCAGGAAGGAGTTGAAAATGCTCAGGCATTTGAATTTGAATTAAGGGGCCATTAGCAGAAGCCCTGTGCTGTCAGGCCAGGCTTTGCTAGAAGTGTCCAGGCTTAACTGAGGACAACTCGTTCCTCAGTTCCACCTAGAGCATTTCAGTAACACTTGTGTCTGGCCAGCAGTCAGACTGTCACATCACACAAAGGCAACTAACTTCGTTTTTAGCTGATTCAAACCTGACACTTGCTCCCATCCAGGTTAGGTGGGAAACAGAGGTGCCAGTGGAAGCCTCCCAAGAAAGCCTCTCTGGTGAAAACCTGAAGAGTTGACAAACTAAACTACTAAACGCTGCAACTCTTTTTATCTGATGTAAAATAATACATAGCACTTGGCTTCCAGATTTCGTGTTTGCTTTTTCTTTGGGAGCAGTATGTGACAAAGGGTTGGCAAGAGGTGGCTGTGGTCTAGTGGCATTGTCCCTGTGCTCCATCACAGGTATTAAAATGGAAGTGAGCCCCGAGGGCATTTTAGCTGTTTGAAAGCTGATGCTGGGTGTCTTTTTCCTGTTTTACACATGTATTGGGGGGAGGGGGTATAGACCTGTAGTTGCTCAACGCTGTGAATATCTCCAGTTATTACTCCTTAAGTGTTGGCTGCAGATCTATATGACAAACCCTTGGTCTTGAGTTTTGCTTATTTTGTCTGCTTGTGTTCACCAACCTCTGTACAAACACTTGCTTGTAAAACAGAAAACAATTTTTAAAAAAAACTTGTATTTTACCTCCTGTGTGTTGGCTTCCTTGCTGTCCTCTCCTGTTGCACAGGGCCTTCCCACGGAGCAGTTGCTGACACTCCACATGTGCCACTGTTGGCAGTCACTGTGACCTACTATTAGAAGACCTTTACTGCAGCAGAGGTGAAGAACTGGCCTGACTAACTGAAACCACAGGACTTGAGGCAATAACAGAATCCAGATTCTGTTATTTAGTCACTGGTCATTTTCCATTTGACCTTGGGCTAGCATGGATTTGCTTATAAAAAGTAATTTGAGTGGCTTGCTGTAGAAGGTTAAGCACTGATAACAGATTTAGCATGATTTGAACTTGGCTGCAAATATGACTTGGCTTTAAGCACCATGATTTATTTATGGCTCTTCAGCCAATACCACTGTTCTCAGTGACTAGCTGTAAGCATTTCCTGGGGTGCACAGACTGGTTTTTGTGTCTTCTAATGAGCTGTAATGCTGTTTGCCTGTACTAGCAGCTTCCAGTTTGGTGAGCTGGAGGTCTTCTATTTGTTGAGAATTATTTACTGTTTTTACCATATAGTTCTAAAAATCCTTATTGTGGTTGAAGACTTAGAGGTAGGTAAGGTTTACCCCTGGAAATGTAGGGAAGAGGATTTGTGCATTTAGTGTTTTGTGTAGGAGATCAGTGCTATAAATTAAGTATTTTTCTGTACCATTAGGTCACTAACACAGCATAAGCATCCCTCTTTAAGTGTCAGTAGACCTACATTGCCTTGTTTTTACCTCTTTGTGGGCACTGCCTTTGCTGGGTGTTGTACAAATACACCACTGGAGCGTGGTTTGGAAGCTCTTGTCCTCTGGGTGCTGCCAGAGTAAACACAAAACACGTGCACAGGTCTGGAAACCTGGAAAGAATCAGACATGTTGACAGGTCCTTACTCAGACTTTATTTGTCACAGATAATGTAGTTAGTAAGAAGCATAATTTTGCAAATGCAGGTTCTTCACTCAGCCTGTGTTGATGTGTTGGCTCAGGATTTCTCAGCTATGGCTAGATTTTCCATGCCTTTAAAAATACAAACCTGAATTTACTTCCCTACTTCCTATCTCTGGCATCTTGTTTCTATTTCTAGACTTATTTCTATTTCTAGTGGTTTCTCAAATTACTTGTAACACCTCCAGCTCTTTCAGCTTACATATCCCTTCTATTATTTTTTTGATTTGCTAGGCTCAGCAGCAGCACAATCTGGAGTTCTTTGTTGCAGCAAATTAATTTTACTTGTTTGTTTGTCTTGAAGTTGTGCACCCATCTCTTCTTTTTCCAAGGTACCTACTTGTAACAGTGATCTGAAACAATATGTTTTATGATGTGGTGCTCTAAAAGGTTACAATGATCACCATGAAAGAATTTATTTGGAAGACATTCTTTACAGGGAGGGTAGTGAAACACTGGAATAGGTTGTAGATGCCTCATCCCAGGAGGTGTTCAAGGCTGGATTGGACAGGTCCTTGAGCAACCTGATCTAGTGGAAGATGTCCCTGCCCACGGTAGGGGGTTTGGAAATAGATGGTCTTTAAAGGCCCTTCCAACACAAGTCATTCTGTGATTTCACAGAAAACACCAAGGATGGTGGCCTGTTAAGACACATTCATCTTATTGGCAAGGCAATATTTGTTATATTGAAGCATTTGGTATTTTTTTTTTCAGGCTTGATTTCCTACAGTTGAGCTTTAATTCTGTGTTTTATCAGGTAAATACTCTGATTCTCTAATGTGCTGAATAATTGAATCTCCTATCAGGCTAAGAATGAACTGTTTATTAGTTCTGGGAATCTAGGTTAGATGCCTACTTAAGAGAGATTTGACAGTGTCCTGAAGTTAACAGCAGGCTGAGAGGGACGTGTAGGACGTGTCAGCTGAACAAGGTGTCCCTTGTCTATTATCAACCCTGAAGTCTTAAGAATAGGGATTTGCATACTGGCATTATGATTTGCTGCCTTGTTCTCTTCCTAATTCATTAAGACTGGCTGCTATTTTTGCAGTAGGGAAGTACTGACTCGATGATTTTGTAGCTGTTACAGCCCTAGCATTTCATTCCTAAGTGCTAACAGCTATTTCAGAGCCCATCATTATGTGCCTAGATTATGACTGTTTTTCTTCTGTGTGCTGTTCTGCACTTAACCCTTGTTGAATTTCAGATGTCAGTTGCCTATTCAGTGTGAAATTAAAGAAATCTGAGATGGAGCTTGCAGGGAACATCTTTAACATTGTCAACATTTCAATACACTGAATAAATTTGGGACCATGTTCTAGGAATTCTGTGATGTCCTGTGAGTGATCACTGAATTATTTGTAGCACTTTTGAATGAGGTTTACCAACTCTGTACAAGGATGGCCACATTCATGACAAGCCTGTATGTCCAGGCTCTACCTAAGGTTTGTTAGAGATAGCTAACTGCACGTGGCTAAAATTGCCAGGATACGATAGATAATTGTGTTCCTTTGCCTGTAAATATTCCCTAGCACTGCTGAATTTACTAGCCTAACTAGCTGGGAGTCTTAGGAGCTTCTAAGACATCCAATGCAGAGAAAAGGAAGAGAGAAAGAAATTATCAAACAATGATGTCAAGCAGTAAGGGCACAGGCTGAGAATAAATCAAGATAAAGCAGAATATGTCAGGACAAAAAACCTGATAAAACAGAAATGCCAAAGAGAGTAATCAAAACCAGAATGGTCATGGCATCCATGTCCTCTTCCAGCATGCAGAATGGACTCATGTCTGAATCTCATCATCTCATATCAGCCAAGTATTTGTGACATTTCCTTTTTAAGTGTGAACTTAAGAAGACATTTAAAAAGTCTTATGTAGCCTCCACAATGGGTTACAATTTTTTTTCTTTTCAATTTTAAGTCAGGTTGGATGGGGCTTTGAGCAACCTGATCCAGTTAAAGATGACTCTGCCCACTGCAAGGGGTTGGACTGGGTGACCTCTATAGGTCACTTCCAACCCAAACCATTCTCTAATTCTATAAAATCTAAGCTTGCTTTCCGATATCGCATCAATGAGGTGTGAGAGGTTTTGCCCCAAAAACTTGCTGTCCAAGTAGCCATATGAAGGAGGGGAGGAGGGTACAGAAAGTGTCTTGCCTCAGATCATGCAGAAAGTTAATTAGTTGTGACTATACCTTATTGCCCTATACTTTCAACTATAGAATCAATCCCTACGTTCCCTGTGAAGCTGTTTATTGACAACGGCAAATAGTAAGTGCTCTTAGCCTTAATTGTGGATTCTGATGTGAATTCAGCTGAGCAGAAACAAAGGTAATTTGTGTGCTGCAGTCTGTAAGTGCTTGCTTTTTAAGGTGCTTCTCTGAAATCAAGCTCCTGTGGTAGCCTGCTCTGAGTGTGTGAAACTGTTTTACCCTTCTGTGCTGGTTTGAGGCTAATTGGAATATTTTAATAGAGAAAATTATATTATAGGCTGTGAAAAGGAAA